>CM021763.1:77246296-77423502 GCA_011075105.1 Heteronetta atricapilla | reverse complement strand
GCAGACCCTGTGGCTGGGCCAAAGAAACGATCTGTAGCAGTGCAAGTGGGCCCTGCAGAGTGTATTCCAACCCCTGTGGCAGACTCTGTGGCCGAGTCAGAGAGACGACCTGTAGCAGTACAAGCTGCCCCTGTAGACAAGGTGAAAAAATGGTATAGAGACTCAGGTCGTTTAGAACGCAGAGAAGACGAGGCTGGGCCATCAGGGGTGCAGGACGATGAAGATGGGGATGTTGAAAAAACAACACTAGTTACCCGAAGCCTATACCAGCGTGAGCTACGAGATATGCGAAAAGATTTTGGTCGCTGCATAGGTGAGCAGCTTGTCATCTGGCTGCTCCGGTGCTGGGATACCAGAGCCAATTACATAGATATAGATGGCAGGGAAGCCAGTCGGCTGGGATCCCTTGCTAGAGACGCAGGCATTGACAAAGCAATTGGAGAAGGAGTACGATCCTACAGCCTCTGGAGGCGCATCCTGTACGGTGTAAGGGAAAGGTATCCCTACAAGGAAGAACTTGTATGTCTGCCAGGCAAGTGGACCACTATGGAGAAGGGAATCCAGTACCTGAGGGAATTAGCCATACGGGAGGTGATTTATGCCGACCCAGACAATGGACAAGTACCCGTAGATCCAGATGAAGTCAAGTGTACACGACCCATGTGGCCGAAGTTTGTAAGGAGTGCACCATCGTCATATGCCAACTCATTGGCAGTAATGGCCTGGAAAGAGGATGACGAGCCCTCAGTGGGTGATGTGGTTAAACAACTCCGGCAGTACGAAGAAAGTCTCTCCTCTTCCCTACAGGCCTGTGTCTCAGCTGTGGAGAAACTTTCTGAAAGCGTCCACCAACTAAAAGAGAATACTTTGGAGAAACTTTCTGAAGAGGTCAAGCAACTAAAGGAGAAACTTTCTGAAGAGCAACTAAAGGAGAAACGTTCTGAAGAGGTCAAGCAACTAAAAGAAAATACCTTGGAGAAACTTTCTGAAGAGGTCCAGCAACTTAAAAAGAGTGTACTTTCCTCCACCCCTGTACAAACCAATGTCTCTGCTATTAGGGGTAAGCGCTCATCCATGCAAGGAAGACGATATGGTGGATACACACCTCATGCTATCCTGTGGTTTTACCTACGTGACCATGGAGAGGACATGAGAAAATGGGATGGAAAATCCACCGCGACCCTAGAGGCACGGGTACGTGAGTTGCAAAAAAAAACAAGCGGGAAAAAGGGGTTCTCTGAAAAGTTTGCTGCTCCAACTTCCAGCAGGCAGTCCCTTAAACACAGGAATGAAGATTCTGACCAGGATTAGAGGGGCCCTGCCTCTAGCCAGGGGGAGGAAAGGAACAATCGAGTTTATTGGACTGTGTGGATTCGATGGCCTGGCACGTCAGACGCACAGAAGTATAAAGCTTTAGTAGATACCGGTGCACAATGTACTCTAATGCCATCAAACTATGAAGGGCCAGAGCCCATCAGTATTCATGGAGTGACAGGGGGATCCCAGCAACTAACTGTATTGGAGGCTGAAGTGAGTCTAACTGGGAATGAGTGGCAAAAACACCCTATTGTGACTGGCCCGGATGCTCCGTGCGTCCTTGGCATAGACTATCTTAGAAGAGGATATTTTAAGGACCCAAAAGGGTTCCGCTGGGCTTTTGGCATAGCTGCCTTAGACACAGAGGGCATTAAACAGTCGTCTACCTTGCCTGGTCTCTCGGAGGACCCTTTTGTTGTGGGGTTGCTGAGGGTTGAAGAACAACAAGTGCCAATCGCCACTACAACTGTGCACCGGCAGCAATATCGCACCAACTGAGACTCCCTGATTCCCATCCATGAGCTGATTCATCAACTGGAGAGCCAAGGAGTGATCAGTAAGACTCATTCACCTTTTAATAGTCCCATATGGCCAGTGCGAAAATCTAATGGTGAGTGGAGACTAACGGTGGACTATCGTGGCTTGAACGAAGTCACACCCCCACTGAGCGCTGCAGTGCCGGACATGCTAGAACTCCAGTACGAACTGGAATCAAAGGCAGCCAAGTGGTACGCCACAGTTGATATCACTAATGCATTTTTCTCCATCCCTCTAGCAGCAGAGTGCAGGCCACAGTTTGCCTTTACTTGGAGGGGAGTCCAATATACTTGGAATCGGCTGCCCCAGGGGTGGAAACAAAGCCCTACCATTTGCCATGGACTGATCCAGTCTGTGCTGGAGCAGGGGGAAGCTCCTGAACATCTGCAGTACATCGATGACATCATTGTGTGGGGTGGCACAGCAGAGGAAGTTTTTGAGAAAGGGAAGAAAATAATCCAAATCCTTCTGAAGGCTGGGTTTGCCATAAAACAAAATAAAGTTAAAGGACCTGCACGAGAGATCCAGTTTTTAGGAATAAAATGGCAAGATGGACGTCGTCAAATCCCAATGGATGTGATCAACAAAATAACAGCTATGTCTCCGCCAACTAGTAAAAAGGAAACACAAACTTTCTTAGGTGTCGTGGGGTTTTGGAGAATGCACATTCCAAATTACAGTCTGATTGTAAACCCACTCTACCAAGTAACCCTTAAGAGGAATGATTTTGAATGGGGCCCTGAGCAACGACAAGCCTTTGAACAAATTAAGCAGGAAATAGTTCATGCAGTAGCCCTGGGGCCAGTCCGAACAGGACCAGATGTAAAGAATGTGCTCTACACCGCAGCCGGGGAGAATGGCCCCACCTGGAGCCTCTGGCAGAAAGAACCTGGGGAAACTCGAGGTCGACCCCTAGGGTTTTGGAGTCGGGGATACAGAGGATCTGAGGCCCGCTACACTCCAACCGAAAAGGAGATATTGGCAGCATATGAAGGAGTTCGATCTGCTTCAGAAGTGGTCGGTACTGAAGCACAGCTCCTCCTGGCGCCCCGACTGCCGGTACTGGGCTGGATGTTCAAAGGAAGGGTCCTCTCTACACATCATGCAACTGATGCTACATGGAGCAAGTGGGTTGCACTGATTACCCAGCGGGCTCGAATAGGAAACCCCAGTCGTCCAGGAATCTTGGAAGTGATTATGGACTGGCCAGAAGGCAAATGCTTTGGGATGTCATCAGAGGAGGAAGTGATCCGTGCTGAAGAAGCCCCACTGTACAACGAGCTACCAGAAAATGAGAGGAGATATGCCCTGTTCACCGATGGGTCCTGTCACATTGTGGGAAAGCATCGGAGATGGGAAGCTGCTGTATGGAGTCCTACACGGCAAGTTGCAGAAGCTGCTGAGGGAGAAGGTGAATCGAGTCAGTTTGCAGAAGTGAAAGCCATCCAGCTGGCTTTAGATATTGCTGAACGAGAAAAGTGGCCAGTTCTCTACCTGTACACTGATTCGTGGATGGTAGCAAATGCCCTGTGGGGGTGGTTACAGCAATGGAAACAGAACAACTGGCAGCGCAGGGGCAAACCCATCTGGGCTGCTGCGTTGTGGCAAGATATTGCTGCCCGGGTAGAGAACCTGGTCGTAAAGGTACGCCACGTAGATGCTCATGTGCCCAAGAATCGGGCTACGGAAAAATATCAAAACAACCAGCAGGTGGATCAGGCTGCTAAGATTGAAGTGGCTGAGGTGGACCTGGACTGGCAACATAAGGGTGAATTATTTATAGCCCGATGGGCCCATGACACCTCAGGCCATCAAGGAAGAGATGCAACATACAGATGGGCTCGTGATCGAGGGGTGGACCTGACCATGGACACTATAGCACAGGTTATTCATGATTGTGAAACATGTGCTGCAATCAAGCAAGCCAAACGGTCAAAGCCTCTTTGGTATGGAGGACGATGGCTGAAATATAAATATGGAGAGGCCTGGCAGATTGATTACATCACACTCCCTCAAACCCGCAATGGCAAGCGCCACGTACTTAGAATGGTGGAAGCAACCACCGGATGGCTGGAAACATATCCTGTGCCCCATGCCACCACCCAGAACACTAGCCTGGGCCTTGAAAAACAAGTTCCATGGCGTCATGGCACCCCAGAAAGAATTGAGTCAGACAATGGGACTCATTTCCGAAACAACCTTATAGACACTTGGGCCAAAGAACATGGTATTGAGTGGGTGTATCACATCCCCTATCATGCACCAGCCTCCAGTAAAGTTGAGCGATACAATGGACTCTTAAAGTCTACACTGAAAGCAATGGGTGCTGGGACATTCAGGAATTGGGATACACATTTGGCAAAGGCCACCTGGTTAGTCAATACTAGGGGATCTGCCAACCGAGCTGGACCAGCCCAATCAAAACTGCTACGCACAGTAGAAGGGGATAAAGTTCCTGTAGTGCATGTAAGAAACATGCTGGGTAAAACAGTCTGGGCTACTCCTGCCTCAGGAAAAGGCAAACCCATCCGTGGGATTGTTTTTGCTCAAGGACCTGGATGCACTTGGTGGGTAATGCAAAAGAATGGGGAGGTCCATTGTGTACCTCAAGGGGATTTAATACTGGGTGAGAATAGCCTATGAGTTGAGTTGTATTATGTTAATTATTATTTAATACTGTGTGTCATTGTTACGATAGATGAAAATAGTGATTAACTAGAATGTATTGGAAAGAGTGTAACCAAAGCATGACATAAATGGTATGGAATAAGGGATGGATATATGTCCTGGTTTCAGTTAGGACAGAGTTATTTTTCCTCCTAGTAGCTGGTAGGGTGCTATGTTTTGGATTAGGATGAGAAGAGTGCTGATAACATGCTGATGTTTTAATTGCTGCAGAGCAATGCTTACACTAAGCCAAAGACTTTTCAGCTCCTCGCTCTGTCCTGCCAGCGGGCAGGCTGGGGGTGCAGCAAGAGCTGGGAGGGGACAGCCCCAGGACAGCTGACCCAAACTGGCCAAAGGGGTATTCCATACCATCTGGGGTCATGCTGAACAATATATAGGGGTGGCTAGCCGGGGTGGGGGGCCGGCTCTCGGGGTTGGGCTGGGCATCGGTCAGCGGGTGGTGAGCAATTGCATTGTGCATCACTTGTTTGTACATATTATTGTTATTATTATTATTATTATTTTCTATCTTAATAAACTGTCTTTATCTCAACCCACAGGCTTCACTTTCCCGTTTCTCTCCCCCATCCCAGAGAGGGAGGGGGGGGGGTGAGCGAACGGCTGTGTGGTGTTTAGCTGCCGGCCGGGTTAAACCACAACACACACCACACAGCAGACTTCGACACTTCCAAGAGTCCGGTCCAAGGAGAGAAAACTTCTGCCATGGAGAACTGGCTGTCACAAGAGATTACTACAACGGACCAGATTTTGCTCTCTTTACCAGGCAAAGCTCTCTCTTAAGTTCCCTAGGGATTAAGAATATGGTCTTTGTTATTTGACCCCATCATAATTTTCTTTTCTAGTCTTTCATGACAGATTGTGCCTTCAGGACAGAGAAGGCAGCAGTTCATGTGGGCATTTTTTCTTGACAATAGCTATAAAAATGAGGCACAACAAAAAGTAATTAATGTGAATTATTTTGTTATAAAAACTTAAGTTACATTTAGTTATATCTATACATATTTAATTATCCATAGTTATACAGTTATCTTCCCTGCACATGCTCAGTTAAAAGCTCAAGACCCATTATTCCATTTTGGAAATTGCCATGCTGAGGCAAGCAGACTTAGCACACTATGATGAGAGGAGACAGGTGAAATTGCATAATTCAGTTCACTTTATTATTTGACTTGAAAGGTTCTTCTGTCGCTCTGGAAAGAGGAAGAATCATTTTTGGTTTTTGATTGTCGATTTTTTTTTAAAATAAACATTATTCATCCCATCTGGGATAATGCTATCACCATGGTCGTGATGAATAGGTTCACCTTGAGGAATACTAATTGATAAGCAACTACAAGCCTTCAGGAGAACATACAATGAATATAAGAAGCATAATAATTGCAAAAACCTTTGTGGGGTTATACTCTAAACAGAATAGTTACAAACACTCCACACAGACCATGAGGCTCAGGTGAGAAGCCTGTGACAATACAATTTTACTCCTTTACTTCAAATGCAGTACACCACAGCAATGCACAGCCATGATGCGCCTCAAGAAATGCCACATTTTCTTATCTCAGCATTGAAGGTAGTCAAATATAGATGAATGTGCACAGCTAATGAAATATTCATGCTTTTATGAGGAACGCAGTGGAGACAGTGACCAAGGAACGGCTGCTAAGTACCACGGTATGACAAATACTGTCAGCCAAATGGCACACATCTGGGAGGCCTGCAGAAGCAGACAAGTGAAGAAGCTCCACCTAGGAGGCACAAATTTAAGCACAAATACTCCTGTTTATTACCCCATTTATCAGCAATGCGAGCTGCCTTCTTACCACATGAATCCCCCTTAGAGAAAGGAGTTAGCCAACAAGTCAATACTTGCAGAGTTTGTGTTATCCTGGTACAACCCAACCACTGTGGCACAGACGGTGTATCAGTGGTGCAAAGGAAGAATTACCTCCTTGTCTCTGAGCAGGCACACACTGATGTTGATTTTATCAGGTCCATCAACTGCCTTTGACACTTAAATCCATGAGGTGTCACAGAAGCGTGTCATCTGTGACAGAATGGGTGGCCTTCAATAACCACCCTGCTGTCAAATAAGCCGCCTTTCCAACCAAAGGTGACCTCTGGCAGCTAGGCATTTTTGCCCTCTGATGAAGCATGGTTCATAGCATAAAAGCATTGTAAAAAAAAAAAAAAAAAAGGAAAATAACAATACAATAAAAATACATACTCCCTTGTATACATAAAAATGTTAACTACGTTAATGGGAGACAGGACACTAGCACTACCAATCCCTAGCTATAGCTTTCTTCTCCACTGCCTGCAAAACTATCAGCAAAGAGTGGCTGCAAATCAGTAAGAGAAAATAATTTTTAGCAAACCCAAATATAGGCTAGACTTTTAAATGAGCAATATTTTTTGGCCCCTCTACCCTATAACAACTTCAACTTCAGCCACATGCATAGTGTATGCTTTGATGACTGAAGTATTTCCTTACCAGTTCGTAAGTAACTAGCTCAGATCCACTCAGACATGTATGCTGTGTGTTGAATTTACCATTCAAAGTATGTCAGGAACCCGTATGAAATTGGCTTAGCACTAATACAAAGCACTGGGATGACTAATCACTATGTAAAACCCAATTAAACAAGATTATAAGTATAAAGAAGTGTAATTTCCCGCTTATAAGATAACATTATCCATCTACATAAGATAAAAAAGTCTAATTTGTTTATCTAAACAAATCAATACAGACTCCAGCCCTTGAAGAGCAGTCTTTTGGCTACTGAAGAGGGCCAACAGAATAAACCTGGCACTCATCTGTAACCAAGTGTGCAAGCCATATAGGTAGTTTTCATGCCATCGGTTAAATGGTTTAAGGGAAGCCAGATCCACAGCAATCTTTTACTCTTCATATTGCTGGTCCCACAAACTGCATCAGATGGCAAAACATGCTCTACTGTAGTATTTACTCCAGAAGTATCACTCTATTATTAATACTGTCCAGCTGCAGACTACGTCACAAACTGCTGAGCTAGTTTCAATAATTTATTAAGTATTTAGTTGGAGAACAATGGAACATTGTAGGGACATTGGTCATAAGTAATTTCTCTGAAGTTATTAAACTAGAAATGCAAGTCTGAGAGATCAGATTCAGGTCAAAATCTAGTTCCTTCTAAGAAACATTCCTAATAAAAAATGTTATTAAGTTTAAAATACATCTTTTAAAGTTATATCATTAATAAACATCTACAAAGCCCATGTCTCTTTATAGAATTTAAGTATTCTAATTTTGGTAGCCTCGTCTCTGATGGGATGCAGTCAGACAGATTTGCATAATTATTTTATAATGTACTGTGTATTGTAGTTTGATCTATGTCTGAACAGAATCAGAACTGATAAGATACTCAAGCATTTGTTTTTAATATAAATAACAAAATTGAGCTCATAGAAATTCTAGCAGATTACAGGTATGATCTCACCTCCACTGAATGCAAAGACTAAATTTCCATTAAATTCAATGGCATCAGGATCACAGCTGCATTTCTCATTTTTTATTAGAATAAAGTTAATGTAATGTGTCACTGCTTTGTTCCTCTCAAATCTTCATCTGATTGCAGAAAAGTGCAGTTATTATGAGGCACTAACAAATCTGAAAACTGGCAGAGGAGAGTGCCAAGTAATCTATTTAAATGAAAACATACTGCAGCACTTATTGGTAACTGACTACCATCTCTCTTAATACAAGCTTAAGAAAACCACCACATGTCCTTCTTGCCTTAAATGCACAGATTTTATTGCCAGCTGTGATCTTCATCAGCATATCTGATCCTCGTGTTTTTAGTGACTTTGGAGCATAATTCAACTAATACAGTTTAGACTATTTTCACTTTTACAGTGCTTGCCTTTAGCAAATCCTCTTGCTCTTGCTCTGATTTGGGCTTCCTATTTATATTTCACTAAAGAAAGAAATGTCATTAAAAAACAATGATGAAAGCAAATCTCTAGTAATTTCATAATTTTAAGATTTTTTTTTCAATTTTGAATTCACATTTTGAATATCCATTCTACACAAGTAGAATATTTTAGTCCCTATGTTTCTTGGAGTACTTTTCACACCTTTGCTGTTATTCTATTTATAACTCTGTTTTTATATTGACCAAGGAATGTCAGAGAGAGAGAATCATTAAAATGTAATGTAACACAGATGCCCAGAAAACATTAATTTTTAAGCCGTTTTTAATGTTGTACATAAAATTGTTTTAGAGTTACTTTTTTTTTTTTTTTTTTTTTCAGCATAGGCTCCAGAATAAATTCTGTATTAGTCCCATGTGTTTTCAAACCTGGAAGGAAAATTAAAACCGTGCCCTTCCAGTCTGAACTGCAAACAAATCTGCTTCCACACAACGCAAATAAATGACAGAGCTTAAAACACGCACTCAACTTCACCAACACAGTTAATCGACAAGTGCTCAGCTGCTCACCTGCCGTCCGCTGTTGCAAGCATTTGCTCCACTGACCCCGAGAGCCCACCACATAAGAGGAGCAGTAAGAAGCTAACCGCCGTGTTTCTTTCCATGGGGAAGACAGCCGGTCCCTCCACACCAAGCACATCTGCTCCTCTGGGCTCGGGGGGAGCCGGGCAGCCCTGCACGCCCTGGCTGAGTGATGGACTGCAGATGCAACCAATGGCAGGCAGCATTTGCCACTCCATCGCTGCACTGGTACCCACGGGAGAAAGTCTTCGTGTGCTCGGATTATTTACACTGGCTGCAGGCGCCAACCGCAGGCACGTTCCACATCCTTGTGAAAGGAAGGTTACTAGTATGGGGGGAAATTGTATCAGGATGTGACATGTCTGCTCAAGGAAAACAAAAACAGGTGGTCTCGTCAAAGCTCTGAAATCACACTGAAGCTGTACTGGAGAGCGCTTGTTATCTATTAATCAAACCTAGCCTTAAAGACAGGTGAAGGCTGTGTTTCCAAACAGCTCTGAAATTTCCCAGTCTGTATGATAACCTGGAAAAGGATTACATGTATGTTAAAGGAGTCCTATAATAACTTAATTATAGTGGTAGTATCCCCATTTCACAGATAAGAAAGCAGACAGATGGCTCAGCAGGTAAACTTTTACCTTTCCAGGTAAACAAATTTCCTTTCCTCAGCTTTGACTCAGCTTGTGGATGTTCAGATTTCTGGCTCAGTTGTTTTTACACTTACAGATAACTCAAAGCAGGAGCACAGTTGTGAAGTGTCCACAGAATTACAGCACCTCAACTCCAGGATTGTCAGGCTGAGGTGCCAGGGTCCTTAACGCAGCAGTGCAAACACACCAGGTTGGTTCTGGTTCAGGTCGTTCTGGCAAGGATACATGGGTTGTAGGGGTGGGTACCTCTGTTCTGGACCCTCTGTCCCAGTCAGCCTCTTCAAAATGGACTTCGGACTTACCTGTGCTGGCTAAGAGGGTAAGGAACAAAAAATTATTCCTCAAACCCTACAGCCTACATGGTATCTCCACACATTGCTCACTAATGGCAGCTTGAACTCAAAGTGTCTACACAGGACCAGAAAAGCTGAAATGAGTTAGTCACAACCTCCTCCAACAGCACGTGTACACGTGTATACATTTATCTGTGTACACGCAAGCACTTCCTCACACACATTCGTGCCTTGTTTGGCAGCTAAGGCCAGCTACCAGCTGAGGTGATCACCGAGTAAGACCTGCTTCACAGATTACGAGCTCCTGGCTATTGCATTCCGGATACAAGATTACGATAGGAGCTTTAGCATCATAACTATTCAAAAGGATTTACCATCTTAATTTCTCTTTCAGTGAGACAGAGAGTATTCACTAATCTTAAAAATCTCTCAGCCGCTTCTCCTCAGTAGTGCTGCTTCTATCCAATTTAAGGATGAATCTGGATACTTATGTGAGAGTCCCAGCTTGAAAAATGAGATGAGGGAGCACAGTGAAAAAGTACCAGCTGAAAATAAAATCTATTTATTTTTCTGTGAAACAACATAAATGTACGATGATAAATGGAAAATAATTTCACTGATACAGAGACATGGCTCAGCTCAGAAATTTAGGAAATCTTGGAAGGAGGGAAAAGTGCCACACATCTTCCTAAAAACTTGAGAGCCACTCGTATCACTGACATTCCATTTTTTAGTAGCCCTAATCCATATTTCCTTCTAAATAAGTTAAAAATAAATAAGGCACAGAGAGTCTTCCTCATTCTGCCTTGAGATTTAACATGTGCTGTTACTTTGTACATGTTCTTCATCAGCATGGGAGCAAAAACTAAGAAAGAGAAAGGCAGAAATCCAAACCATTCATGGCACCAAAGAACAAATTGCGTGTCCTCTGAGGGTGGAGAAAGGCAGAGAAAGTAGTATTAAAAACATTTAACAGACCATAGCTAAACTAAGTCAGCACGAGCTGAATCCAAAAAAATGTTCTGTGGTCTGTGTCGACAAATGTATCTTTAATTGTACTTTCCACTTGTATGCTCCACGGTACTACCTATTTTAGAGGGGAAGTGCTTTTTCTGTCCACTGTTTCACGAAGAGGGGAAACGTAGATGTTAATTTGCTCAGAAATAAGGGTTTTTTTTTTCCAGACAACCAAGAGAACATGTAACGCCAAACCGTTAACATAGATTAAACCAATATAAATCAGTGAAAATACACTGACTTCCTCACTATGTAGTACTGGTACGTGCTGACAGCAATTCACTAACCAGCAGTCATCACCTGAAATACCAGTAGAAGCAAAGAACACAAATAAAGTCTTTCCTTACCTCTTGGCACTTGCTGATAATATTAAGCATTTGATACAATTCTTAAAAATGTTTCTTTTGTGAGCTTCAAGAATAAATAGACATACATGGTATCTAAAAAGCAATGAGATTTACTGAAAGCAAAGAAGTCACCATGAGCACTTGTTTCATTTGGGTGAAGAATTATGGTGAAACGTCCAACTCTGCAATGACATTTCTACAAAGTTTACAAAGAAAACTTTACAAGTGGAGCCTTGTATGCAGTAGTCTTAACAAGGATATGATTAGATGAACTTTGTTTGACAAATCACCGTGTCCATATGCCTGCTTTATGTTGAAATCAAACATGCCAGCAAAGCCTGATCAGCCAAACCTCACACTTCAGCTACCTATAAATACAAAGCTGGCAAAGAGTGAAGGAAGGATCATGGACAAAGACCAAATTCTGTTTTATGGAACACACAAGTTTACATTCAACACCACAAATGCATCCAATGAACTTCCTGAAGGACAAACCCAACAAGAAGTTAACAGTTCTGTTTACATCTTCTAAGATGAGCTGTGGTAGGCTGAAAGTGGCTAACACTTCAAGAAAGATTAAACTGCTGTTTATCATCATGATTTCCCCATCTGGCACTACGTTTCTGCTGGGGATTGCTCTTCATGCAAAGCCTCTCCTGTGATGATAGAACACCTATCACTTGGTTAATGTCTTAGCATGATGATAGTTCAAACATTTCTGCTGAAGAACGTATATCAGCCAAGGAGACGACAGAGAAGATCTCCCTGTGTTTTTTTGTTTGTTTGTTTGTTTGTTTGCTTGTTTGCTTGATTTTTGTTTGTTTGTTTGTTTTGGGGGTTGTTTTTCTTTTTATCTGGCCCTTTTTTTTATCTAACTTACAGAACAGGTAGTTAAGAAAGCAGCTGGCAATTATATTCAGTGCAAGGGTTCACAGTTTTGTGAGGTTTGTGAAGGAAAGAATCACGGAGACTGGCAGGTAAACCAATCAGTATTCCCGGCTTTCCACACATCCCCAGAGGTGTCACCACAGCCCAGCAAAGCCCTCTGTCAAAGAGGATGATTACATAAATGTTGATGGAGGCCTAGAGATGACAGCTGCTCTGCCTGATGCTGCAACGATGATGTACACACTGAGTTTGCATGCAATGAATGAGACCACAGACATAATTTTAAACTAGGATAATTTATCTCTTTGGAGAGCATCTCCTCAGGCCAACAATGACACAATTTATTTTCAACACAGTTTACCTTCAGATGACATATTAGGTCACCATGAACAGAGCAGCTTTTTACAGTAATATGCCTCAAACAAAGCATGGGGTATAAGTCCCTGTACGAGATGCTGGCAGTTACCACATGATTCCAGGATTTTTACTTTAAGACATGCAGTTTTAATCTCTGGCTCAAACATAGTCACAACAGACTGACCCCTGAAACGCAGTGTAAGTATGGACATAAAACTAGTCTTAAAACATGGAAAAAGCTTGTCTCAGATCCCGCAGAATAACCTCTCTGGCCAAATAATTGCCCACGGGCTTTTCAGCCTTCATCTATACCACACAGGCTCAGGCTGTGATGCTGAAAAAATGAATCACGTTACCACACAGACCTCTTCTTGCCTCCCTCCTATTCCTATCACTGTTCAAAGGATCCCACCCTACCCCAAGATATCTCCACAGAGAGCGGTGTCCCTGCTGCAGTTGGTCGCTAGGGATGGAGACTGGCAGACCTGCTGAGAGCAGCAAAAAGCTCAGCCTGTTACAATGATGATCCATCACAGTGAAAGGAGGTCCCAAAATTTGCACAACCCCACTCCCCCAGCAATGTCACAGTGCCTGTTTTGTTCGCTTGACGCCCAGCAGTTGTTTGTGAACTTGTTGCCACTGATGTGGCAGAGCCACAGGCTGTTGGGCTACAGCCCTCCGGGCCCAAACCAGCAGCACTGGTGTGGAGGACAACAAGAGTTGTATTTTCCCCCTAACCCCTGTGAGCTTGGGTTCCCCAGTAACATCTCTGAAGAAAAGGTTGATGATGGAGCTCCAAGCCTCAGAGAGGTGTGTGAAACAGCAAGCCCGAGGTGCCGGAGCAGATGCCAACCCAAGCCATGTGGATGGTAATAGCATGGCAGACTGGGGGTGTAGTCACCCTTACCTGGCCTCATCGCTGTTTCCCTGAAAACCGATAGGTTTTCAGCAACCTGGAGGCTGCTTCGTGCTCGGAAAATGATGTAGCACTGGCTTCTGGCTGCAGACCGATGGGTCGTGTTTCGGTGGCACTCCTGGAGCTCACTTCACCACTGTCAGAGCATCCCGTTGGCCTCGTGCGAGGGCAAAAAGGAGAGACCGATATCCTAAGCAAGTATAGACCAAGATCATAAATTCCCTTTGTGCAAGCCAGCATACTGATGGACACTGTAACTCAAATCATTTTGGAATGCCTGTTTCACAGTGAATGCTTTTTATATACAAATATATATTCTGCATCCTACTAACCACACCTGCACGAACATTTTTGCTACAGATGACATGAAGTAAACCCGAGTACTTATCTTCGGGTTTGGATCAAACAAGCAAAACTTGAAGATACATGGCCAAATGACCAAAATCTGTCCTAACTATCCCAAAGTCTAGAGCAGTTTTAAAAGAAAGGGGAAAACCTATGGTGTCATCATCTGAAACTTCATCTTTCATAATTCTTAATGTGAATTAGTGAATATTTGTACACCAAGTACCAGTTTGTTTCCTTACATTCAATTTTATTTATTCATCCATTTCCTTCCTAGTCAGCTTTTAAATATTAACACTCCTAGTACTCTGAGGATAGTAAAAGAGGTTGTAACATTTTTGCAACTTTTATTTCCCGATTCTTACAGCTACCAAATCTGGGCTGCATTTTCCAAACTAGAACTGCATTTTCTAAAGATTGTTGCTTTATTTATTTATTTATTTATTAAGTGGTAGCCTGTTTGCCCCTGAAACCATTAAACCCTTGCAGTATTTTGTTGTTTTTAATTTTTTTAAGTCTGTGCAGATTGAATGTAAAAGTACACGGAAAACCATTGCAGGATTTTGTTGCATTTTTTCAATTCAGTGCAGATCGAATGTGAAAGGACACGGAAAACAGACATTTTCTATTTTAGTTGTAAACACGGGTTGTGATAATGAAGAACACTTGGGTGTAACGACCGCCCGTTCGCAGCGATCCCCAACTGGGACGTTTGGGCGCTTTAAATGCGGGCAGCGGGATGCCTGAGGAAGCGGCAGGTGCACGCACAAGGCCACATTCTGACCATTTTTTACATTAAAACCTCTCGTTTTCACAACTCCCCTCCCCCATCCTCCCCTCACGCCGCCATTACGCGGCGCCGCCAGGCGGGGGCAGCCCGCCTCTCTCCCCGTCAGGACCCCACACGCGGCCGCCCCAGCGGTGCCGGGCGGCAGCTGCCGGCCCCGCAATCAGGCGCGGCGCGGGCAGCCCGCGGGGGCCTGGCGGACGGGTGTAGGCGGCGCGGCGTGGGGGAACCGCTTCCTTTTGCGCTCGGCAGCGGCGGAGGAAGGATGGGTGAGCGCGGCGGGGCCTGCTCGGGCCGCGAGGGGCCGGGGGGGTCGGGCCGAGGCCGCGGCGGTCGGCAGGGGGAGGAAAGGGAAAGCCTGCGGCGTCCCCCCTGCGCTGCCCCGCGGGCTCGCAGCCGGCTGCGGGCCGCCGCGGAGCCGCCGGGGTCGAGCGGCGGCGGCGCCGCCATTTCGTGGCGCGTGGGGCCGGGAGCGGCGTGGCCCCGTCGCCCCCCTCAGCCCCCTCTGGTTTCATTCCGCAGGGAAGTGCCGCGGGCTCCGCACCGCCAGGAAGCTGCGCAGCCACCGCCGCGACCAGAAGTGGCACGACAAGCAGTACAAGAAGGCGCACTTGGGCACGGCGCTGAAGGCCAACCCCTTCGGCGGCGCCTCGCACGCCAAGGGCATCGTTCTGGAGAAAGTGTGGGTGTTCTGGGGGGGAAGCGGCTCCCCCTTACTGCATTTCTTACATTTTACAAGTATATGCTGTCGTCGGGACGCCAAATCTCAGTTCCTTGCTTCTATGCACCACGTTGAAAACGTGCTTTATTTTTCTGAGTGATAACCGCTGCTAAAAAGTACTTTTCTCATACACCTGTCAATTTTTTATTATATTCTGCTTATATGTAACGTGGAGAATAACTTTATTTATCAACTAAATAATTTAATTGAGGGTTTTCTCTTTTTGACAAGAGGGGAATTGTATGTGTGTGCCTTGTTTGATATGGTCAGCAGGCCTCAAACATCACTTGTCTTATTAATTTAAAAGCTTTCTTAGGACACTTCCAGGACTAAAAGGTTTTTTTCTTCTCCACTCCAGACTTATTTGCTGGTATCTCTACGAGTTTGAGTTTTTACTCAACTTAGGAGCTAGTTAAGTTTTTAGGTATTATACACCTCTAAGCAGATCATTAAAAGCTTTTTGCTCTGAAATGCAGCTTGAACTTGATACAAAGCAATACATTAATTTTGTGGTATAACATGTATCTGATGGTCATCAATTTTAATGTATTTTCATGTGCTTCTGTTTCAGTGGAGTAGAAGCTAAACAGCCCAACTCTGCCATCAGGAAATGCGTAAGAGTCCAACTGATCAAGAATGGCAAAAAAATAACAGCCTTCGTTCCTAACGATGGTTGCCTGAACTTCATTGAGGTGAGCAGTTCTCAAGAATCTAACCTGTAAAGTTGTGTATGAAAGTGAAGGAGCACATAAGTGACAGATAGAGGGGATGGTTAGGCAAGGATTCATCTCATTCTGAACTATGTTAATGTAGCTGCAGAAGGAGACAAACACCAGAGATGTTCTTGTATTTCCAGTCTGCAATCTGCTTTGCTAATCTGTTAGCAAAGCCAGTTCTCAGCACTCTTGCTGCAAGCTGAATGAAGTTTTGGCTTATATTTCCCCTCAAAACACTGAAGGTGATAATAGTCTGTATACATATCAATACCCTTCAGTATTTCCAGCCTTTACTTACAAAGTCTTCGCTGTGGCTGAAATTTAATGCACGTTAGCGCAGAAGCATGCACAGGCTTAGTGTTTATAGCTTTGTAACTGCATGGCTTTTCATTGCAGGAAAACGATGAAGTGCTGGTTGCTGGTTTCGGTCGGAAGGGGCATGCTGTTGGTGACATTCCTGGAGTTCGCTTCAAGGTTGTCAAAGTAGCCAACGTTTCTCTTTTGGCTTTGTACAAGGGCAAGAAAGAGAGACCCAGATCATAAACTGAAGTTAACTTGCCAAGAATAACAATAAATTTTTTGATTGGAAAAACTTCTCTGCTTATTATTTAAGGTTTACATTTTTTCAGTGTGGTATTTGCAAGTAATAAATGATTTGCTGTTAAATGACAGGAAAGCCAGAACATCTTTATGATCAGTAGGGTGAGCTCAATAACCACTTGCACTTCCAATTTACTCTAGTCTGGGAGTGCTGGGACAGCTGTTCGACAAGAACTTAAGGGATTTACTTCATAGAATTAAAGTGTGTTCAGGGCTCTGTGGACCACCCCCAATAGCTAGCACCTTCATGAAGGCTTCTTGAGCTGAAAGACTAGAGCAGTAACTGTCCTGCTGTCAGGGTGGGTTGATAGACACGTCAGAGGCCTTTGTCCCTTTCTAAGGCTGTCACGAAGGTGGCCCCATTAAATAAAAATTTTGAATTAATGCTGATACGTGTGTAGAACTGTAAAGATTCTGAAGCTTGGGTCTGACTATGGCATGAAACTGGGGGTCTGGCCTAAAGATGTAGGCTGTATTACAGAACAAATAAAATGTCTAGCCTGTGGAACAAAAACGGGAGACATCACCTGGGGTTGGAGGTCTGTAAGAGCATCAAAAAGGCAAGTGGCGTGTGATCCTGGCACATGTGGTCCAGTGCAGAGCTGATGAGTGCATGTATGCAGCTGTGTCTCCCAACTGCAGTTTCTGGTGGTGTCAGAGCTGATAACCACAAATTTTGAAACTCCTTGCCTGAGTCGAGATGCGATGTGTTGTGGTGGGTTAGCTCCTTTGGTCTCACAGCCATGGTGATTGTAATGAGGCTGTATCATCAATAAAGTGCCGGTCATTAGGGATGGCTTCTCCAGTGGAATGGGTTGGAAGGTAAGAAGTTTGCTGTGTTACACAGTAAAATTGCTTTCCTGTTTCCCTTGGTCAATACCTAGATTGTGGGTTTTAAAAAGTTTTGGAGAGGGAATTTCTCATTTGGTGTTAGTAGAGCAACTAGTGATAGAATATGAAGTCTTCTGACAAAAAAAAAATAGCGATTTTACAACAGCAGCAAGATTAGATTTCCGTATGTCTTTTTCAGAGCTACTGTGTCCTTTTATGAGTCATTGAGCACTTTTTTCCTGAGAAGGTAATTCCTATTTTATAAAACATCACTAATCTCTACAAAGAAAGATCAATTGTACTTTAGGAGGACATGATAATTGGGCTTTTTCCTGCAATTCTCAATAGTTGGGGTCTCTAACTTTTTCAAGGCCAAAGTATAGATATTATTTCGTAAAGTTTGTATGAACTTCATAATAAGTACAGCACAATACTAATAATAATTATAGACTCGGTCTTTTTTAGAAGAAACAGACTCCTGTCAAGTGTACCTGGAGTTTCATCTTCAATCATCATGTCAGACACAAAGTTGTTTCCATAGGAACTGGAATTAATAGTTATTGCTAGGTCAGGCCAAAAAAAGGTTTATCTGAGACTTAAATTAATTGATATTTATAACATCTCCTCAGGCAAGAAAGCTGGGAGGAGAAATTGTATTTTAACATGTATTTTGGTAAACAGCCTTCCAAAATTGAAAATGGTCACTGCAAATGTTGCCAATGGTGTTTATTCATAATAGTCAAATAATGACAGAAATTCTAGTGTCTAGTGTGAAGAGAGGTAAAGGCTCCTGACACAACTCATCAGGTCTAGGTACTGAAGGGATTATGAAATCATTCATCTCACCTCACTCATCCTCAACCTGCTGAACTTCACCCAGTTGCTTTCATGTTAAGTGCAAGTCCAACTAGTTTGACTTCAGCAAGTCCTGCTGATTGGAAGGCTTCTCTTTTTAGTGCATCCCAGCTGTTACCTGTTAATATTTAACTGTTCTACTGACTTAAATGTGTTTTTGCGTAAGGTTTTTTGCTTTTCTATGCTACTTTTTAAAACTTCTAAGTAGTTGGGATTTTTTGTTGGACTTCTCAGAGATCTCTACACCATTGTCAAATTTCTTCAAAAACTGCAGTTTTT
The DNA here is from genome assembly GCA_011075105.1 of Heteronetta atricapilla. Lineage (NCBI taxonomy): Eukaryota > Metazoa > Chordata > Aves > Anseriformes > Anatidae > Heteronetta > Heteronetta atricapilla. The sequence continues at coordinate 77,404,871 of CM021763.1, read as the reverse complement.
CATCACTTAGTATTTTCAATCTTTTTTCTCTCTGTATTGTCCTATTTTTCAATATTAGTTTAAAGTACGGATGCTAATATAACAAAGAATTGTAGAATAGGGTATAGATGCCAAAAATGTCCCTCTGAATCAGCGTCTAAACCACTGGCCAATCTTCCATGCTGTCAATACCAGCACTCCAGTATTTTACCTTGAGTTTGGCTCCTTGAAAGTACATTTTTCACAAAGCTTATAGTGGAGCACTGGGTCCTTTGTTCCACGTTAGGGCTAACTTATGCAACAAAAAATGAAAATATTTGGCTAGAGTGTTAATGCCCTCATTATAATCACAGTTCTTCTGTGGGTTCATCTAAGAGTCTCTGCTTCAGTTAGTGTTCACTGATTTATATGAAAGGGAATTAGAATTTAAGAACAGAGTGAGGATCTCTGCCACTAATTGTTCCGTAGTTGTCATCTGGGAGCTTGTGAGATTTGGATTCCCTGCCCTGCTCAGGTCAGGCACAGAAGCAGCGCTGACTTCAGGTGTCCCTTACCCTTGTAACTGCTGTAACCGTGGTCATAATGAAACCTTTTGTCTTGCGCCCCTTCCCAATGTCATGGGGAACTTTGGAGAAGCTGCTGCCTGATTCCAGAATTCCACCCCTTTGTTGCAACCTGACTTAAATGCCCTTAAGAGTTTCAGAGTCCCTAACTGTAGAGGCAAAGTGGTCTTTGGTGTGGAGAAGACGGATGTTGAGATGACAAGGAACACGAGTAGTTGGGGAAGAGACAGCAGAATTCTTCCTGCTGTGAAACGTGGAGAAGAGGTAAGAGGTTTTTTGGACTTCTACCAGACTAAGGCACAGTGTAAATGCACAGCACTGGTAACCATGTTTCAGCACACAGAGCCAAAGTGAAGAGGTTGGATGGGCCACGCCACCAGCTATCCCCAGCATCTCCATGGGGCACCCACCACCACCACTTTTATTTACTGTGATTTGTTGTTTGCTAGCCCTTCTCTTTCCTTGGATAACGGAGAGCTAAATGCTGGCATTTTTATTCTTTCACGTAACCGCATGTGTGTTCTGCATGCATTCTTCTTTCACCCAAAATGTTACATGGATTAATTTGGGGGATCTTCTACATCTGTCCAATATTTCTTACAGCTTCACTGAATCACAATTACTGTTTATGCACAGTAACTTCAGCTGTGCTATTGCCCAGAAATTCCAGATACAACCTTACCACGTGCCTGCAGTGGCTCTGTGTAACACTTCTGTGAAACACGGAATATATGTGCAATAACCAGAGCTGAGCTGCATGTATGTCCTATGGTGAGGCCTCTGAAATCTAGCCTTAATCTAGCAGTGGAACTATGTAAAGAGACAGCCAAGTTTGAAGGAATTGGCTGCCAGTAGTACAGTTTTGTTTACTAGTGACATGCACCAAACCAACTGTAGGTACACACGAGAGAAATCAGATACATGATTATTTGCAAAACAGCTAAAACATGACTAAGTTTTTTCAGGCAATCCTTGATTACAGCATGATTGGAAGCTAGCAGACCCAACCACTAAACTCAGGGCTGTGATTCACAGCTTGCAGAGCAGACAGCAGTTCCTAGTGGAAGAGGCAGGTCCCAGTCAGCCAGCTGAATTCAGAAATCACGCTCCTGTGTATGCTGATGTTATTCTGCACAGCCGCTGGCGTTAGGATGCCAGGTCAGTTTCCACAAGAGCTGCATTACCTCACCTGAGTAAAGCAGCAGCTTCGGTTTTGTTATTCCAGCAAACCGAGTCTCTTCCTTTTTATTTTGATTTGCTTTTCTTGCTTAGCAGAGAATACTAGACTGGCTTTCTGTGATAGTGCCTTGATGCTGCAGCCAGCAAAGAGGACTGTGTGAAGAATGCGTGGCTCAAATTCTGAAGTCAATCTGGCAGTAGAGGAGACAAAGGTTTACCTGCTGGTAAGTGGAGCTAGACCAGTTTCTGACACGAGGGCATTGTCGTGAGGTAAAGTTGCCACTAGATGTTGCTGTGAGTATGAAAAAGCTGAGGCATGAAAGGTGCTAACCAGAAAGTTGTTTATGTGCACTTTGACAAAGCAAGTCTTCAAAACGGTAAATTTAGCTTTTAACTGATTCAGTGAGTTCTCACTAGAAAAGTGGGACACTCACTGCCTTATTGCCTTTGTGTACCCAAATGGGGGATAGGTGCATACAGTAATGCAAGAGCTTATCTAGTGAATTCACCATAAATCTTGTTAGATCAGAAACATGGAAGAGAAGAATACAGATTACTCCATCAGGCATATGCACGCTGTACAGGTTTGGTTAAATTAAGGAGATTTTTTTAGCTTCTTGTGGTGTGTTCCTAAGATGGATGGATATTATTCATTGTAAGAAGTGAGAAAATGCACAGAACTGGGAACAGAGGAAGTAAAGCATGAAGACATTAAAGCCAGTTCCACATTTTGTCATGCAATTTTTGTCATTTCTTTAAAAAACATGGTAGCAAATAATGTCTGGTCAGCACTTGGGCACCAGGATTCTTCTAGGATATGTCTGTGGGTTCTGCCACTGCCCAGGATTGCATTAGGATTGCATTGTCTGGATGCTGTAGAAAAGAAATCAAAGCAAGAAGAGCCAAAACAGACCTCATCACCAAGTCACTAGTAAAGTGGTTTGAAGCCTAATATAAAAATGTTGAAACTACGTGTTATTCAACCAAACCCTCTGAAGCAGAAGGCAGCCTGCAGAGATCAGTGGTGAGCTTGTCTGATGGATGCAGCAGCCCCTGTTTCTTCTTCATGAGCAAACGTGTGCAAATATTGGAGCACTTGGTTAACCATATGAAGCCAATGATACCCGACTGCTGTATGCAGGAGAATAAACCCAGGAAAATCAATATTTGGCCAAGTAAGGCTTGCCTGGAAGCCACCACAATTCAGGATTTTGACCTGGATCAGGTGCAAAGGACAGAAGGATTAGCTGGTTTCTGCAGTTTGCCAAATCTTTTTCAGCCCATGCTCAGCCCACACTCTGGGCTCAGGGCTCTGCCTGCCCCTGAAGTGGAGTGGCATCAACTGCAGCACTTGCTCAGCAGAAGCAGAAATTGTCAGGTCTCTGTAAGGTGATGTATTCCAACAGACAGACCCAGTACCAGAGATTGTCTCTGGTGATGCAGATGACTGCTGGTGAAAATCTGCTTACTGTCTTCCTTCTCTATCTACAGCCTCATCCCAGGCAGTGACACAGGGGGGAAACAAGCACCTGAACACCACCTCCCTCCACCTGGCCTCTGGTTTGTAGCACAGGGGTGCTGAACCCAGCAGAGCCACAGAGAAGCATGTGTCCTTGTCGCTTTAGATGGGGCTACTTCCTCCAGTCTGCTGTGCTAACAACGCTATTGGAAAATAATACTACAGGAAAACATGCTGTTTTCTAACAGGCTCGAGGACAAAGAAGGTGTTCAAGGTGAGATTCTATAAAATCACTCTTTTCAAACACAGCAGTAAACTCTTCTTTCACTTGACGCTGAAATTCATCTTCAGTAGGTGACAGTCACAACAAACACTCAAGTGGGTAAGTGAAAGTTTCCTTCTGGCATAGGCTTTTTCTAAGACTTTAATGCAAACCAGGACATAAAGATAACAGGTGTAACACCATCTTAACTCTTCCTGAGCACTCAGTCCAAGGTACCTCTCTTCAGGGCTACTCTCTTAGCATGCCTTTGTGTTAGCTTGGCTTTCTAAAGTTAGGAATTATTGCTGCAGCTATTCAACATGCCAGCTTTGCAGCTGTGAACTCTAGCTGTACATTTGCTATTATACATTGTAAGAACTCATTGCTAAGAAATGTCTTAAACTCTTTGAAACACTTTTAAAAGCCTTATACATGATTAAAAATATGCACAGATATTCATACATACTCTATTCTCTAGAAGAGAGTACTTTCGAGGAAACAGTTATAAGCTCACAGTTCACAGGAAAGAGCAATCATTTTCCTTTGTGCTGGAGCTGAAATGCTATGCAATATAAATACAGATGTCCAGGCAAACTCATTAAACTGTAGTCATAGCAAATGATGCAAGAAAATTAAAAAAAATAAAGAACTTTTGCTGAAATTCATGGTGATGCAACAAGAATTGATATTGATTACTTCACCATACTCAGCTTTAATTAGCTAGCTCAACACTGACTGTTGTGAAAACAAGCATGCAATTTGACCCAAGGAGTGTTTCTTTTAGAAAACAAAACCGAACAATGACAAACCTTCTGGCAGACCAGATGGGGGCTAAATTCTAACCTGATCATGCTGACACAAATGAGGGATTTTGTAGGTTGTAACTGCATTCCAAACAAAAGCACATTTTTGGCTTAGCTGAACACATAAAATTCATTCTTCTTGTTGATTCTTGTAACCAAATGCAGGTACGAATCAGTTCCCTTAAAAGAAGTCCCCAGAAGCCATGGTCCTCAATATGTCTTCCCAGATTAGCAAGGATGAATGACTGAGCAAATCTACAGAACACGCTGGATCCAGAAACTGTCCTTCTGCTAGGCTGAAAGACTCAGATAATGTACAAAATCAAAACCCAAGTTCAAATCTACCTTCAGTAGATTTGCTAAATAAAACTACTAAATAATGCAGCAGAGTTAACTTGATTTTGAAATAAATTGGGATTTTTGTACCTTTGCATTTTTTGTAAATTATTACAGCATGGATGTAAATGGTGAATTACCTCCCACTTAAGCCATTAGAAAGTAGATACCTAAACGCGATTCTCTCACTCCTTGATCCCAAATATTTAGGTACCCTGCAACCTAAGCTCAGAGTATTTGTACTACCTGAGCTGACTTTTTGCCTGGTGGCATTGCAGACAAATTTCAGGGAAGCATTGACACTGATGATGATGATGATGATACTGTTCTGTTACTTAGTTGTTTATGTTGTTAAAAGGTTAAGAATTGTAGCAGGGCAGGGAACTGCCAGTTTGCTCATCCACTTCAAGCTCTCTATTATCATCATCACGTCCAAGAAACTGGGAACAGAGTCAAGGCACTGCAGAGGAATGTGGAGAGGTTTTATCAGCACGAAGGAAGCAAGACAGAGAGTTTCAGAAATAGGGAAAAAGTTTGACTTTCCAGCCAAGTGTATGTGTGGTTACAAGACACCTAGGAGGTATCCTAGACTGATGACTAGGAGAGGATGTCTAGAGGCTGGAGTGTGACTGTCAGGACACTGACAGAGCAGTATCCCACTGTGTGCAGCCATCCATTAGCAAGTACCTAAGGTTGTCCCTGACAGGGGAAATCTCAAGTCTATAAAAACGTGCAATGCCCTGGCCAAATAATCCTCAATTTTGTTTACAAATGAAAAATTAACATAGAAAGTAATGGGGGCTGAGAATTCCTTCACATCAAAGAAAAGTGTTTATTTATTTCTTGTCTACATACACATCCATTTTTATTGCAAAAATAAAGGAAGATTAAGGTGTAATGTAAGGCTGATGGGGTGGAAAAGGGGTATATTCTCCTAGACATTTCATATTTCTCTTTGTAATTACAAGCTGTTGAGGTACAAAGTCTGGTGCATGGTATCACACAGATGGGAGAGATGCTGATGTTCTGAATAGAGGACCAATACTTAACAGACTTGCAATAAGCAGTCTTGCTGACAACAGTGAAGAAATCTGACTGGTCAAAGCCTGTTTCAAACAGTAGCATTGCACCAGAGTTTCTGCTTTTGAGGCAGAAACAGCAAGAGCTGGTCTCTAAGAAATGTCTGTGAAACTATGCTTGTAAACTGCACAGCGGCATCTTGGCAGTTGAATCTTCTCAGTGTCTCACAAGTACTTCTGGAAATGATACTCAAGGATGTTCAAGGCTCTTTTCATTTCTTTTATCAAGAAACAGTTTTTGTCCAGAGTATGAAAACATTAAGACTAGCATTTCATCTGCAAGTTGTTCCAAAACCACTCGGTGCCCAGGATTGCATTCTACTTTTCATATTATTTAGAAGTGGAATTTCTCCTGCATATTTGACCCTCAATGCAGTACCAGGTAACATCTGTGATGCTATGAGAAAATGAGCATTAAGTGATCCTCAGATACGCTGATGCAGCATTCAGTGCTGATGGTTTGTATGAAAAGTTCCATCAATTCTTTCCAGTTCCCTGAGCCTAAGGACAGCAGAAACTAATTCAGACCTTGGCTGAAATAATGCTGCCTGAGGCTGGTTCTAAGTTAAACCAAAACAAAAGTCTGAAGGATTAGCTGGGGCAGGGTGAGTGTGTCACTGTGATGGGCAGAGACAGCAGAAGCTGGCACAGAGCTGGCCAGCAATGCTGGGCAGGTGAGAACAGCGGACTGCTTTCACCCCTTCGTTCCACTGCTTTGCAAATGAAGATGCAGAGCAGAGATGAACATTTAATGGCTCTCACAACTCCTCTTATCTGCTTCTTGTTTTCCCTCCTGGGCAAATCTTCCTGAAGTTTGAAAATGGGCTGTGGATGTAGCTATCAAGCATATGTTGCCAGAAGTGTTAAGCAAGGCAATGTAGATGCTGTCAAAGTACTGGAATGGAAGTCCAGATTTTAGAGATCTTTCATAGAAAACTGGCTTTTCAGATTGTTAGGATCCAGAATGGGATAAATTATGTGCTTTCAATATTAATTCCAAATTACTGGCAAAGGAATGGTGCACCAATATAATTTCAAAGGGTGTACTATAATTCAATCCACCAATAAAATGTGATGCAAGTTAAAAATATGCAACCAATCAAAATATCTGAAAACTTAGAATTTGAAATCTGATGCATCTCACATTTACAGCTCTGATGTGGCATACGTTGGGCTCTGTATGTAAGTGACATATTGCTGAACATATACAGTAAAATCCATAATTCCACCTCAGCTGCGTAGGACTTGTGGTCTGTTTTATACCATACATAAAATGCGATTGGGAAGGTGTCCAAGATGTCTTGTATGGAAGTTACATCTAATCTGTTTCTCACTGATTGTACTTCTATGAGATTCCTACTTGCTCAAACTTCAACAGCTGTCAGGGGAGGCTTGCACAAAGACTGCAGGATAGGAACTAAACGTGTAAACAATGACTAGTACAATCAGAAATACTAATTGACTACAACAGTTACTCCCTCGGGGTATGGCAAAGCTTCCTTCAGAGGCACTGAAGCAGGGACAAGCCAGATGTTCTCATATGATAGCATTAGGCACCTTGAACTCTAGAACCACACCTGCTTAGTCAGATGTAGGCTGTAAGTACCCTGTTTGTAGAATCCTGATCCTGTTTGCTCCCTGAAGCATGACATACACATCTTCTTGGTGTTATTCAGCCGTAGGATTAAGATATTCTATGTGTGTGGTGCGGAGTATGAGGAGAGTCCATGTGTTAGGCTGTGATGGAGAAGGTGGTCCCAAGGCAAAGCAGCCTCAGCCCATACACTGATTGCTAGAAGTGTAAACCACATCCTGCAAGTACTTTGCTGAACATGTCCTCATACACGGTGTGGATTTTCTAGAGATGTGACTGTCAGTAGATAAGTTTAGAAGATTCAAATGCAGCATTTCAACTCTGTAATAGGTTTCTGCATTTGTGTGCCATTCTATTAAGGCCACAGTCACAGCAAAACAGGAAAGAAGTGAGTGACTTCAAAGGGTCAGTGCTATCACAAGTCTTGATGGTGCGTGGGAGTTGTCATAACTGCATCCAGCTCCCAGGTCTTCAACTGTAACCAGGCATACTCTTGACAAAGAATGAGCCATGAACAGTTGTTTTTCCACACCATACTGCTTACCAATCGGGTAGGATTCCTTTGGTCTGTGTTTGGTTTCTTCTCAAGGGAAGTCAACAGTAGCTTTACGACTGCTAACCATCAGCTGTCCTTCAACTCATGGGTCTGAAGAGGAGATAACAACAACAACAACAAAAAAAGAGAATGGATGAAACTGGAAGTTACTGCAGCAGTTTTTCTAGATCACACCATCAACCACATGCTGCAGGGACCACCACAAAATGCTCCTACACACCTGAGAGAGACCTCCCTACCAGGGACCTTCTGACAGTCAGGAAGGGTGTCAGCAATGCGCCAAACACATCTCCCTCAGTGTACATTTTCACTGCAAAGCAGGAAAGGCAGTAAGGCAGCCACGTAAGCAAAATATCTAAAGTTGAGTCCCAAATGAATTTGAAGAGCTCCAAAGGCAAAGATAATGTTTTGACAATTCTGATCTTTTAAAATTTTGTGGGAGGATGGGAGAGAAAAATGGTGATGTAATTGTATCTTACCTTTCATTTAAATCAGCACTTACATTCTGCTCACGTCCTAGTTTTGCATAACTCAAAGGTAGATTTAGACCCACAACTGGGCCTACAGTACTCAGCCACAATATAATGTAATTTGTGTGCCTAGAAAAAGACAGAAAAATCCATAAACATCTTACCCAACTTTTCTGCATTGCAGATACAGTTGACAGTCATAGAAATAAAAATAAATTAAAAAACAACTCAAGTGGGGCCATTCCTTTACATCAAGTGAACTTCAGCTTTCAGCTCTTAAGTGACAATACAGAATCCCTTTCTATTTGGATCAAGAAAGTTGTTCTGATGATGTTCACTTCCTAGCTGACTTACTTTGCCTGCACTACACCAAGCCTTGCAAAGCACAGTAGTGTTTCTTACCTGTTCTGTTTCCGTGAGCTGGCCAGTACAGAGGACATGAATTCATTAGTCCGACAGGGGTGTAGAACAAAAAATGGTTGCCCAAGTAATGGGTGCTCCTAAGAGGGAAAATCAGTTCTTTTACTATGCAGGAAGAAAACAGAAAATATGTTGTTTACACTTGGAATAGACAAAGCAGTGTCCACTTAATCCTTGATGTATTTTTTCTCAGTTCACATTGTTTTTCTACTAGCAGTCGCTGACATACCAATACTAAAAAGAGAAGTAAAAGCACCAAGCAGGCAATGCCACAGTTTAGTTCAAATGTAAAATTTTCAAAAGCAGCTGGAGTTTACAGTCTTGTCAAACAGGTGCTGAGAAATAAATGGAGTTTAATGTGGAGCTTGCGAGAGGAAGCAGGAAGGGAGGAAGAGCATTCAGGGTGGCTTTAACTTCCACTAGATGGCATATCCTCACATTAGGCTATTCGACAGAAAAAAAGTATCCTGAAATGCGGTTGTTTGTCAAGAACCCAATCAAAACTGTGCTACAGGGTGGAAAAATAATAATAATTTAAAAAGCCATATACTGACCATTAAGTTTGCAGTCACACACACTCCCTACAACCTGCTAAGGCTTTGTGTGTTCCCTTCCACCTTCACACCGCATGAGGTGCTGTTGAAAACTCAACCTGATCCTGCACAAAGCTTTCACTTTCTTCTCCAACAGGCACTCAAACTAAGTCCGTGTTCTGACTGAATCACACTTGCACTCCATGCAAAGCCCTAAGAGTGATCTCATCTGCTCTTACATCAGTGGTACCAAGAGATCAGCACACCTGGCTCACGCACTGTGCCCTGGGGAAGTGATTCTCCTTTAATGCTGCTGAGGTCACTGCTACTGCTTCTGCACCAAAATAAACAAATCCTACCTCATCCCCACACTCAGGAAGGGCAAAAGCACTTAATGCAGCACAGCAGGGAACAGCTAGAGAGTGGTTCTAGACGAGAAAGATGCCCAACGTGGAAGGCTAGCACCGCCTGCTTGCAGACAAGCCCAGACTGCCGGAGCCAGAGCCTCGGCAGAGGCTTACCATGAGGACTGGGTGTTTTATTCTGGGTAAAGGTCCTTTTCCTTAGCTGCACTTCTTGTGGTGGCTCTATTATGGTTGGCCAAGAAGAAACTACACTAATCTTATTCTCCCTTAATAATCCGTTGGTCCAGGCTGATATAATTGCAGCCAGAGTCCCCTGGTTCTGTGACTGCATTTTGTCTTGGAATTTAGCAAATTGCCAGCACTGAAGAGAGGAGGATCGCTAAGTCTTCTTACGATACAGTAAAAACTCCTTTTCCACCCCCCGGCTAACAAATGAAGACAAATCCTGGCCTGTCATCTTCAGCAAGGAGGACATACCCTATATCTCAGTGTCTCTTGCGTTAAAGGACGCTTGGTTCTCATGCTAAAAACACACTCATAAGGATCAATCCTTTTGTGTCTAGGAGAACTTTTAAAAACTTGCAGAAGCTTCACAACATACAGAAATAATGTTCAGAAAGCTGTGTTTTTACATTGCAGTGCAAACAGATAACTTACGCATGAATGCTACCATCTGCTGTTGTAACAGAGAACTGATGCTGTTTTCCATTGAGAAAAACTAACAGTTTGAATAAAAGATCCATTCAAATTATCTGCTAGCTTAAATCATCTCAGATCTCTAAGCAATCCTAGAAAATACATAGGTTGTGCCAATGGTATTCCTCAAAGACAGTAAAAACAGATAGTTAACAGTATTTACAGAACTATTAAACCAAACCAAACAAAACAAAGTACATCAAGCAGCAAGTTGAGCAATTCCCTTACATGTAGAAAGTGTCTAAAGCGATAACACACACTCCCAAATGCAGAAGGTCCGCTGGAGTCTTAGCACTCCAAGAAAAGCATAAGGATGATTTCCAAAGCTGAACGTTCAGCCTGAAGTCAATCCCAACCACCCTGTGACCTGGTATTTCATCCTATCCCGCGGTTCTTGGTTGAGCAAACCACCAATGAATGACAGCCAATAGCAGCCAGAGATGATTTTTTAAATAGCTTATTAAATAGCTTATTAATCTTTCTTCTTTTAGTTCTTCCTCTCCTTACAACACAATGGAGTGAGACTGAAAAAATTCCCAAACACTAACAACTACATGTCTGCATGAAAAAGCGAAGTGTATTGCTCCTGGATTTTTCGAAAGTGTAATACCCCTGATCCCATCTTTAGTGTCAAGTCAAGACTCCCGAGCATGTGACAGTGGTGAATTCCATTCAACTTCCAACCTCCCCACAGTGCCTCTTCCACCACTCTTCTTGAACAGGGCACTTCATTCCCCTCCTGATCAAGCGGATGTAAAGGGAGAGGTTTTTGCTACAGGACCCAGCCACCAGCTTCAGAGTTGATAGAAATACTCTGAGGACACTTGGTTTGGGTTAGTCAAACCCTCCTCCTTGCACTTCTGAAGCAACAGGAGTGCCAGAGCGGTGCAGATCTCACTGTAATCCACCTAATTTTGAATAGCAGCAATGAAGTGACCCAGGAGCTCATTAAAACTTGTGCTGCTTCTTGGCAAGGCTGTGGGCACGGCATGTGCACTACAGCTGCCCATATCTGCGCATTCTCAGAGAGCTGCTCTGGCTTCCACTTAGGCAAGCTGAGGACTGACACTTACTTGTTGACCTCTAATCCATGAAATTTAAGTATTACACAAATCCTTAGCAAAGAAAGTCCACAAATATGGTGTCAAGAAAATAGTGGTGTACAAAATGGGAATTTTTCAATAAGCTGATTGAATCTGCTTGTCTTTTTCACCTTAAATGAAAGGAATGAAAATGCAAGAATGCTATACTTTTCAGAAACATTCAAAACCTGAAAGATAGGAATATGTCATGGTCTGTAGGTCTGACAGGAAGAACACAAAAGCAGGAGAGATTAAAATAATCCCTGAGCCAAGCAGGAGTTTCTAAGAAGGGGAATGGCTGAGGCACAGAGGGAGAGTTGTTGAGCGACCAGGGAAAACGTTCTGAGCCCATCAAATCTGATTCAGTCAAACCCTAAATTGCAGGCCCTGCACATAATGGCATCCCTATGAGGCTTAATGTATACTCAAGGTTAAATCACTGACACAGCAGCTCTGAGGAGGAAGTACCGGACAGATGCCAATAAATAAATACATAAATAAATAAATAAATAAATGAGTTATCAAAGCTCTGAATGACTTCAGAATTGGTATTGGGCTATAGAGCATTTTTATTGTCAGGTCACCAATTCAGATCTCAGCCTGAGCTTTCAGTAGCTAGAACTCATTATTGTATGACAGCTGTACGTGCAATTGTCAGTCAAACCAGCATTAATTAATGCCCTTGTTGGTCATCACTGCTGATGAGTCCAGAACTGAAGGCAGTGGCTTATCTTGCCACCCCAGGGGTCTGCGCTGAGGTGCTCCACCAGAACAAGCAAGGAAGGTGCACTTCTGTCGCTCCTGGTATGCCCTGAGAGAGGGCTACGAACTTGCAGTATGATGACTCCCAAGTCCTTCTCAAACACTATCCAAAGTGAGAATGAAGGAGCTTGTGCTGCCATCAGCTCCAGGAACCAGTTTAGTACCTGCCACAGTCATCTCTTGGAATAAAGATACTCCACAGGCAGTGAAATGTATCCTGGCAAAATGCTAGGATGACAATACTAGCCTTCAGCTAGCCTCATCTGTGCATCCCTTTTGGGAAAACCATAAAGTCCTATTGAGGTTTCATGGGAAAAAAAAAAAAAAAAAAGGCCATTTTAGGTAGTAAAAAACAGTCTCCTCATTCTTAATCAGTCATATAGCAATGTCTTTTACAGAGAAACGTGTGTGACTTTCAATTCAATTCTAGCAATTACTTGTTGGCACTGTACAGAAAGAACCCATTTACAGGTTGCTCTCAACTCTTCTGGACAGTAATGCTCAGATAGTTCATTTGAAATCAGCTGCTTTATTTTCTTGTTGCCATCCCCACGCTGACTCACAGTGCTGATCAGCACCCATCTCACACCTGCACATCTCTTGAGCCTGACACAACTTTCATAGGAAATGAAGTTTTTACAGGCAGCAACTAGCTGCAGTGAATATGAAAGCCCCAAACGTTGCTCCATTTACTTTCTGTAGGAAGACATCTTTTTTAGGTGACATCAAGAAAGACTTGAAAGGATGATTTGCACCCATTTCTGTACCTGGTGCCTCAACTGCTCTCACAAAACCACATATGAGATGTGAAATGTTTCATTGGTAGTGTGATAATGAATTTAGTTCTGTTTAGGGATGCTACACAGTACTGAAGATGACTGAGGAGCGTAACAGCTTCCTGCGTGTTAGCTGAGCAACTACAACCATCTGTGCAGGTGCGGTGAGCTCCCTCAGATGTGAGGACAAACTGGTGAGCTTAAACCTCTTTCACTGAGGTTTTTGTTACTGTGCCTGAACCCTCAGCAACAACATCGACAAAAGGAATGCTGCAGGCTCCCAGAGGACCCAGAAACATTTCAGTTTAGCAGCCGCTTCTTCTGTGCGGTGCAAGAAGGCCTGTTTTCATGAACTCTGTCAGGGATGCCAATACTCCATCAACTGTCCTTCACCCATTCTGCCCTCATTTACTGCTGTAACTGGGCTGTCCTCGCAAGGCCGTGAGGTGTAAAGGGGTAAGACTAGCTTCATCTCCTGTCCTGTGCACTGCCTGTAATGCAGTGAAATGTTAGATGTGAATATGAACAGTGGCAAAAGTTGGGTGGCTCCTCTATAATCGAATACAAAACTTCCATCAGGTTGGGTTATGTCAATTTACCTATCGGTGCGTGTAGGAAATACTATCTATCCAAGTCAGATTTGAATTAAAAATAAACATTACTTCAGGTAACGGGTAATTGCCTGTAGGTAGCTGTGCTGTGCTCCACTCTTCTCCTTGCCAGCCAGCAGGTATTTTGTTGTCAGTACATCTCTTGTAACAGCACCATTTATCTTCTCTGTCATAACTGGAGCTCGTCCAGTAGAAATGGCTTCTATTTTCTCCAGTGCTACATTAACCTGCCTTAGAGCATACATCATCACATTTATGGCCTCTCCATTTACGATAGTGCAAGGGATTTGTACCTGAAACCAACTCTGCACCGATCCAGTTTGCATGATGTTGTTTTACAAACATAATCATGGAGGGGTGTCAAAACTTTCATGCAGGATACTGCTACCAAACACCACATCCAGCATCTCCAGGTATTTTCCCAGCAGTGTTTGCAATCCCAGTCATCAGGTCAGAAAAAGAAGGTAGAACTAATACATCATTACCTCCTTAATCTCTTCCATTCAGGGAAATGGAAACAGTGATGCAATGAACAAAGGAGTTGCAGGCCCTTCCCTTTTCACCAGCTTTTAACCCCACTTACTGAAATAAATGCCTACTGTTAAGTAAAAATCCTTCACACGGGGTTATGATGCTACAAGTATTTTATGTCCTTGAATTCACAACCTCCTTTTTCATTCCTTATTTTTTATATACACCAGTAGTAACTTACTTGTCAATAAATCAAACTCTTCTTATTCAGAAAGACAGTAATAATTTTTTTCTTTTCAGATTGACTCTATATCCCATGACCACAACAATAACTGCACATGTGGAACCCAAAGCACGTTGAACTTGAGGTCAAAGGAAGACTTTATGCTTCAATTACACACACGCTCCAGTTTGGGTGTAAAAAGCAAGTAACATTTTTATGAATGAGGGCTGGGGGACATTAAGCCTGAGCAGTGAAGTCAGATGAGCATATGCATGTTGTGATTACAAGGAGCAGTAATGGTACTTGCAAAGGCAACAGGACAGCAACAGCTGTTACAAGAAATGTGTTCCAAACATCTCTCTCTCTGTTTCCTTCCTCTTACAGATTTTCCCCTAATAATGGAATTACTGCAACAGAAACTCCATTATTATGGCACCACTGTGTTGCAGAAGCAGCATTAAGGAATTTCAATTACACCAGGAATTTCTATCATCCCGTTGGAAGGCACAGATCATAGTAATAAAGCTATTAGAACACTAACTGTGTAGTGCTTCTCATTTCTACTGGTGTGGGTCACAACATTTCTATTAATGCAGCCACTTCATAAAAACAATATTTAAGAAATAGGACTGGTATTGGTTACAGAGAAGTAATAATCAAAAAAATCTTCAGATGGGGCAAAATGGCTGGTCAAAGGAATGTGCTTGCTGTAAAAGCTGCCAAATCCAAAAAACATTTTAAAAACTCCTTCCATCTTAGTGGGCACGGGATAGAGTTTATTACCTGGAACAGGTGACATATTTAGTCACCTTGATTTCAATTTATGAACATAAGTCAAGTCATCCTACTGATGTAACTGAGGAAAGTTTCTATAACTTTGCAGTAAAGCACAGAGAAGGACTCCCATTGCTAAGCATGCTGAGGATAAACCAGCCTACTTCTGTCTGTAGCAGGCGCTGGAGAATGACTATAAACATGCAACTATTGCTGCTCTCCTGCATTTTCTTAGATAATCAAAATAAATCTGCAATGGGACTGAGCTAGGGAAAACCTGAAGGGAGCCTGACAAAACAAAAAAGTGAAAGACTAAAAAAGTGAATTTCTGTCATTACTGAACCACTTTTTGGAGGAGAAGGCTACAGATGGATTTTAATTCCTGATCAAGTTCTTCTTTGGAGAGGGACAGTTGCAGTTGCCCTTATGATATAATGTATGTGTTCCCTGTGTATTTCCAAAGGCATACTAACTTCAGCAACAAGTTTTTATTAATACTTTCACAACTGTGAACCCCACAGAGTCAAATAAGCTTTCTTCTTGCATCAAGCATGAAGTCCAAGTTGAAAAACCAATTAATCAAACTGCTGGAATTTTTCTGAGGAAAATGGAGTTGCTTTGGCATATTCCACAACACAAATATATGAGAATACTTGATGCAGCCAAAATTTCTGTAAAATGAACCACATTTACCACTTTGTACCTGCTGTTTCAAATCCATCATGGCCAAGACGGTAGAAATGCTGTTTCTGAAGAAATAAATTCTTCAGAGCACAAACTGCCACTGCTTTTTCCATAAAGGACATCCTAAAATCCTGCTAATGACATGAAAGCTGGCTGATCACAGCCTGAATGCAGCCTTTCGTCTACAGTTTGCAATAAAAATGTTTTTTAATCTGGACAGAGCTCTAACCACCACATTCCATGCACACATCACCTCTACATTGCTAACTTACTGCTACTTATGTTGACATCTTCAGCTTCTGCTGAATGTGACACCTGAACGTGTCTGTAGTCAAATGTCACAAAAACATCAATCTTGCTCTTCCATTTTTAAAGTTACCAGAAATAGGATGTGCATCCAAAACAGGAATGGTGCCTCAACCCGAAATCTTTGAGGACAGCTTTGCTTTTCTTGTATAATGCACAGTACAGGTTAGAAAGTCACAGACAAAGCCATTTACCCAGAAATAAAGTGTTTTCAAGGGCAACAGACAGAAATGTGTTTAATCAGAAGTTTCACTTTTATTTACTTTACATCTTTGGGGTCTTCCTATTTCAGGTTTATTCAAAAGATAAATACATTTTCCATACGGTGGTTTCTGTAACTAGGACAGTGATAACAATGGAAAAGAATGTCATAAGATCTGACATGCATATGCACTTTTTGTGCAGAGCTTACTACTGTAACACCTTAATACTACAGAATAAAAAATAACACAAATAACTAGATAACCAAGACCTATTTCGTATTTCATCCCTGAAATTGGTTCATCTGCCTTATTCCAGAATATTTACAGTTTTGAGAGGGTGTTAATCCTCTTTTGCAATTTACATATATATTTATTTTTCTAATAATTTAACATCTAATAGAATATCTTTTAAAGGCATACCTAGGAAGTCACGTAGGACAAGCATAACGTTAAACAAGAATAGACAACACTGCTGATACTTATATATAAAACCTGGTTTGAATTACTAAATTTAAGAAAAAGTGAAATAAAGCACTAGGTGACGCTCAGACAAAGCTGTGTTTTTAAAGCCTAAACTTCTCAAAAGCATGTAACTTGCATTTAGGATTCTTTAAGAAAATTCTATAGTTAAAAATTGGCAGGTCCATAATTATATTGTCAAGAAATGGCATCTCAGCCATTTTTCCAAGAAAATAAACAGATGATTCTTCTTCCATGCTTGCCAAAATAAGATTAATTCAGTTGTCACCATTTTAGTTATGTAGCATATAGTCTTAATTAATTACTATTTGAAATCTGTTCTTAAGTTAAGAGATTCATCTAAGGTGCAAAACTGTAAGATCCAACAAGCTGTATAAGTATGGAAAGATTTTAGGACAGATTTCCAACCCTGATTAAAAAATGCTGAGTTCAGAAAAAAAAAAAAAAAAATCCATAATGGCATTTGATAAATGTGCCCCCAAAGGGTTCACTTTATAATCCCAGGAATTTCTGGACAAGAAGGTATTGGGAAGAGAGATTTTCATTGGACATTTGAGTTTGAAATACTGTAACTAGCAATTGAGATGGCATATATTCCTACCTCCTCTCTACAGTTTATCAAGAAGGAAGTATGACTAATAGCTATAACGTTGTCAGAAGACAGACAATTACCACAAGGTAATGAATGGAAAGCAAATTTCTTCTGCAGCAGAGCAGTAGAACACTAATTTGACTATATCAAATATAAGAAGGCAATGAAGTGTCCACAAAAGTATGACTCAGCCCTCATTCTGAGTTCAGGCCAAGGGAAGACTTTCTTTGTTCCTCATCTCTCCTTATAATGCTAGATGACTGTGATCCTCCAGTTAAAGCACCCCATAGTGCATACGACTTGAAATACCATTTGTTGGACCAATACTCTGAATAACTACTGAAACTACAAATTCTTATTCTTGCACAGACACTTTAAGACCATCAATATCCATGGTAATTTTCCTGATGATAGACTCAATATAAGGCTACAAACACTGTGCTGTGTAAAAGCCTGATCTGTCACAAGTTGCCCAAGGTTCCTAAGGATCTTCATACACAGCATGGTAGAGTAAGAAGTTTGAACTGGGATTACTCATCACCAGAAAAGTGAATGCTGGCATTACAAAGGTGGACAACAGAAAATGACAAAAGGACCTGAAAGTCTCCTGCAAGGCCTTCTCAGAGATGCAGCTAAGTGCTTTGATAACAACGGTATTCAGAGTTTAAAAAAGACTTGGAACACGTCAGTGTCTGTGACAATGAATGAGTGAAACACTCAGCTCTCTTCTGAGAGCACAAAAGTTTATGCAAGCTTGAACTTACCACTGCTGTGGAAGCCATAACTCCCATTCTGCTAGGGCATTTTGAGCAGTGTCTGCAACAGTGGCAGGCAGAAAGGTTCTTTTGGTGGAGCAAGAACCTGGCCTTTTCGTGTGGTTCGCTCCCCTTGTACTGCTCCAGCATGTTTGTTGTATTAGAGATGATGGAGGACACATTCACGCACGGTCATTTTGCATCCATTTATGGACAAGTGGTCTCATAAATTCGTCTAAATGCTTTTGAACTGCTGACCTGTTAATCTGGATACCGAACTTCCATTCAAATGGCACTTTAAAAGCTTTTCTTATTAAAAAAATAAATAAATAAAATCTGCAGAAGGGCTTAACCAAGAGCTCTTGCTGCAGAAAACAAAAAGGGAAATTGTTATGAAGTATACAACAGTTTTGTGCCCATGACAGTTGTCTTTCATGTGGAGTTGAATTTGTGACATCTATGATATCCATTTCCCTCACACTGTGCAATCAATATCACTGCGTATTTCATTTTTTTCTTCATAGGAATATTCAATAATGGGGAATATTCAGTAACCAGCTTCATACCAATAATGAATTGCTGGGTCCATACAGGTCCGCTGAAGGTCACTGCATGGGAAGACAGAAGAGCAACCCATCTCTGCCTACAATGAGCAATGCCAGACCAGGGAAGGAATACGCTATTTCACCTTCTTCCAAAAAATCTCTACTTGGGAGGCTCTGTGGAATCTCTCTTGCTAGAGAAATTGTCTGTAAAGGCAAATGCAATGTGTAGCACTGTCACATTTTTTTTCTACAGAAGCAGAGAAGAATCAAGAGAATCAATACTATTACAGTGTAATTCATTCAATTAATTATGTATCAGTGTAGAAATATTATTAAATCTCCATTTCAGAATAACTGATCAATTCAAGTAATGATAACACTAGGACTTAAAAGTCTATCCGGAATGGTGCCCCAGAAATCAGCAAGGATCCTCCTACCAAGGAGGATCTTTATCTCCATATGAACGTTACCCATCAAGCCTCTTCGCTTATTCTATACCCTTTAGTACTAGTCCACTGTTTGGTCTTTTCCTCCTGTGAAATTAGTCAGACTAGGTTCATGCCCATAAAGTCTTACTGGGAGAAACATGACTCAGCTATAGGGCAGCTATACATTATTAATCAATGCTCAGTTTTTAAATAAACTTTCTTGCTAGCTTGTACACTACTATTGTTTGTTTTCAACCACAGAAGTTCAATCTATCAGAGAAAAAATTAGATTGAAATAAATATTCACCCAGCTTTTCCGTTCTCAGATTTTTCCCTCTGAAACAGCCTTCCAATCCATACTGGTAAGATTCCCTTTTCTCAGGAAGTTGTACTAATAATTTTCCAAAAATATTAGCAGGGGATCCATAGCAACTGTTGATATGAGTCAAAATGATTTAAGAGAGATCTTAGCAACCTTCTGTTAAGATATACTGTATACAGCCTCCCCCACTTAGCAAAATCCCACAATATGGCAAGAAAGATTTGTATGTCTAAGAATAGCTACCTACACACATTTTTCAAGATGACTGAGCCATAATGATTTAAATCCTCCCTACCACAGTTTCAGCAAGATGTGCCTCTACAACACTATATCAAAGTGTTCTGTTCAGAGTTTTGAATCTGTTTCCTTTTTTAAATCACACCATTAACATCCTTGACATTTTAGAAATAATGTTTATTGATTTTTCTGTTAACATTGCTATAAATTAAGTGATGTAATGGACAGGATTATTGAAGTTCTATAAAGAATATGTCTTTCAGATTCTTAACTACATATTGAAAAAGCGCAGACTCTGGAAAAATACTGCAGTTCTGTGCTGTTCTTGGGAAGTTTTCATTTGGATTATTACTTTTTATGTAACAGAATGGACATGTAACAGAGATTATATTACAGCTACCTGCTAAGTACCAAATGACAGGAGAAAAACACCTGTTTTAGATGAAATTGAGAAATAAACAATAGTAACAAATCAGACATAGGAAAATTCCTTGTCACTTGCTGTTCTGAAATTTAAAATCTGTGGGACAGGGTTGCTAATATTCCCTTTTGTGGTAAAAGTGTTATTAGTAAATGTGAATAGCTTTCTTCATTGGGAATGAGAATTGATACAAGGGCTGAATAGACTCAACCTGAAGATGCATGAACAGTGCAGAAGGAAAACAGCACAATCATCTTCAGCCTCATTCAATTAGCATTGGCGTCAACGGACCACACCTTTCTATTTTAAGGGTTACACAAGGTTAGCCTTTAAGCTAAGACCTGTAACAGTGTGGAGGATCTTTTAACAGACTACCACATAGACAACAATGATCTACCATATTTATGAATTCAACGTAGCCCTGAAATTTAAAACTTGCAACTGTCCTCACAAACTACTGCATTGATTGAGAGTCAGAATCAGAATGTCTGATGTCTGTTTCAGAATACTCTCAATGCTTTTTCTTTTTTTCTTCTCTTTTTTTTCCTGGGGTGACAGCAAAGCACTAAAAGAACCAAAACACCAACCTATTGTCAACAAAAACAGAACTGACATACCATACATGAGCCTCGTCCGCTCCCATGGTTAGGAGGAGTGCCCTGCAGGCAGAGCCCTAATTCACATTTTGGTAATAGAAGTATCTGGGTCTGAAGAGATTTTGGTAAAACCTGGTAAGGGGCAGGGAATGAGCAAGGCAGCATGTGCTCTGTTAACTTCCATGATCTTTCAGAGTCCTGACTCACAGATTAGTTTTTCAGACTGTTTCTACAGAATCTTCAAGTCACCAAGCCTTCATTCTTGTTTTATTGGGCAGTTTTTCAACTGCTGAGCCTCCTGTAATAATGCAATTCGATTTCTGTCCTTGGATGTTTGATTTTACATTCCTTCATCGCTAAGCATTGATTAAGCCTTAGCAGATATACTTGATTGTGTTTATGACTTTGTTTTCTCAGAGCAAGGTCAGGGTTTATGACAACATGACACTCGTAAAAAAAAAAAAAAAAAAAAAAAAAAAAAAATTTGGTGATGCTTGTTTCCTGACTGTGATCAGATTTATTCTCCAACTCTTAAAACGATCTTGTTAGTTTGCTTTAAAACAGAATTAAGTAACTGAGACATGGACTGGCACAAATGAGAAGAAGCAAAAATGGACCTGGGCACATATGTTCAGGGATTTATATCCAAAATTCTCTAAAATTCTCACTTTGCTTCCTCCTAGCCTTTGGAAGACCTGTTTCTCAGAGTGCTATGTCCCTCCTCACAGAAGAAAACATTTTTCTGCTACTTGCCATGGGCATAAACAACTGTATCTGGAGAAGATAGACATCTGGCCTACACCCCAAACTGAATCCCATAGCCCTCACACAGCATGCCGACCAAACCTGATGTTGTACAAAACATACCAAAAAGAAAGAAGAGATGGTCATTATACCCTACTTTACTCTACAAGCAAGTAAAGAACTCATCTGAGACACGAGACCTAGATTCAGCTTTTTTTTCTTCTTGATTTAGAGTAAAGCTCTTAACTTCATAGAAAGGTAGCCACACAACTGTACCACCGAGCTGCTTTTTTGAGGTGGAAACATTTCACTTTTCCCTGCAGAAGTTGTTCTGTGCACATTTTTATAAACACTCCCCAGGACAAAGAAAGGATTAAAATGGCTAGTGCCTTCACCCATTGTCCAAACCAATAAATAGTCTACTATTTTGTAATAACTTTTGGAAGGTACCTGGAAAATTAAGGGGTCTTCTTAGTTTACCTTTTAATAGGTAACTACTATGCATCATCAGGCCATGATTTTGAAAAGCAGGTATGTAAAAATTAGAGGACAAAATCTGCTATTCGCAGGTACTCAGTTACTTAACTTAATACTCTGTATTGCCAGCTTCTACAAGAAGGACCAAATACCATGTAATTTCAAGACAGAAGCTCTAGCTATAAACACAGAGTGACGTTTATCTGCTGCACATCTCCCATTCATGCTGGAGAAGATTTCCAAAATGACAAAAGTTAAAATATAGCCTTTACAGATAAACTGAAAAACTGAAACTTTGTTTTAAATTCCTATTTGTTAAATAATGTACTACACTGTCGTAAAATATGCTCACTTTAAGAATAAGATTTCTCCACCTTTGTTTCAGTTCTATTCTCTGTTTTCCGCTGTTTATTTAGGATCCTTTCTCCTGTTTTTGTGGTCTTTTCTTCAAATTGTCTCATCATTTAGCATTTCACCATGGCACGTTTGGAATTCTGCTGATTTACTATGTCTCTGGTATATCATACCCGGATTTTAATGCAGTGAACCTGCTGTTCATTTACACGAAGAAGGACCATTATGTTGGAGCTTTTTTACACAATACCAGCACATATCTACCTAAAACTGTACTGGACTTATCTGCTAAATATCAGGGCGTATGTGAGAGAAACGTGTCTCCATCCATTATCACAATGATTTACTTCATCATTCATTTGTATAGACTTTTATTCCCATTTACTGTAAATTTCTTTTAGATGGATACTTTTGCTTGGAGCTTTTGGAGAACGCTCCTGGGTTGGTTTTTTTCCTGTTATTAATTGAAATCTCTCCAGTGTTATTTTTACATTCATCCTATTTGCAGGACTCGGGAAGTGATTGTCCCTCTGTTCTTGGCTCTAGTGAGGCCACACACTGAGTACTGTATTCAGCTTTGGGCCTCTCACTACAAGAAGGACACTGAGGTGCTTGAGCATGTCCACAGAAGGGCAACGCAACTGGTAAAGGGCCTGGAGCACAAGTCCTGTGAGGAGCGGCTGAAGGCACTGGGGTTGTTTAGGCTGGAGAAGAGGATGCTCAGGGGAGACCTTATTGCTCTCTACAGCTACCTGGAAGGAGCTCATAGCAAGACGGGGATCGAGCTCTTCTTCCAAGCAGCCAGTGGTAAGACAAGGGGAAACAGCCTCCAGTTGCATCAGGGGAGGTTTAGATTGGATATTAGGATAAATATCTTTACTGAAAGGGTTGTGTGTCATTAGAATAGGATCCCCAGGGAAGTGGTTGAGTCCCTGGAGGTCTACAAGAATCATGTAGATGTAGAACTCAGTAGCATGGTTTAATGGTGGACTTGTCCATATTAGGTTAAAGGTTAGACTAGATTATCTTAGAGGTCTTTTCCAACGTGAATGGTTCTATGATTCATGACATTTCTGTCTTCCTTTGCAAACATATACATTTCTTATTTGTTCTTAAGGCCAATACATAACTAGCTTAGGAAGTAGGTTTAAAAAGTCAGGAAAAAAACAGGGCTGGCAGTCTGAGTTACCCATAAGGTCCCCTAGGACAGTGACAAGGCAGATGTGGAGCTGTGATTCCATCCTAATTCATGCTGAATAGGACAAACCAGCTGAGGGTCAACTGAGGAAAGCTCTGTTTGTTTGCATTTCAGGAAAGTTACAACAGGCACTCAGAAAGGAGCTTCTTAGAGTACTTTTCTAACATACACTAATTCAAAAATGCAAAGCAATATTCTTTAAGAATACATAGAGAGTAATAGTTAATACAGGATATCCTCAAAAGCATCTACCAAATTACAAGAAAGATATTCAGGACACAAACATGCCATGTCTGCAACTCCATTTCTGACTCTTCAAAAAGAATCTAAAATTACAGTTGGCAACAGATCTGAAATGCAACAGTAATCCATAAATACTCCTTAATTTTCCTGTCATTGCAGAATTAAGCTACTTCCAGCTAACACAGATCTTACCAGGTGTGCTAAATTGATGTCATTATAAGCCATCAGGAAATACCCACAGAGACCTGTAGCAACATTTAGAAGTTTTGTTAAACAGCTGTGTGTTATAATTGATTTGTATTATTTAAAATAGCTAAAGCAAGTTATCTCCGGATGTAGAAAAGGGATGACTGAAGACTCCAGGGAGATTTAACTCACAAGAAAGCCAATCACAGGAACTTCATTTGAGCATTTTAAGATTATTACTAGAGGAAGTGCAATTAAATCATCACCATTTATCAATTATCATTATAAAATACTATGCAACCTTATCATACTAATTTATTTATGAGAAGGTAACTAGTTGGCTTCTGCTTACTGCAGTAAAAATAATCTAGTCAGTAAAAATATCTGAAGACACTTTCTCTGAAAATGAACATGACTTTCAAATAATAACCAAAGGTAACAAAAAAGTTCAAAGTTTTATCTAAAATTTGTTTTCAATTATATTTGTGATATAATTCCCAACTAGCTAACTCTTTGGAGCTCATGCAATGTTTCAGTTCCTGATCTCTGCTATATTTTGCCATATAAAGTATAAGACAAAATATGGTTGTATTACAACTGTACACTGGCATGCTATACCCACTTCTTAAAACACACAGAAAAGTCCCAAATACTTGGCTGAACATCCTGGATCTGTGATTTTAAAATGGCAGTAAGAATCTTTTTCCTTATCTGCCAACTCTTGAAGTCCAAAATCAGCCTTTTTTAAAAGGTAAGTAACGTTATCCTTTGACAGTTGTTTGCTCATTTTTTTTCCCCAGTGGTGAATTGCTTGTAGAAGTTTTGCTCTGTTTTGGAGCAAAATCCTGAACCTTCTCTCTCTGCTGTTCACATGTAATGAGAGTTCAAGCCTGTTTTGGTGAGTTTGCCCAGTGACTTGTGTTACATGATCTGTGTCTCTGCAGGCAAAGCCTAACCCACATAGTAAAATTGGTCAGCAGAAATGCAAGAGGGAAAAAAAAAAAAAAAAAAAAAACTAAAAAAAAAAAACTTGGTATTTCAGTTCAGAACCCTGACCCACTTGAGGGCAAAAAACACTTTTGCTTGCAGACCTAACTCCCGTTTTGATCTGAGCCTTGCAGGCTATTGCTTACTGTAAGTTTTTATTATCTTTTGTAATTCCTTTGAGAATGCTCAGATCTTTACTGCTGTTTTCTATTTGATCTGGCATGTGTATCTCTCAATTTACAAGGGGAAGTGTTTGTTATACCAGCAGTTGTTGGCACTTAAAATACAATACTGTTGGCACTGTTAATTGTGCTGGTGTTTTGCCTCCCCTCTGACACAGCCAGAAATGTACACAAAAAAAACCATGCACTCCCTTTGTCTTCTTATCACCTGGCTGGATGACCATAAGCCAGTGCATCCTCACTGCCCGGTGCCTTTGTGCTTTCATCTAAAATTAAAACTGTAGACCTCTTAAAGCTGCTTTCCCAGAGGCTCTCTCTCACAGCCATGTGGGAACGTACATTTTCAATCCAGGAATGCAGCTGGGGCCTTTGGACCTGGTTCAATACTGATGTGAAGCAGGCTAACCTCACTCAAGTCAGCAGAATTCAACAGCCTTAAGCCACAGGTACATGGTCTTCAGGGAAATGATGTACATACAAAAGGCATAGGGAAAAAAAAAAAAAAAAAAAAGTAAAGTAATTCCAAATAATTCCTGGAACTGCTGGAGGATGTTACCTTCTCTAGCTTCTACCTGCCAGCAGTTCCAATATTATGCTATCAGCCTGAGGCACAATCTGCAGTATTCTGGGAAAAGCAGTTTAACTTAGTCTGCAATGACTTATTTAATGGAGTATGTTATGTCCTCAATGTTATGTCCAGTAGTGTTTTGCTGCTGTAACTCTGTTAATTTCTCCAAAATGTTTTTCTTTTTATCTTAGTTTCTGTCACTGGACTCAGTGGCTGAACCACTTCTGGAAAGGTGCCATAGAGACAAGAGCCTCAGCGCACCACACATTTTACCAACATAAAACCTGTTCCTGCAAGCCCCTGCGTGCATGTATCTCACACGCTTACTTCCCTAGTTAAAAGATGCAGGCCCGTTTTACTTTACTGTTCCTTAGGAGGCAAAAGTAATCGGTCTCCAGGTGGGAGTGACCTGCTTTTCCTTTTGGCTTCCAACACTCTGATTTTACACATTTCAAACATATTCTTTACTCTTTATTCTCAGTAGTATTGCATTATGATTTATTACCTACACTATGCTGTGGGTTTTTGCGGTGCTTTGCAGACAAATAGAATGAGACAGTGCTTTCTACAGAGGAGCGTGAATGTGGCTTCAGGCCACAGTGCAATGTGTAGAAGTGTAGAGAAGGTATAACACCTCTGGAGTGCAGATAGCAGACTCTCCTATACACTTTTGCAGGTGGGACTGTGAGCTATCCACAAGCCAGAACAACTCATCTGGGAAATACCTGAGATGTCAGCCCTGAAGGATTCCTAGCATCTGACTGTAGTTAAGAGTTACTGGTCTCTATCTACCAGGAATGGATTTTCAAATGGATTGAAAGCAAAGTTAATTTCTGCCTTTCTATGCAAACTGTCATGATTTAGCTCTGAATCTTAAACTTGAGCTATGAATCACAAAACTTTACAATCTGAACTACAAAACTTTCTTGTACAGAAAGGGAGTTATCAGCTAATATATTATTTTATTAAATCTGATTTTCTCATCTTCATTCTGTAGTAGACAACCCATATAATTAATACTTTATTTAAAAGCATCTATTAGGAGAGAATCTGCAAACTCGCAATTAGAATTCAGAAATGCACAACAAACATCTGAAAACCAATGCCTGTTAAGTTCTCAGGGAGCTATTATAATACAAATAATAGTCTGTGGCTGAAAAAACATCAATGTTGCTTGTGTTCCCATGATTGAGTGCCATTTGCAAATAGGCATCCTGTAATCAAGTTGTATTAGTTGAATTATGGAAACACCTGTAGACCTCAGTTGAGGTTATATTCCTGTTGCACCAGCTGCTCTCATAAGAGACCTGTGTACCTGGAAGCAGCTAAGATCAAGAAGCCAGTGATGGAAGCAGAGAAAGAAAAGAGACATTGGTGTCTTCCTAATGATAAAAACCTCACACCTGGAGAGTTTCCAGTCTTTGTCCAAACTTGCACTGGAGGCCTGGAGCTGAGGGAAGTACCCAGAGTGCACAGCTCAGCTCTGAGCCACATCTCACTCTTCCTGTGCACAAGACTGTTTTCAAGACAGCCACCATCGCAACTCTATGATTAGGACATAAATTGCTGAAATAATCTAGTGACTTTAAGACCACTTCAAATAAAAGTGATTTGAATACCTCTAAAACAAGGCACTGATAACAGAGTTTACTAATCTGCTTCCTCTTGTAAAACATGGTGTTCATTAACCACTGATTCTTAAGTACATTAGTCAGTAACAACATATTATTTGATTGAGAGACTAATTTTCTCTCCTTCAATTCTTGGGATTGCAAGTCTATTTAAAATTGAAAATTACACAGTCTTTTTGGTAATTTGATTAACAGACAATCTGTAAAATATTACACTACTATATTTTACGTGAGTAAGTAAGTCTATATTTACCAAAATCCACAGTTACTTAGAAACTATCAGTTTGCAGGACTGGCTTTTGCAAAGGATTTTGAATGAGAGATATTGTCACACTAAGTCTTACGTGGTGAACATCTATGTATTCTTCAAAATCCAGGTCTGAAACTGTTGTTGGTAACTGGCTCAGCAGCACCTTGGTAAGACTTCTATATACTTTGTGTCTGGGAGAGAAATAAGGCTATTGAGGATTTGGGCATATATTGCATCCATCAATTTTTTAAAGGACCAGTGGCTTCTCACCTGCTGTGTAATAGTGTCCCAGGGCCCCTCCAGCAGACGAGCCTGGTAGCACACATGAACACTCTTCCATATTTCATCCAGAGTTAGAGGTCTTCCATCTGTGGTAGAGGGGAGGGGGAAAAGCACCCACAGTCAAAGCTCTTAAGCAGGCTATATCTTTAATATAGTACAGAAAAAGTAAATCTGAAAATACTGATTATCTGCAGACAGATGGAAAAAACAGTAGAATGTGACTGAGCCGCTTCTGGCCTCAAAACTCCAGAACAGTAATGCTCAAATCCTAACTGGATGTGTGTATAAAACTAGCCCAAATTCTCAAAATTATCCTATACTTCTCCATCACCTGGAGGAACAACTCACTTTCCTGGTTGCAAGTTTGAAAGTTAAACTAACATTGTAAAATAATGCTTGAGTAAGAGAGATTTAAAACCACAGAATAGTATCATTAGCAGTTATTTCATGTAAATACATGTAATTTATAGTGAGAGAATGGAAAAAAATGCAAGGAACAAAATTATGAAGTCAAAAGTTCACTGCCCTTTGGTAACTTAGAGGACTTTTTTTTTCCTTGAGACATATTTTGAGACATTAAGACTTTTTTTTCTTTAGCCACGTTGTCACAGCACGTTTCACTGGTGATGTTAGAATTATGCCAAGATATTACCACTTTGAAAATAATCACGTCATTTTTTTCTGAATATTTGTTTTTGACAAATAGCAATAGGATATTTTGATATACTTTCAGTAAGTTGCTTCATCTTAGCATCTATTAGGTGACAGAGACCATTATCCTGTGATAACTAGTTTTATTCTACTGACATTTTCATGTCTGTAAAATGAACAAGATTTATTCATCCAATTAACATTTGAATGCCATGTTTATATGTAAGTTAAAAACAGCTGCCTACAGTCTCTGTTTTATCTTATCTTCTGCATGCATTGAAAAAAATGCACCAAGTTCTGCCCTTACTTAAGCACAATATAACGGAAGCATTAAGATGGGCAGCAAATGAACTCTCTGTGAAGGCCACAGAATATTAAGTATATATGCCATGCCATCCTCAGGAACATGAGACCTGCATCCCCCCTGTCCTGTGATGGCAGATACCAAAGTTGTTCTGGCGATAGTCTGACACTTGCTAAGAAATTTGTTACTAGAGAGTGAGTGAAGTTTAGAAGGAAATATTTATGTTCAGATCATCTGTGTACAAGCAATACAAAATACCATAGATATGTGCAATTTCCTGTTTTCTATACAACCTGCAAAGGCAATTCAGAGTGAGTGTAAATGCAAAATCTAAAACAATATACATTCAAACGAAAAAAAAAAATGATTTACCACTCCAGATTCTGCTCTGTACATCTTTGTGAATTTTTATAGCAACACTGGAGCAAATGAATGGATTGCTCTGACTCTAACCATCTCATTTATAGAAATTATCAAATATAGGATCAAGGATTAATCACATAGTTTAAAAATACCTGAGTTTTGCCTTTACCTCATCTGTCTTATTATTTCGTGTACGAAAAGCAGCATATCATCCATTGTATTTCAGTATAGAATTGTTTTCATTTCAGATAAAAATGCATATAAACTAAAATACAATCACAATACATCATAATAGAGTGAGATCACAGTCAGTAATACACTTCACTGGTTAATATAAACTAATTTCAGTGTTTCACACAGGAACAAAAATTGATCTGGGCATTCTGATCAGGCACTTACATATTGAAATATTCTTGGATTTAAGCTCTCCTACATTTTGAAATTTCTGCACAATTATATTTCACTAAGCTTTAAATGAATGTGAAGTCATTTTTTTTGCTGTTGTTTTGTTTTTAGTGAGTAAGACTTCATACATACTCCCAAGTATTGTATTCCTATAAATTGTCATCTAATTGACTAGCTCAGTTTCCTAGAAGATGGAAAGACAGATACGGCAGGAAAGAATAACTTATCAATACTTAAAATGGACATGAGGTTTAGCTTCACAGCTGGGAACTGTAAGACCCTTGCAAAAAGACAGGTGATTAATGGGCAGTTTTCCCCTTGCCTTTTGCAGGATGAAGACCTCAAAGTCTGTCATTTTCCCTCTGAATTAAACAAAATAAACAAAAACAAACTAAATAAAATAAAAGCTACACTAAGATCCCAAATGACTGATAGAAGTAGTAGACTGTTAGATAGCAGCTGGAAGTGAAGCAGAGTTTGGAATTTTTTTTAGTCTGCTTTGTTTTTCCTCTTGTTTCTTTATCAAAATATAACTATGGATAATAAAACTCATCTCAGGTAATATGACTGGAGGTGTGTTATATGTTTTAAGTGTCCTCATTCTGTGTGAATTCGTTTACTTCTTTATCATATAATCACAGACTGGTTTGGGTTGGAAAGGAACTTAAAGATTAACTAGTTACAACCTCCTGCCATGGGCAGGGACACCTCCCACCAGACGAGGTTGCCCAAAGTCCCATCCAACCTGGATTGGAACACTGCCAGGGATGGGACATCCACAACTTCTCTGGGCAAGCTGGTCCAGAGCCTCACCACTTTCAGAATAAATAATTTCTTCCTCATATCTGATCTAAATCTATACTCTGCTAGATCTGCTAGAGCATAGAGTTAGGGAGCTTAAAGCCATTCTCCCTTGCCCTACCCCTACATCCCCTGACACAGAGTCCCTCCTCAGCTTTCCTGTAGCCCCCTTTAGGCACTGGCAGGCTGCTGTGAGGTCTCTCCGGGGCCTTCTCTAGGCTGAACAACCCCAGCTCCCTCAGCCTGTCTTCACGGGAGACTTGCTCCAGCCCCCTGAGCATCCTTGTGGCCCTCCTCTTGACTCGCTCTAACAGGTCCCTGTCCTTCTGGTGCTGGGGTCCCAGAGCTGAGCGCAGGCTCCAAGTGGGGTCTCCTGAGAGCAGAGCAGAGGGGGACAATCCCCTCCCTTGCCCTGTTGGCCACGCCGCTTTTGGTGCAGCCCAGGGTACATCTGGCTTTCTGGGCTGCACGCACACATTGAATCATTTAGGTCAATATAACTGAAGCCATGCTAATCTCCATCTCCTAGCTTGGCACAAAGCAGGCTTCTGTATTCTCTGGGCACTTTCAGACCACTTTTTTCCAGGGCTGCCAGCATTCATGTGTTTAGCAGCCCCGTTACACGTCCCTGCAACCCACTGAGCCCTCCCGCATCCAGCTGGGCTGACAGAGCGGCCTGTAATTGTTGCTGCTAGCAACAAGGGGCCACGGCGGCACCCGCTGAGCCAGGCAGCCGCTCTGCGTCTTGTCGCGCCGCTTCCTGTCACGGAGCTGAGCTCCCCACGTACAGCCAGAAAAAGAAGGCGACAGCAGCAGCGAGCAAAGGGAAGTGGCAGGAGAGGATGGCACAGGCATCAGCTTCACCCTACAATGTACTTATCCATCATCCACACAGGGTGACGCAGATGCTGAGGTGCCTGCAGCTCATCCCGTGCCCTGTCCCAGGTATAGCTGGGAGCAGGTGTGTTGACAGACAAAAAAAAAATGTGGTTATATGCATGCTTTGTATAATTCACCTCGTTAAATAATCACACCAATTGCCACAGAAAGTAAAAGGAAATTTCTACCACACAGCAGTCGGTAGCTGCCTGTGGGTCATGCCAGATTTACCATACCCTTGACAGGCCAGAAGCCTGGCACACAACACATTATCCACTCATCAGTGCCAGGACTAAATGCAGACTCTGATGCAACAAGAAGGGACAAAAGACCCTGGGAGACAACCAGACGAGATATTTTTTAAGAGAAAGAAGCTGACGGATAAAGTCAGGAACTCCTAAATATTGGTTCTGCTTCTGCCGCTCACTAACTATGGGCTTGAATCAATTGTTCACCTGCCTTAACAGTCAGCCAAGAATAACTACAGCATTCCTATCAGAAACTCTGATTTTTATTATCTAAACCGCCTTGATAGTAACAAACGCTTCTTCAAAAGGCTTGTTGAAGGTCCAGTTGGGGATAACTTGTTTTTATCACCAGAAGTAAGAAGTAGTTAAAAACCAGATTTTCTTTTAACAAAATTTTGTATATGTCCAAAACCATGATACAGCCCTTTCTCATAGAACAAGGTCTCAAGAAGAGACATTTTTCTGAGAAAGGAGAGTGTGCTTTTGACTTCAGAGAGCAAGTCAGATTTCTGGAAAGTGCGTCCATCAGGCCCAGTACTGTTATGAACACAGAAAGTCATGCCTTCAGGGTTGGAGGAAGTTACATTATCTTCCAAGCTGTCTCTCTCTAACCACTGATTAGCATGCCTTTTATTGGCAGGGATCTATCTGTATTGTCAGAAAGCTAAACGTATTTTGAGCAGCTCAACTTGAAAACCCCCTTTCTTCACTCTTTTCTAGGTGAGCTGGGGTGCAGTCTGTGTTGACTCCCATTACTCCTGCTCTTTCTTTTTGGTGCTTAGTCAGTATTCACGAATCTTCCTCTACCTTTGCAGGAAAAAGAAGCAGCAAAGTGTGAGACAAGCCTTTCTTTTCTTGACATACAGGGTGTTTCCTGAATGATACTTGTGTCCACCTGTGATTTTGTTGCTGCTACCTCACTGTCAATGCAAGAGGTGTTTTTATGTATGGCTTTAGATGATGACAAATCAGAAAAAAAAAAAAAAAAAAAAAAAAAAAAAAACTGAACTTCCTTCACATCTTAAAGATGAAGAAAAGGGGAAATACTCTGCTGATTAAAGAAAGCTTACTGGACCTAGCCCAGCCCATCTGGCTGATGCCAGCACTGAAGGGGAAGGCTAATTGCCTACACCATCTGTCTCTAAGAGGGCTAATTGCTGACATCAGATCTCAGCAAGGGGTTCATGCATTTCTTCAGCTACCTCTTTGGTAATCTTGGAAGCCAGAAAAAGAAAGAAGGGTTCCTGCTTTTCAAAGGTATGGAATACGTAAGACTAATACTGGAGAAAGGACACCTAGTTCTCTAACACTCTGAAATGCTGAGGACCACTGTCCGGACTTCGGAAGGTCTGAATTTAGGAATATATGCCACATGGGAAGCACCATGAACTGGTGAAAAATGTTTCTTAGATGTATATATGTATCCTAAAAATATTTTCTTGTATCCTGTAATGTTCCCAAGCATCTTTCCAGACAGTCATCACATTTAATCATTTTCAGCAGAAGTATTTGTCCTTGCACAGAACAAAATCTTCCCTGTAAATCTATCCCTAAAGATTACCAAAAAGTTTAGATGTCTTTCAAAATGTTTTAGTCCTATTGCAATTAAAATTTCAAGCCATTACCTTGTTACTACCTTACATACCAAACTTCTTCTGACAAAAAAGAAAAAAGAGGTTTAAAGATGAATTCCAGAAAATAACTCATCCAATTTAAACAGCAGCAAGGATAAGGTTACAGTCCAGCTTTTGTCTTTCTGCTGGAAGAACTGACCTGCAATGTTTAAGCACAACTGCTAGCAGAAAGGAGTGAAAACCAGATGTCCTCACTGACACAAGCTCCTGAAGATGCTTACCCTACTGGACAGGATGGGAAAAACTCCACAGCAACCCTTTCAGAAGCCTTTTTCCTAGGAGGGACTGCTGGAGACAAGCAGTCAGTGAAAAATGGACTCATATATGGAGGGAGAAAGGAGGGATTTAATTGTTCTAGAAAAGTTTTTAGAGTCTATTTGGAATAGCGCAGATTTGGACAGGCTGGCACCGGTTGCTATCATAACATACAAAGTGAGGAAGCGAATTGCATTGCAAAACAAGCAAAACTACTTAGTCAGGTTGAACAGAAGAATTGTTATTTCCTAGGCAGGCCTCGAGTTATAATGGCCACTTAACATACTGCCAGAGAGGAAGCAGAGTTTTAAATTCAACCTCCATGCTTTGCTGCTGGGGAAGACAAAACAGGGCAGGCCTGTGGACACACTGGAAGGATTATAGCTCACCTTCACCTCTTGCAACATGCTGTAATTAACATGAAGATCAGTATGGACAGGATTCAAGGGGAACCATGAGCAGCTCGCAAGAGACTTGTCAAGAACCTATTTTGTTAGTTAAGCTGAAAACAATAGTAGGAATTTAGAGTGAGAAATCGATGCAGGTCTCAGAAGAAGATTCTTCCCTGAAAATTTCAGATAATGAATGCAGTGAGTATTTCTAGTTGTCTGAGAAACAAGGTGAGGAGCCTATCACAGGAAGTCTATGACCTTTCTCAGGAAAAAAATTCTCAGGGCTTTACCTAGAATTTCCTTCATATTAGGCTCAGGGCAAGACAAAAGATATTTCTCTGAGAGAGCTCAGGTGATTGTGATTGACTGATGTTGGCACATTTCTGAAAAAAACCATGTTGGTGCCTTCAGATAGCACTGCATAGGCAGGTAAATTATATGCAGTGATGACAGATTTTGCTGTTTTCAAAAATAAACTATCCAGAACTAAAATCAGAGAATAATAGCTGAAAATATTCTTGGAGAAGTACTTATTGCCAGTATTTTGTATCCTTCTCTCTTCAAGAGTCAGAGAACGTTATATGTTAAAAGAAGCGTTAAATGTGAAAGAGAGACCAGGTAACTTCAGGAATTATCTCAAAATTCTCTCTTGTTTTCCATTGTGAAAGGTTCCCAAAAAGCATTTTAAAACATAATCTCGCTTGCAGGAGCAATTACATATTTGTACTGCAAGGGGAGCTGTTGGCACATAATACTACGATTGTGCATTAGATCATCCACTAGCTTCTGTAATATCCACTTCCAGATATAAGGAGTCATGTTTCAACACCTCCGATTCCCTGATGCTGACAAGCTAAACAACTTGTTTTGTCTCTGGGAGCTCTTCTCTGGTGATTAACTGCTTATGGTGAATACTAATTATATGAAAGTACAGTACAGTAGAAATAGTGTCCTATTTCCTCTACCTGCAGCATCTCCATCTCTTCTGTAGAGACTATATGCTATTAATTCAGCAAAAACCAAGATTTTTCAGGACCACAAATAGGTTAATCTGTCTCTTACAGCAAAACTTTCTTCACTCTTCTGTCTACACATAAGTTTAAAGGCAAAACACTGCACATTTCTAAATGCCTGTAATAATTCTAGAAATAAATTTGCAGCAGGATGTGTGCAAATGAGTTCTGTTGGTGGTAAAGATAGAGTAATGTCCCCAATTCCCCATGTCCCAGTTTGAAAATTTACCCCAGATTATCCGTTCCTGAAACTGCACCTCTGACTAAAATCTTTTCACCAGGGAGTCTATGAGAATTTGTTCCTCAATTTTAAATCTAAAGTGCCTTTTAAAATGCTAACACTGCAAAATTAGAAACCATTAAACAATATAAGGCAGAGAGTGATTAAATCTACCAAACACATTCAAAGCATCTTAAGCCACTTTTTAATTAAAAAGAAAAAAAAAAAAAGATATCTCTGGCAACAGTCAGACATCTTTATCTAGATAAAGTTAGGAGATTATTCAAAACACAAAAGATGCTGATGCTACCATGCAGCAGACTGAAGAAATGACTTGAAGATTTCAGTCCCTCAGCCCTTGGTACGCAGTCTTCGGGCAGAGAGGAACAGAGCACAGCCAGTGCTGCAGTGTGATCACTCTATGTTTGCTGATTAAATAAGTGACACTAACAGTGGCCTTGGAGGGAGGCTCTGTGTTCCTCCTTCCTTCCTGACAGGATGGTGAGTAAAATCACAGTAGCTGTAGCAATTGAGTAATGGGTAACAAGATGTACATTTTAGGAGGGAAAAAAAAGATCAGTTAGTGTTTCAAGAACCAGTTTTAATAGGTAGAAAAAACCAATACCTTATTATAATAATTATTATTTAAAGCAGCTGATTCCAACAGAAAACAACATACACTTTTAAAGGTTCATTTACACCCCTGCCTTGTGGCTCAAAGTCAGGCTTCAAAGAAGCAGACATAGTTCTGCTGAGGCACTGTAATTCTCTCCACTTATTTCATAGTCAAATTCAAACCTGCAGCTTTAAGGTTTTTGTATTCATTTAAAGGAAAGAACAAGAAAAATGATCAGCAGTTTTAGTCAACCACAGGCAAGATGCCAGGAGCCAAAGATCAGCCTCCTTCAGGCTGAGATGATATCATCTACTCCAAGGTCCTGAAGCTCTGTGTCTGGAGTATTATAAAATTTACTGGTGAACAGTCTCATCTCTTACTTTCTTATTACATACGATCATTATTATTTTGTTCCTCTGTTTAATATAAAATCTGTGTTTTTAATATCTGTGGCATCTGACATTTTTTTATTTATCACTTTGTCTAACAGAAAATTGGTCTTACCTAAAAAGCAAGCCCTAAAATAAAGCACGGGTACTTGGTAGCTACTGGAGTACAAGACATGGTATTCATAGCGAACCACTTCTTCTGTTGTTGCACAAACTCCAGCTACTTGAGAATCATCCAAAGATTCCTAAAACAATAAACATGAACACAATAATACATCAACTTTTGTATTTTTATCAAGAGGATGTTAATTACAACTGCTCTAATTAATAAACATATAGAATAGAAAAAACAGTGATCACCACTTTAACAGCACTATTCTATTATTACAAAAAGAATTTTAATGAGCAAGAAAATCACAGCAATCCAAAACCTATAAAGACATCTTGCACACTTACTTTTACACTGTGTGAACTATGTGTAAGCATTTGCAGAACTGAGGTCTTTCTAAGTGCAGGCTGCTTTTTTAAACAAAAGAAAAAAGCAAAAGCTCTCTAAAATCTTTATGGCAGAATACCTGTACAATAAGCTAACTACAGCTGCATCTCTTCTGATTAACATTACTATAAACCATTTTAAAAGTGTATCCTTAAATAATCTGGTTTTGCATACCAAAGGAAAAAACAACAGTATCCACCAAATATTCCCTCCTCTACCTTCTTTAAAGGCTTTTTGCAAAAGGCTGTTTTTGACTATAATACTTCTAAAAGCTAAGACAGTTTTCCTCCTGTTACTGTGTATTTCAGGTGTAAAGTAATTAATGTATGTTGTAGACTTGAAATAAATATAAAGAGATGGAATTTATTGCACTGAGATATTCCCCAGCTGGCACATAAATCTCTTAATATGTTTATCGATTTGTTAATTTCAAAATAATATTCAAATAGTGCTAAACACCCAGATGTTTTGACTTTTCTAAAAATCGACAGTTTTCAACATTTCTCAATTCTCAACATTTCTGAAAATTAAATTACTAATGCCACTAAGATTAAATGTTAGAACAAACTTTCCAAGAAGACACTACGGGTGTGGACTTGTTTGGTTTTCAAACCCCCAAATTTACATGCATGAACTAAGCAACCATAATGCCCCATAGGTTGGGTGTGCACTTCACAAGTTTATTATTGCCAACCAACTGTGAATATTGGTTTACTGTCTCTCCCCAAGCAAAATGAAAAAGATTGAACAGAAAAGAAGAACCAGCATCCTTTGAACGCCATACTGGTTTAACACACGAGAAATTTAAAGCCATTTATTTTTATCTCACACCCATAACTCAGCCATCAATCAATCCATGAAGAGATGTAACACCGGATAAACTATAATAGTAATGACACATAAAATACTTTAAGGTTTTTTCTTGATAGTCCACATAAAAGGTATTTTGCCCAAATTTAGTATTTTAGACAACCAGATATTGTTGAAGCACATGGATAAAAGATCATGAATAAAGAGCCCAGATCATGGGAAGCAACAGACCAAGGTACTGTAAATACAATTTTGGACATTAAATGAGAAAATCACAGATGGTCATGGAGTAGAAGGCTTATGGGAGGTTCTAGACAGTTGCAGCAATGTTTGATTTTAGCTTATCAGTAAAAAGATATCTAAAGTACCAAAATGGAACAGTAAAGAAAATCCCCTCCGTGTTAACCTAGTTTTAAAAAACTGTATGTGAAAGAAAACACATCAGAAGGAACAATGATGACTGCTGTATCTGACTTCATGGGCCAGGTAAAGTTCGTTATGCCATGACAAGTTCCCCAGTGCCTATAAAACAGTGTAGCAGACTAAAAAACAAAGTCTTTTCTTCTTCCCTCATGTTGGAACATCTGATCAGTTGTCAAATACAGAAGAATACCATTAAAAATATATATTTATATCTCTTGAGGAAAAGAGAGATTCTGTAAAGTAAACAACTTTCTTTAAATTGATCTGTTTTCAGTGCTTTAGTGTGAATAGTAAAAGAAAGAACACCAGCAGCAGGTGGTAAAAAAAAAAAAATCAAAAAACAAATTGGCTCTCAAGTTTATAGGGGTGGGAAAGAGTTCCAGAACGGAACCTAGATTAAAATTTTTAAAAAACTTCTCAGATCAGCCTTCTGGAATCAAAATCATGCTGCTTTGCAGACATTATTGCTTCATTAGGTATTATGCTTAATCACTAGCTTACCTTGCCCTAAAAATACTTCTGGAAATGGCAGGACTACCTGGCTATGTATTAGATGTTGTTGTTCTACCAAAAAAAATGCTGTCTGTATACACATACTTCTTTCTCCTGTTTTGTGTATGTAAATGACTCTAAACCCTCACATAAATACTAATATCTAATTTGTGATAATTTTAGACTGAATGATAAAGCAGTCATATTTTTTATTACCTGCAAATACCTAGGAAAAGAAGTAACTTAATACTCAAATACGCAAAAATTAAATACTCAAAAGCTGTATACCCCTAGGGAAAACATGTTTTGTAAATACCCTACTTAATATCTCAGAAAGTCATAAATTAAGCTAAGAATAACTTTGTCATCAAGAATGCAGCTTGCTGGGTTAGCAAGGATTTCAGCTGGTAAGCAACTTCTATCTTCATTTTCTGGATTAGGAAAAGGAAAGCGAAGGAGCCAGTCAGTCCTCCTAATTTCATTGTTCCTTGATATGGCCAGTGAGAAAACTATCAAGAGAATTTCTGCCATTACCAGAAGGATATTAGACTGTGGGCTACTTACCAAAACATCCTATTACTTCCAGAGAAAGCTGATTTTCTCCAGAAGTGGCCTTCCCAGAAGACGTACACAGTTCGATGGCAGGAGAGGCAGCCGACAAGGGAAGAAGGCTATATAAACAGCTTTACTCTAAACAAATTACTGTTTTGGAGAGCAGAATATTTGTGGACGCATTCATTTTGCATTATCCTGGGGTTCGCTGACTGATAGTTTAAGCAGTGCCTGAAGTCAAGCACTCAGCTGAATGCAAAGCTTGAAGCAGCTTTGAAACCGACACTCTTCTGCTCCATTACAAGATGGACTTCGGTCTACTACAAAGTTTCTATGCTTATTCAAAAACAGTTTCTGATAATCAGATCTCCTTTCCTTCTACTTCTAATGACAAGTGGGAGCACTGTATTTGCGATCTGCATAGAAAGACAGATAGCTGAAGCCTTCTCAGGGCTATTTCTAATCCCCTTTCCTTTCGGTAAACAGCAGTGGCAAGACTTTTTACATTAAAAAATACAGCACTGATGTGTAATCCTGTACTTTACCGCCTCTGTAAGTATGATGCATAGGATTTATGCAGGGAAAGTACATTTTGGAGCCGAAAAGTTCTGATGGTATCTATTTTGCTGATGAGATGAACTTTGCTGATGATATGAATAAAGCGAGCACAGTCACTTTAGGCAATCTTTGGAACATCTAAAAATTATGCATGGCTGTATAAAGCCATGGAACCTCAGAGAGTACTAAATCAACCTAAAAGAAGACATCTCGTTTTCAGTCTTTAACCAACTACTGATAAAGCCACAAACATAAAATGCAAGTGTAACTTATTAAAAAAAAAAAAAAAAAAAAAAAACAGATCTTGATTTTAATTTGCTATTTCATTTTTTTTTCAAGTAATTGTTCTACTTTCTTTTCTCACGTATACTGTTGTATAGATATTCTAGATATTTAGATTATATAGATATTCTAACAATGACAATACTGGAATCAATTTTTACATCAACAGATTGAACAACTGATATAAAACATTCATACCTGTACATATATAACAAATTCATAATTTTGCTTAGATCTTGTAAAGACAAAATAAACATGCCTGAGTAAAGAAAATAAGTTTATTATTAAATCTAAACACCTCAGAAGGTGTTTAGATTTAAATTGCAATCCTTAAAATGCTATGAAATAATTTTATTTCTCAATTTTGTGTTTCTGCATTGTAATTTGCTTGCATGGTTGCCATGCTTCATGTTAAAGCTGTGAATTGAGGACTCACCGACTGTTTCTTAAACAAATTGGGAAGTTGTCATCAGGAAGCATCTGCTACTCTGTTGCTCTCATGTAAAATCATTCTTGTGTTATCATAATGGACTATTGAGCAGATGTTTAAAAGCAATGTATCTATTATAAAAAGATAGGCAGCAACCACCTAATTAATTATATTAGTTCCGTCATAAATGAATTATCACTAATTTTAATTGATATAAAATTGTTCTCAACCTTTAAGTACCCCCTAAACAAATTAAGTTGATTTGTTCCTTTTTAAATGCTGAATTATTTAAATCAATAGATCAGAAGTGATGTAGCATGTCACTCAAAACAAAATAAGGTAATTTTTTTTTTCCTTCTGAGGAAGATGACAAGTTAAAATCTCAAGGTTACAAGTTAATTTGAGAGCAGGGGAGAGGTACAGGCCTGCTTTGATCTTCTTCAGCAGTAGCTGCGCTCCGCAGGCAGCTGGAAGGCACGGGTGTAGGCAAGGTTACTTCTGGAGGAAGAGCTTCAATGGAAAGGGAAGGCCCAGGGGAGTGCCAGGGTACGCTGGGAAGGGGCAGAATCACCTGAAGGAACGTGGATTCTCCTCTGCTGACATTACACCAAGCCTTTCCCTCTCTCCACCTCACACACAGGCCTTCCTTACTCAGCCCAAGCTCCCTGCACCTGAAGTCTTTTTCTGGGGACAAGAAGTGGTCTGAACACCAGCAGGCACATCATTTCTCCTGGATATCATCCGTTCGCTGCTGCCTTTCTCCCAATTCCCATGTTCCTCATCTTTTTTTTGTCGCCTTGACCTCTGCTTCCTCCTGCTCCAGGCGAGCCTCCCGGGAAATAAATCCTCCTACAGGAGGCCGGCAGGACGGGGCCACGAGCCGAAGGGAAGAGGTGACGCAGGCACCACAACTGGTACTGGTAGTCCCATTACCAGGGGGAAAAGGGAGATCAGTCCAGATCAGTAAGCAAATTTGATTTCATCACGTAGAATACATTCACACTCGATTCCGTTTGGGCCTCTGAACTTGAGAACTAATGTATCGTGTACATACTTCTTCAGACATTCCTCCCATGTGGTGTTCCTCTCTCTCCAGAAATGACAGTGAGCTCCCGTGTGAAGCACAAGAGCTTTCCCGGAGCAGCTCCCCTCCCAGTTCAACGCTTTCCCTTTGGCAAATGCAGAGATCTGAACATGAAAACTGAATGGCAGGACAGCACTCATCAGATAGAATTAAAACAGCGCTTAATGTGGAGGGCGCGGCAGCGTGGTGAGATTGTATCTGCGCTCTTTATTCTTCCTCCTGGGTGTTCTCCACTTTTATTTGGACCGTGCCTCACGTCTTTGCCTGAAGCCCCCGCTGTGCTAGTCTCTGCAGGTCATTCTGCTGCTGGTTTTTGTCCCTCCGGTGCAGGCTCTCCAGGCACCATTCCCTGCCTCGCGCAGACCTCGACTCCCTGCAGCTGAGCCTCCCTTCCCCTGCCAGGCCAAAAACCCAGTGCAAAGTCAGAGCAGCCGGCGAGGCCTGCGAGGAGGCTCGGAGCCCGGGGCTGCAGTCCCCCGGCAGCCATTACGGACCCTCGCCACAAGCTGGTGATGATGGCAGGAGACACAGCTGGGATGACTGAGCGAAGGCTGAACAGCAAATGAGCCGAGCGCCTGGATTCGAGTCTCAAAATGAACCATTATGTGGAAATTGCAAGGCGGCCTATAAAATGCAAAAAATCCCCTTGCAAAAATAAACATCTTGAGGATGAAAAAAAAAAAAAAAAAAAAAAAAAAAAAAAAAAAAAAAACCCTTGTAAGAACCTCAAAACCGTCCTAGCACATGCTTCCTATTTTAACACAGTAAGAGAATTTCAGTTTGTATTAAGTGATTGCCAGCATTTTCCTTTCCCTAGTAAATACTCATACTATGCTAAAACTTAGAGGCCCTAATTACACTTGGCCCACTGTACCTTGGCCTGTAAAAACTCAAAAATGTGGACATCATCCTGAATAATTTAAGTGCAAGATGAATGGTATACAAATGTCTTTGCCACCAGTTTCAGCTTTTTCATATACGTAAATAAATTGCTCTTTTATCTTAAATATATATGAGGAATCCAACAATCTCTGCGTATTTTCCAGTGCGGCCATCATTAGTGACAGATGAAGCAATGCAAGGATGACAGAAGAAATCTGAAAAATGACAAACTTACCTTATGGATTTATATTTTTATGCTGCTACAAGATCCTCCCTACTATCTTGGGTTTGTTCAAATCCAATTAGCAAAGTGAAGAACCTGGTTAAATACTGCCCCTCAATAACAGAAAGAAAGTGACCCTTAAATCAGTCAGTGATATTCCTAAACGCCAAGTCCAAAGAGCCTTGTTCTGGAAGACACAGCTTCCTTGAAAAACCACTAAGCCACCTATGGAAAGCCCAGGCGTATGTTGAGGTAAACAATAAATGGATTCCTATGGGTACACGGATCCCTTAAGTAAGTCATTTCACAAAGGAAAATCTCCTAACTACAAGTCAGCACCCTGACACTGATAACGGTAAAGAATTTAGTTATTATTAGAATGATTTTCTCCCAGAAAATACAGGTTACTAACAAAAAACACAGCCTTTTGTCATTCAAGGCATACCAAAAGAACAAAACCAACACTTCCACCCCAAAAAGATGCAGCACATAAAATTTTAGTAGTCCCTCATGCATTAACAATCGCTTCTAATGGCTGGAAATTAGATTTGTCTTTTGATTGCTTTAAAACTGTTATCACAAGTGAAAGCAAAATCTATTCAAGTGAAAGAAGCAATGGACCATGAAAACAGAACAGTTGTGATTTCTTTTTTTTTTATCTTCATGTAAAGGTGGTGAATTCTTTCAAAATCAACTCTTCATTCTTCTCTGTTGTCACATGTAAAATGCAGAATTTGGTGGCCCTCCTCCTCCCCCAGAAGAGATATTGTCTTCTTTTTTATGTATTAAGTACAAGGACCCATTCGGAACAGGGCTTAGGTGCCAGAATAGTATGTCAGAAAAATCCCTTCTGGTGGAAATTACAGCTAACAGTGAAGCTAGGAAGCAAGGCGAGTCAGCCAGGAGAGGGGGAAGGACAAAGTTGAGCATGGGAGACGATGGGCTGGCTAACCCCAACAGCTCCTAAAACTTCTGAAAAGAAGCATAGAGCCAAAAT
Organism: Heteronetta atricapilla; assembly: GCA_011075105.1. NCBI lineage: Eukaryota > Metazoa > Chordata > Aves > Anseriformes > Anatidae > Heteronetta > Heteronetta atricapilla. Next base: position 77,361,808 of record CM021763.1, on the reverse strand, counting down.
ACGGGAAGCACTAGAGCCGACACTGAGAGCGAGGCATGGCCATGTAGTTCATGGCATGACCAACAAGACTTTTGCAGGGACCCGAGGCACATCGCAGGCTGAGAGAAGGTTCTGCGGGACCAAATTTTGGCCAGAGCTGCCATGTGCAGCCATGTCCTTCAGTGGTTGTCACCTCTACAGATTTACATATGTCAGTTTACTATTTTAAGACAAACAAGAAAATTGCATTCAATAGAAAATTTGGGAATATTATACCCACACTTGCAAAAAATACTTGCAAAACATGCCAGTTTTCCACAGTACAACCACATGAGGACAAATTACAAACATGCATACGTATACATATATATACGCACACAGAGGTGAGTTTCAAGGTTCATGAAAAACAGATCGAGTAGGTAAGACTATACATGGCTGCACAGTTAGTTTGCAACAATTATTAGAGTATAAAGACTGTGTAAAGCTGACGCATGGACTAAGTTGTGTATCATTGAATTTGATCCGGAAAAACAAACAAATTGCAGCATTTTTCCATTACTTATGTTATTATCTTGCATTTGTACAAATTGTGAAGTTATTCTATAATGCTAAGCACTATTGCATAAGATTATTGCTTTTTTTTTTCTTTTTGGACTTAAGAGCTTCCAGGATTGGGCTCTACACTTGATATAATAATATGCTTTATCACAGGCAAAAAAGGAAAAAAATACTGGGATATTAGAAGAGAAAGGTAACAGTTCAGCTGTATTTTAGGTCAGTTTTATCGTTTTAGAACACGGATTATTATTTCTGTATTGAGAATCTCAGCAGCAACCCAGTTTTGGCCACACTTAATTCAATAGGGAGACTGACAGCAAATTCCTACAGCTCTTTACTTTACAGAAGACAAACTCAAATCCTCATTAATTTCTCAGATGGGAAACTGCATGAAAATGGTGCCAAGGCTGACAGTGTTTAGCAGTAATTCAAGTGAAAACGTTACAGACAGAAATGCTCAAATTGTCACAAAATCTGGCATTATAAAAACATGAAATTTGAAGTTACAGGTTGTAATTAAAAGTGGCTGGATGGGAAACGGAGATGGTGCAGTTCAGAAGCCTGGTGCTAGGCTACAGCCCCCAGGTAGCCACAGTGGGGCCAGGACAAGCATTTCGGGGGATGCCAGCTCTGATGCCCACCCTCCACATCGTAAGAAAAAGGCACAACTGGGCCGCTCGAACCGCCAATGAGAGGTGAACGGCTTCCGTCACACCACTCACTGCAATCAGGGTAATTCATGGCTGCATGCTGCCTACTTGGAAAAGGAAATACTGTCTGATTTCCTTTATGTCTGTCAGAATGACGCAACCTAAAAGTTACCTGAAATGCTACATTAAGCTTGGCCATAACCTATACTACACAATCACAACAATTAGTAACCAGAACCATAAACTACATAGCTTAATTATAACTAATGTATTGGAGTATGAGTATTTATTTGAGTCCGATTAAATTAACTATACGTTAAGGCTGAAGCACATATGATTCTTGTATTAAGACAACAGGAAGAGAAAATTAAAATATAATGATGTATTTCAAAATCAATCCCAATTCATAAATTTTAACTATCACCCAGAATACATATCAATTTACTTGTAAGTTCTCAAAAAATTCTTGGATTTTTTTTCCTACACTTATACAAAAACTAGTATCATACTAGGATCCAGTAATGTTTTTTTTTTGGAAAGATATAAACATAATAAATATTTTTTTATTCTTTTTTTAAGGAACAGGGCTGGACTTTACCAAGTCAAATGAGTTCAGCTTTCACCTGCTTTAAAAAGTGGCTAATTTTATTAATATATGATGTAATACAGATGTACTTAGCTTTCTACTTTCCAGTCACTGTTACACAGGAAACACAAAGCTCTAGATGTAGATTTGGATAGGTCAAAAGCCCTTCGATTCATTTTCAAACAAAATGCTCTATATACTCTAAGTATTAATAACTATAATGTTATCAAATGTCATTGATCACAACTACCCCAAATGTATATTGGTGACATTTGTACTGGATGGAAAGACAGTACTGAATGCTTCTTTTATTAATGTGATCTCAAATGAAAACTGCCATGCTGTATTACATGATACTATTAATTTCCAGGAATGCAGAACATGGTAGAACTCAATGCAATTTTAACCGCTAGCAGGCTTTACAAAGAAGTAATTGTAGTTTGATGAAATGTAGCTAAAATTTGTAAAATTCAAATGAGAAGGCACAATGCAATACATTCTTATAATTAAAAATAGACTGTTACGGCATTTTCTAACAATAAAGATAACTATATCTATTCATTTTGTTGAGTAACAGTTAGCCGACTTTTTTTGGGCAAATACAGAAAACACACTAGCAGAACAGGATCCCAACTATAAGAGTACACCACCAGTAGTTTTGTACAGCTCAGTACAACTGCACCTGGAAGCCAGCTGTACTCCACAACCAAGGATTTCAAGCCAAGTAGGAAATTTGAATGAACAATTTACAATGTTCCTAACTGGAATGAATCTTATAGTCTCCATCTTCAGGCAAGCTTTGTTTTAATTGACAAGAAAGCCCAGTACCAAATTAGGAATACCTCGTTTTACAGCAGTATGAGGCTCAAAACACTTGTAATGGTCAACACTATTATATAAATACAACAGCCAGCCAACACCACTGTAGCAAAAGCTTTAAGAAAATCAAGAAATGGTACACACAGCACGTGGGTACGCTTGACTAAGCTCCTATACAGTGTTGCCATAGATAGTTTACAGAGATGCAAAATCCAAATAATCTGTGAACAACTAAATACATCAATTTATCTCATTTAAGGGAGTTCATCTGGTAGCTGAAGTAATTGCTCAGCAGTAGGTGGAGAGACCTGAAGAGATTCTTCCGTATACAGATGTTCCAGAAGCATATCTAAATTTCCCTTCACATTTTATAAATAAGCTATGTAAAATATTCTGGCAATCATCAAATTGTTAAAAAACTGTTCAAGCTTTCCTCTTTTGGGAAAAGCAGAAAACTTGAGATGGAGAAGGAGAGTGGGTATCTTCGCCTTCTCCCTCTGGATGCTGCATTCACCCATCCTGTGCCGCTCCTCCTACTGCATGGGGAAAGTTGGATGCACATTTCTCTTCTTTCAGATGAGCAGTTCAAGCATGAAGCTGTAAGGCATTTCAGGTGACACCTCTCCCGTCCCGCCTCATACGAGCCACTAAGCATTCACTGGAGCAGGGAGCAGAGCCCAGGTATTCATGGAGCCAGGTGAATGACACCATGCTGTACGAACCTTTGCAGATGACTTTTGTGCTCAGAAGGCACGAACCGTGTGAGGCTCAACAGACCCAATTTCCTTGACTCGATCAGCAAGCGATTCACTCAATGTCCCATAGGACCAGAAACCCAGGATACAGTAAGAAAAGAACTAAGAATCGTATACAAGTGCACAGAAAGAGCCGGAATGTAGATTTGGCTGTTTGCTACACTTTACCTCCTCTAATTTCCCTCAAAAGCTATCCTATGGCTACTGGAGCTAATTTATTCCTTCAATTTGATTAAGGTATCTCAGGGACCATTTCATATATTTGTCCCTATTTACAATAAACTGAAATCATAGCTAAGACGATGAAGTATTTAATTGGTTAAATTGCTCTTGCTTTTCAAAACTGAGATATTCCAAGTGTCCCGAAGGCATTTAATTCCAAAACAGGAAGCCAAAGAGGAGAGCACTCAGCAATTCTAATCTTGAGCAGATCTCTTGGAAAGCATTTTCCTAAACATTTGCTGAAAGAACCATTTATTGTACTGCATGCTGCTGCATGCACCCCAAATAGGGTCCCACAGAAACTGCAAGATATTTACTACTTAATTCATTTCTGGTTATATGAAGGAATAAATCCAGAATCAACTATGAGCATGCCTTCCTAAACATTAAACTTCATGCATTTGCAAAACAAAGGATGTAGAGGAAGAAAAAACAACTAAAAATACATAAAATGTATTATTAACATCCTATGCTATAACTTTATTCATAAGGCAGAGCCTATGAATGATAGTGATGCACCAGAATCAAAGACTCGATTGATTTTTTCTTAGCTCCTGTTTATAGCTTTCTGCAAGTCAACTGCAGTCCCTGAAAGTATAATTTTAGAATAAAGGCCTGGTGTCCACATGATATTTTAAACATCACCGCAGAGGTCCCTATTCTGTGATGTTTCAGGTACAAGACGACCTCTGCATTTTGACCTTGCCAAGTATGGAAATAATATGCAAGCAGATCAGGAATTTACAGTTGCAGGAATCAGCTCACAAGTACCAGGACCCTTCATATGTCGAATGCTACAAAACGGTAAGCAGTTTATAGAAAAAAAAAAAAAAAGTAAATGTTGACTTTTTATATTGAAGCAAATGTTTTCACAAACGTTTGCACATGAGTGCACACGATGAGTAGATATATAGATGTTTGTTCTAACAGGCTGAAGCACTCAAACAATAGGGGCACAGGAAGTGAATTTGCCTAACTAGTCCAGTTCCCTCGGACGTTATGCTCTGGTTAGGGGACTTTGTAATCTCTTCTCGAAGGACTCTTTACCCTCAGCACACCGGACAAGCAGCCAGCTGCAGCGCAATACTTTTTTATTCTTGCCATTCTGTATGCAACTTCCAAGCCACAGATCGAGACAGACGTGTGGGAAACTACTAAGTGTCCCTCATGCCGAGACAAATGATAAAGCCCAATTTCCACAGAAATGACTCACAGATGACTACATGAGGCAGAGGAAAATGCTCAAAGAAATGAAGGTTTAATGGAACTTTTGGTGGCAATTTTGTGACTCACTGGGATTTACCTTTTCAAGGGAAGGAAAGTGGAGGCATAATATCAGTGTTGATTATGAGATGACTTACTGATTAACTTTGTTTGGAAGTTTGGGGGAAGCTTAGTCATTGGTAGGCCACCACACAATGCTAACTTCTCTCTGCAAAAAGATATCATTTGAGCCTGGGTCACTGATGTTTCCAGTCAAGTATAGTATGGCTAATAAAAGTGATTTAAAATAGGAAATTGGGAAGAAAATGCTGTGAAAGGTATCTGTTATCCAAACAGAGAATAAAGCCATAAATGAAGAAACAGAAATATATAATTTTAAAATTAAATATATATACATATAAATCAGAAAGAAAAAAAGATCTGAAAACATAATTACCAAAGAGAAAGTAAGATGCTTGGTCGTACCAACCACAATTAGTGAAAGGACTGCATTTGAGTTACACGGGAGTCTGGAAGAGGCCGAAGGGAAGCATGCGCAGTGTCAGTACACTGATTCAGGACCTTGGGTAACATGGAAAGAAGCAGAGACTTCTGATAGGCTTTTGGTGCTGGATCCAAAGCAAAGCATTAAAGAAGTTCCTCTCCTTGAGAGTAAGTGCTTTCAGTGCCTATATTCCATCTGTGAATCATGCAGAGAAATACAAGTAACACAGATGAAGGTAACTTAGTTAGGGTCAGAATCATCTGGGGGAAGAATTATGAAAACAGGGTTTACAATAGTACAAAAAGGACCTACAGGATTTTATCTGGGTAAGAATCTCTCAAATACTGCTGAAGAGATTAGTGATGGCAGGAACTGCAGGAGACAAACTTTGTAGCAATAGATCACAAAACAGATGTTCCCAGTATTAGCAAGACTTTTCCTTATACATGATATTTGAATTATTTCTTCACCAAAAAGCCACTGCATTAACAACAAATTATTTGTACTTATTTTAACAAAGCTTCAAGACTATTACAGGACAGTTGTTTATGCAAAATAATTCTGACTCAAATATTTCAATTATATGTAAGTACAAACCAATATGAAAGAATAGGTGTACACATGGTATTAAGCATATTTGACTGTTATGTCTTGCTCTAACATGCAAAAACAACCAATTACATGATTTCAAATCAGGTGGGAATCTGCACTATCCGACTGACAGAGATCTCTGAAATTTTAAGGCCTTGCACAGTGTGGGCTCTGCTTTCTAGGATCAGCTAGGAATGTTATAAATTAAATAAGTGGCTTTTAGTATTTTACAACAGATCTTCACCTTCCAAAATGAACTGAGAAAAGCATTTTGGCCTGTAATATGCATATTATCACAGCTATTTTATGGATCTTCCAGTACTGAGTATTTGTTGAAAGAAACTGTCCATAATAAGCCTTTCCAAATCTAGTTAATATTTTTTAAATACTTGAAAAATTAAGGGAGATAATGGTTTAAATCAGCTCAGCAAAAAAAAAACAGGTGAAGGACAGAAATCCAGAAAAGGCTTAAATCTATTTAAGAGATATAAAACTGCCTAAAATTTACATCCTGAACCACCAAAAAAAAAAAGTGCAGAATAAAGCTCAGTCTTAGCTGAGGGAATAATCACCTCAGAAAAGAAGGAGGGAAAAAAAAAAAACACACAACAGCAAACCTACAGAGAACAGAAGAATGACAAAGAAAAAAAGCTGTATCTTGAAGTCTGACTTAGAAGAAGAATGTAAAAACTAAAAACTGCCAAAATTCAAGCTGAAGTTACACTGATAAATGGCAAAAAGCTCACCAGACATGAATAAAAGAAAAACAAGGATAAAAAAAGTCATGCAAAAATGTAATCAGACTGAGGTACAAGTAAAACAAATAAATAAAAGAACAATCACAAACCTGATTTCTGATTTTGTCTCAGTGCACTGTGCGTGCACTCAGTGTGCTACTGCAGATGGGAACACCATGTAATTGTTAATGAGAACGAGGACACACTCATCCTATGACACAAGAAGTATACATACAGCAGCAGAGGTGGTGTTTTTATAACTGAATCCTATTGGAGTGAAAACACCTGAATGAAAAATAACAAACACCTAAGAAAAGGAGAGGGGGGAACACAAACACTATCTAGGTAACTGTTTTCTGACTTCAGTGCTTACAGGGATTAGAACAATTTCTGAAGGAAAGAGTAATTGAACATACAGAGCTGTACTGAAACACTGGCAAAATGTATGTAACATCGGTTTACCAAATAAAGACCATGGCAGTCTAACTTGATATCTTTCTCTGATAAGATAACTAAATTAGTGGACAAGGAAATGCAGGAGATCTAATCTGCCTGGACTCAGTAAAATACCCAGTACTGTGCCAAATGGAAAATTATTATTTAAACTGGAGAACATGGGGAATACATTAAGAAGTAATGTATAAGAAACCAGAAAAAAAGGGGGAGATAATAATGGGATATGCTCAAACGAGAATTACTGCCCAGAACACGGTTGATTAGCTGGGTACCTCCAAAACGGGTCTGCAAAGTAATCTTGGTTAAATTTTTCCTTAATCACCTGAGCACAAAAGCAAGAGATTGTAGACAATTTTTGCTGATGATACAAAGTTGGGAAGCACTGTCAATAGAGCAGGGATAGTGTTACAGGAAATGGAGTTTATAGCGCAAGTGTTGCCACATCAAGATCATCCACAAGCTGATCTCAGCTCTTCTCTCCCTCTTTGTCACAACAGTATTGACAGTATCAACAAAATAAAAGACAAATGCCCCTCGTTCTCATATTGCAACTATGGGTTCTGCCTACATTTCACAGATCTCATTTGCTCTTTTTACAAGAGAAGAGAATTTGGACTGCTGACATCCAAGCAAATTCTGCAATTTCCATCCCACGAGGAACTCCTGAATTTTAGTATTTGTGGTTTTGTTTTTCCCTTTATTCAACACGAAAGTTAAATATAAGCATTTTTCACTCAACAAAAACTTGCTGGTTAGAAACGTTAAAGTATTAAGAATGCATTTCCAAATTACAGTGTGCTGAACTGACTGAATTAGAACCTGCTGGACATTCAATTTGATAACCCTAGAAGTGTACACAACCTAATGCAATTCTGATTCTCAGCCATAAAACAGGGTTTCTATCTCTACCAGGAGGCATTCATAGGCACTTCACTACTCTGCTGGCTACACAGTCAAAGGAAATACTGTGCTCTACCAACAAAACCATAACACAGTTTTCCCCAGCAGAGCACTGGTGGGGAATGATGAAAAAAAAAAAAAAATACAGCTATGCTGGGCAATGCAGCACATTGCTCAAGTACTATTAAAAAAATAAATAAATAACTTTCAGAAAAGTTTAATACATTGTGACACTTCCTGCGGGATTAAACTGATCCTATGTAAGCTACTTTGTTTTCCTTTGTCTAATTAGGAAAAAAAAAAAAAAAAAGAAGAAGAAAAAGTTGACTTTCTAAAGAATAATTTTTCCATTACAAAAAATCTCTAACACCTTCACCTCTGCCACAGTACTCATATAGCACTAAGTAAAAAGAGAATTACAGTAATATAAACTTGACTGCAATTATAATTCAGAAAAAAAAAAAAAAAAGAGAGAGAGAGAGAAAATTAAAGAAAAAGAAACCCACTTACTAGTCAAAGAAAATTCATTTATTTCACATTGATACCAGGGACACATCAAATCCTTCCATAAAGCTTTTACTGTGTAACAATAGTGAGCATACTGACAAAGTGCTTCATGAGCCAAAGCATGCATTTACATGATAGACCGTAAAGCCAAAATCGATTTCTTGCAGCTCACCACATACCAACCTCTTACATCGATTTTGCCCATTGCCTCTGCCAACAACGGGCCGCAAACAAACTTGCATTAAGATAAAACCAAAGGCCTAACTTCAAAATGGCACGGTCTCCAGCAGGGCCTGGAGCACCTACTGCCTCTCCAGGCACCGACCAGAGCAGCCAGGGTGCACGGTGACACGGAGAAGTGAGGTGGCAGCCTCTTCCATAGGCAGCAGTGCTGTCCTGTTGACAAATCCCAGTCTGCATCGGCCACGTGCATCTCATTTGGGGCAGGGGATGGTCCTACAAGGAGAAATGGCTTGCTGCAGGTTTGTCCTATGCGCCCACCAGCAGCACTGCACTGGCACGGCCTGCTGGTTGAGCACACTTGGGGCACACTTGCCTCACCACTGAGATATTTTCAAGTCATTTCTTATATCCTTCTAAAAGAGCTTTCTAAAATGTCTGTATTTCAGTGGAATTAGAAACAATGTTCCTGCTTTTCCCTCAAGTATAAATGCTCATACCAACCCATTCCACCCTTCCCAGCAATTACAATACATTTAGTAAGAAAAAAATGTATTTTCCTCCCACTGCCATTAGAGACCCAGACCTCCAACAGGAAGTCGTATTTCAAACTAAATTCAATGATAGCGGGGGTTAAGCTAGCCCTCTAGTCTTGCTCTAATGCCATATCTTTCTCTTCATTTTTGAATTGTCCTCCAATTGCTCAGAGATATGGGTCACCAGAGAAATGTGTAACTACTTACAATACAATATGCTAGTAGTCGAACAGAAAACATGGTAGCTACTCGAGCCGAATAAACAACCTGCAGCGGGGGAATCTGTAATAATATACATGCTCTCATTACTGCAGAACATGCAGGAGGAATTCCTCACATCACACCCTGCGTTTCATTTGGCCAACGTAATGTTTCCCCTCTCCCCTGCTCAGGGAAAACTGCAATATTAAAATTGGATGACAATAAAAACAAGACAAATGGGGTCAAATTTATCGCTTGCTTAATTCCACAGATTTTAATGTGTCACATGGAAGAAAAATGTGGATCACTGCAATAAACACTGGTTATGTACAGCTTTATTGTGAAGTAGTTTGGTCTAAAGTTAGGTCGATCATCTGTAACATAAATATTAAATGGCTCGGTTCTGAGATTTTTATCCTCACAGTCTTTATGTACACAATGTTTTAAGTTGCACCATTTTTCATTATTCTACAGTTCCAGCCTAACAAAAAAAAAATGCAAAATTGTCAGTAGTTAGCCTAACAGGACCAAAACGTTAACACTAGAAGATCAGACCCTAAATATATCTATCTGTTCACTGTTTAAGATGGGAATTGTTGAAAGGAAAGTAAACACAATGCAACGAGTGATTCACTCAAGGTAAAGGTCTTGCCTTAGTAGTTTTATTGAGTATCATAAGGAGTTTTTTTTTCCATAAAAAGTGGCATTACAAAATATACTCCTTATTCTGTACCAAGATAACTCTTTACAAAGTTATTTTATTAACTTCTACCCCCTACAAACACAATATTCTGTGAAAAAAGTCAGAAAGGTAAAGCACTTTGATCAATCTTACACCATAAATTCACAAGAAAACTAAGGTACAAATTAATTACTGACTCCTTACGCCAAAATGCTGTGTATTTCCAAATACTCAAAACAATTGCCTACCTTAGAACACTGTATTTTAGCTAAAAAAATAAAAAATAAATCCAGTTCTGAAATTGACTATGAATATCAGCAACCCTTAAAACAATGGTAAAAAACATGACAGTAAAATACTTAAGGTATCTTAAAGAATATTTTGTTTCCTAAGCAATCAAACATTCCAAAAAAAAAAAAGCACATATTATTCACTGGTAAAATAACAATGTGTTTGGAAAGCCCTTTCCATAATAGTTTAAATTTAAACTGAAATCAGCACTAACCATGCTTAACCATTTATCAACAGTCTGTACAGCAATCACAAGACAAAGCTAACATAACCCTGCCTTAGTAGACTTTTGTATACATCTTCAAACCTTCACTGCTGACTGAGATCATGGTTTGAAAAAAATCTAACAAACAATTTAAATAGGAATTATGAATCTCTGTATTATAAAATTCAGTTTAAGAATAATAATAAAAAAAAAAGACTGCCAAATGGTTCTGTAAACTGTTAGACAATTTTATTTCCAAAACTGCATCCCCCTATATCAGGGCAAGTAAAATTAAGTTTTCAGCAACCTTGAAAAACAAAATGGAAAAATACTTGAACCTGAAGACACCAAACCCTGTGAATACCCCAGCTGGCAGAAGATAATTACTAGATATAACCAAGGAAAAGCGTATCACTGTACCTGTAATTCCTAGCATGGTAAACCATAAATTCCGTAAATTCTAGCATGGTAAACCCAGGCAGAGAATTTGATGCCAGAGAAGTAACAATACAGGCAAGATATGTTTGGATCCATAACTTAGAACTACAACATTAAGACAGCTCTTTCCCAAATTTGTCTTCTATTCAGATAAGGGTTAATCACAGAAGTAGGTGCTGTAAGCGTACTGAAAACATAGTTTACACACTCTGATTTAAAATTCTCTTCCCATTTTCCTCTGTTAGAATTCCTGTTAGCTCTTTAATCATAGAGTTCTTCCCATGGCAAAGGATCTTAATTTTTTTCACACAAAACAGTAGCAGAAAATCTCAAGTCTTGATACATTCTTTGGAGGGAAAATAAAATAGAAAGAAAAATAAATAAATTTACAAGAACTAACTAAGAACATCTTTACTTATAACTATGAAACTGAACTTTGTATGCTAGTATGAGCTTTCCAAAACTGACTGACCAGCCACAGCACATGTTCTTGCCATAACTACTGACTCCATTGCTTTGCTTTGTTTCATTCACTGCAGTAGTGCATGAGCAACCTTCCCGATACATGGCAATTTTACACAAATCCACCTGATTTGAAATAAAAAGGAAAAAGCATAGAAGGATGTGCAGAATACCTGAATCATGTTAGCCTGGCAGACCATATGTTGGGCTTTACTGAGGTCCAGGTTTTACAAAATGAGGATGTGTTAGATAAAAATCATGCCCACACATTAACTAAAATACTCATTGTGAGTTAGATGATCGTGCACGCAGGAACAGCACAAAGTACCTGTCTTACACAGCAATCTTGCATCATATACTCCCTTTCAGATGCTAGTTCCAATGGTTTCAGAAGCCTTTCATTAAGCCTTCTTGCCTCACTCCTCCTCCTAGCATTCTTGAAAAATCATTGTGAGAAACAATCTAACTTTCAACAAGATTTCTGCAGCTCTCACCCCTTTGATATCAGATGCTCTCAAAATAACAAACTTTTTCCAGCTTATATCTTAATCACACTGGCATTGAGGGAATTGTTGATGTTACAGATATCAAATAACATACATATTACTGAGCCAAAATATATATGCCTTTTGGAACACACACACAAAAAAAAAATCAGATGCTAGGTAGAAAATATATAACTTAGCAAACTGCAAATGAAAGAGTTATACATAATCCTTTGTTATGGAGATAAAACTCAAGAAAACAGAAAAAAACGTATAACCTGCTGGGAACCTAAAAAATTTATTATAGGTTTTATTTTGGTTTTAAGGTTTAAGGTTAGAGTCTGTTGAGAAATAGCAGTAACATAAGTTATCCTACTTGTATATTCTAAAACCCTTTTTTCTCTTCCTAAAAGATCATGTATGTAAGTACCTAACAATGTTCTAGTTTCATGTTAACAAGCCTCTCTGAGACACAAGCTCCATTCTGTTTCAAATTTCTAAAGGGTATTTATATGATATGTCATTAGCTACTGCTGTACATGTTGAGCCTGACTTATTTTTTTGAAGTCCATTCTGTTTTATATTTATGCTTTCCTATTTTTATATAAGCCTTTGTCTCTAGTATGCTACATATGAATTTCTTCAGCCCCCATGAACACATTCTTCAGAAAAAAGCAGAGCAATCATGCCTCTATCTGTGCAGAAAAGCAAACAATTATACTGTCTGCTCTGAGGCTTGTCATTTTGATGAAGAAACATGACTTAGTGCTCATATTATTGCTATTGATTGCCAATCACAATTGGGAACTGTCTGAGTCACTCAGACAAAATTAACCTAAAAAGAGCACATTAATATTAGATTTTCTGGTATAAAACCTTAATTCTATAATCAAGGTTAATTTTTTTTCCCGTACAAACCTCTACTAAGAGGATGAGTACACAGATGATATACCTCTTCCACACTTGTGCCAGCATGGACGTACAGGCACACCCAATCAGTGAAAGAACAATCTTCCACAGGTCCCTGTGGAATACGTACAAACCTTGCATGTCCTGGGAATCCTTCTGTGGCTTACAGCAGGGGAAGAACACTAATACAGGTCAACAGAACAGTGCCTACACCAAGCCAGAACTACTAGCCTTACTCCTAACATGGAGATAAAGGCTAATGAGCAGTCAGGTATTAAAAATGAAATAGTAGTGAAGATAATACCTCTGAAAAAACGCAAAATGCTCCTCTAGTTTACCAAAAGGAAATGGAAATTCAACACATTTGTAGATGACATTATGTATTCAGTCTTAGTTTTATCACCATCAAAAAAGTATTCACCTCAAACTCTCTACTATGTATTGGCTCATTTTTTTCTAACATGAAAGTAAAATAATAAGGTTGAACCAAGATCGTAAAGATGTGCAGGGTTGAGAACAAGGGCAAGGGAAGTTAAGAACAATGCTAATATTCAAAACGCATCTATTTCACTAGGGCAAACTTACAGCACGGATATGTAAAATGGCACTTTCAAAAACATTTGCTCTTCTTCCAAATGACTGCACCTTCAACCAGTAGCAGGTAAGTAACATGGAACATTTAATAGCACATATGCTTCAACCTGTAGCATGGTTCCTGAATACCAGTAATTTGTATAATTGGTTAAAAAATGCTTTTCAGAAGCTGGAAGCATGCAGAAGTGTCCAATGATCTGGGGGATTGCCCGGGGCTCTGCTTTACTCCACCTGTAGCTTGCCTGCCAGGACACTTCCTATCAGGAAGCAGCTGATGCCAGGTGCACAAGGACCACTCCAGTTGGCGGGAGTCGTGCCCAGCTCCAGAAAATCCCTGCCTTCTCTCAGGTTGTAGATCCCTGCTGATTGACAGTGTTACGTGCTGCTTTCCTAGGATTCATCTCTGGAGAAGAACGCTTGTCAGTTCTGTTCATTTTTAACACTAGATGACTCCAAAATGAAAACAAATTTCATCTAGCAAAGTAAAAGATTATGTTCTTGGCTACAAAGTTGGAAACATGATTGCCAAAAAAAAAAAAAAAACTAAAAAGCTAAAGCTATGTATAATCTGAAATTGTATTTCATTAAAAATAGCATTCTTAACTACCAGAGTGTTTCCTTGCTTAAAGGCAAAGCTCAGCCAAAGAGGTGAAGCCAGTGATGAACTTTGCTGCATCCTTCCTCCCGCTTTAATCCACCAGAACTCAGCTCTGAGGCTACACTGCAGGAGTAGAGAGCAAGTTTTCATCCCGTGAGGCTGCTCCCCCAGTAATCACTTCCTGCTTCTTTTTATCAGATGGAATTTATCAGAAGGAATGCAGCTTTTAGGCTGAGGAACTACAATTGACTATAATAACTCACATGTCCAATGCCAAGAAAAAAAAACACACACACACGCACACAAAAAAGGTAACCAAGAAGATTTAAATACTCTTTGGTCTCATCCCACCACAATTACTAAATGCCTAAATGTTCATTGTAGAAGTGGATGTAAGCTACCTGAGGCCCACAGGACTGCTTAGCATTACTAACAATTGGCAGTAGTGGTCTTTGTTCCAAGCCACGGAAACACAGAAGCTCCTGGTCCAGGAACATCTAGGGAAAAACAAGAAATGTACACCAAAATGAAGTAAGTTTTAGCAGGGAAGAGCAGCCGGGAACAGTATTTATTCATTCTGATGACTTCCATCTTATCCCAGGCTTTCTCCATATGTCCCATTCATGTCCTTCCTCTGCAGGGTCCATCTGTAGAAAATGATTCTGCCCCCCTCCTCACACATATATAACTGTGAGCAAGCAATCCCACTCTCAAATTCTCATCCCACTGTCTCTTAATAAACCAGATTCTTTCCTCGTTTTCTTTAGAGGAGAGCTTCCATGAGGAAGATGCTCCTGAACACATAAAAACCAGTTCAGAGCAGGGCCACAACACAGGAACTTTTCCATCCAAGCCTAAGCAGCTATAGGCAAGATGAGGAAGAGCTACCCACTGATTTTGCGTAGTTTTGGATCCTCCCAGGACGTGAGTGAGCAGCAGGGGGATCAGGCATGGTTTGGGCCCAGTGGACCTGTCAGGAGCTCCTCCAGCTGATTCTGCAGCCCCTCAACTTTATCCTTTTTTGCTCATCTAACAGGCCTGACTGCTCATAGAGACCCCATCCAGCACAACACAGGTGATGTGAGGAAGAAACACCTCATTCGGGTTCTCAGAGCACGTTTGTATCACCTCAAACCACTGTGTAGTCACCGTGTTTCCAATGGTGATTTCAGGTGTTAATTCTCTGCCTCTTTCTCTCTGCAAAAGTTTAGCTGGGGTGTGAGAAGCATCTCATTAAAAATACAATCCTGTAACAGCTTTGGTGCATAAAACTCAACAAAAAGAATTCTGGTACGAAAACCAAGTAGAGATGGGTTCGGGGTAAAGGAGCCTTCAATTCCCCCATCACTGGTTCAGGAGGAGGAGGAGGTCTCCCTGCTCTGCACCCTATTGCAGGCTCTGTAGGCAAAAAGGACTGCCATTTGTTCAGCCAAGTGTCAAAATCATTAGGACATCCTAAGATGTATATTCCCCACAGTGTTGGTGTCTCAGTAATAAAGGAGAACTCCAAACATAAAGGGAAAAATGCTTGAACAGTGAACCATTAGGCTAATTCTTGATAACCTTCCCATATTTTCTTCCCTCTGATTCTTCTGTTGTGAAAGTAGATATCTTCTCTTCTGGGAAGGACATAAAGAAAGAGGAATCCCTAGCTCAACCTCACATGAAAACAGAAGTCCGATTTTAGAAGAATAACATCTGAGAAATTTTGAGGATAACGGTTTCTCCAAATAAGTTTTTTAGGACCCTTTATTAAGAGCAAAAGTGGAAACTTCTCTTACTTAGATACTATAAAGATGAGGCTTCTATTTTACAACAGAAAACATGCATTCTTGTGCAATCTGTGCTCTCATTTCCTGACCCTCCAAGCAGCCTTGCAACATCTAATAACAGCATTAACTTTAATCTTTAGCCACAGTCATGTATAACAACAAATGACTAAAAATAGTGTATGAAACAGGAGGGGAAGGAACCTTCTGGGTCATTAAGTTTAGCCCCATTATCACAGGTGTCCAATGTCATATTGTGCCTTACACTAAATTTGTAGCTTTACCTGAAAACTAACTGTCTTCAGGGCAATGCTCTTTCTTTTGGAAACCTCCTGCATCATCTTACTTCTTCACTGATTCTAGTGCACATTTATCCATGTTCAGTTGATAAATTTTAATTCCAATGCCAACATGTTAGTTGGGCTTAAATAGCTCTTTCATTCACTGGCATTTCAAACCTCTTTTCACCAATGTATTAACAGAGATAGACCATATTCTTTTTCAGGCTTTGTATTTTTCCATGCTACATAAGATAGATTCTTCTCATTGCTTCTCGATTTTGCAGGCTTTTCCCAACTGCAGTTGAACTAGATGATCTCTGAAGGTCCCTTCCAACTGAACTATTCAATCTCATTTTCCTAACCACCAAGACAATTCCACCTTTTTTTTTTTCCTCAGTTCCCTTATTTCTTGAGAGGGAGTAGCTGAAACTCTAGACATACAGCACTATAGATGAGTTTTCAACAGCCCTCTTGTACAATGCCTATTTCAGTTGAGAGCACCACCTAAACAGAACCTTTGTCCATTATCAGCTCACAACAATCCTATGATCAACTGAAACACTTCTTTCTCATCCTCCCTCATTTCCAACTAATGAGTCACAAGCCTCTCAAACAGAACTATCCTCTCCTGACACCCTAAGTGCGTGATCTTATACTTTGCACCAATAAATTTCATCCCATTTCTGTTATGTCAGTCCTCAAGGTCCTCTGGTTCTCTCCACAGGAATTTCTTATCTTCTGCTATATTAGCAATGCCTCCAGATTTTTTGCCATCGGCAAATTTAATTAACCCACTCCTACATCCTGTACTATAATTACTAGTTAAAATATAAGATCTACCCAAAAATTATTTTTGTGGTATTATCACTCACTTGTATTTTCCTCTGTGCTATTAATATAAAATGTTCTGTTAACTCTGTATGGATTAGAAGCAATGTATTTCTCTTTCCCCAACAAATGAGTAATTTTGTCAAATAATGTATCACGGTTAAGTATATCCAATACCTTCTGTAAACCCATATTGCATTCCATCCTATATTCATTTCAACCTTTAAATATTTCTTAAAACTTCTTTCAACAATCTTGACTACTACTTATGTCAGGCTAATAAACCTGTAGCTTTTTGCCTTTTTAAAATAAAGATTTATTTTTTTTGTATTTCAAAACTATGTCCCCAACAAGACAGACAGCCGACAAGATTTCTAGGATGGAAGTTATCTGTTGTGTTCCTTACTACCATCTCTCAGATTTTGCTTTCACCTTGATCAAAGTAATTCCTGTCTATATACAACCCCATTCTTAGTAGTTATCCTGCCTTTTATGAACTAGTCTATACTGAAAATGGGAATTTATTTTCATTTATTTGGAGAAGAGAGTAAAATATAATTGTCTGCGATCTTTTCCCCGGGCTTGTTTCTTTTGCTTTGATCTTTCTATATGTCGGGTTAAATAACCTTCTGACATTTGTCTTAGCATCTTTTCAGATCTATTTTCAAGATATAATGTAGGTTCACTTTCTGGAAATTCTCATTTCTTATCTAAAAATTCTAAGCTATGTCTTTACACCATTCCTTAAGGTTGCTTCATTTTCCTGCAAATCTTGCTACAATGGCTGAGTTTCAGACCACTGCGCGCTTTTAATTCAAGGGAAGTAAAAAGCCTATTTCAACCAAAATAATTAAACATAGTTAGTAAACTTAAAAAAAAAAAAAAAGAAAAGAAAAAGTTTGACCTTTTGAAATTACAAATCATATAAAGAATTAAGTTGGTTATCTACTTATTTAAATAGAATCAATTCATGATATATCCATACAAGTTTGTTTTCTCAGGCCAGCTATTCTGTAATTCTTACTAAATGCTGAAACCGGATTTGAAAGAGTTTCAGTTTTTGTTCATTAAGAAACCCAACTGATGAAAAAAATTCACCAGCTGCTACATCCAGAACTCTTATCATTTTTAGAAATAACAACCAAGTAATAATTAAATTTAATAATACCATAATTAAGAAGAAATCACTTCCAATACATAGTGGGAAAATACAATTCTACAAGCTTGCTTTCAAATGTTATTATTGACATTATGAAAACTTCTGATTTCAACTGTTATTTTAACCAAAAAAGTTATAGATATTCCAGGACTGATTTCTAGCTCTATAATATTTTTCCTAACCTATTTTTGTAGAGAGAGAGGTTGTAGCATCTTTTTCTATTCTTTCAAATATTACTGATATGATTGCTATTTATCTACCACTATGAAAAATACTCAATAAAAAATATTATCTACAAAATGTTGTAACAGGAAAGATGAAAAATAAGGAGAGAGAAAGGACTACATGTATTCCTGTTTATTTTAGGGTAAGACTCAAAGAATAACATAGTACTGCAAACAAATACCAAAGGTATGGACAGATGGAAACTATTCAGTGTATGCAGTCATTTTATTATATTGTTTGGTTTCCTGACATTATCAGTATGAATCATCTGTTCTAGCAAAAGCATTTTCACAACTTGTAGAGATATATGGCTCAGGTACCAGAAACAACACAGCTACATTCGTATGATACTCTGCTTGGGCAAACATAATATCCTGCTTCTCTATGAGGCTAATTATGTCTAACAAAGCAATGCAGTAGTAACTACTCTTTTTCCAGCAGTAAGCCCTCATAACTTCTTCAAAAATAGAAGAAATAGAAGGTCCCTAAAAGAACAGCTTACCATCTAAGTTAATTCCTGGTTACAGCCAGATTTTGAAATACCTGAAAATGTTTTATCTTTTTATCTCTTCTGTGTTCTTTTCAGGACACTATAAGTAATTATAAACTATGCAAGTGTATTGGGGCAATGCGTTCGCAGTGGTTTTTCCCACTCTCTAATTCAATATATTTTATAAAATTTAATCAATGCTTTGAATTTCTATCATTCTACTAAATTATTATAATTTTATTTTGGTAGCAGCTGAACACAACTGTATTTACCCTACAGTCAGAGATAAGATATTTTAAATACCTGTTCTTTGATAGTGCTAGGTGAGAATTTAAGAGAGATCAAAAGAAAAAAGAGGTGGAAAACACCATTCTGCTCTCCTTTCCACTTTCCTGATGCTGAAAATGAAACTACTCTTAATCAAACTTCTGGCATTCTGAAGCTGCTCTAAAATTAGTCTCCAAATGACTAGAATGGGTTCATCCCCTTCTCTACGAACATACTGCATCAGCTCAATTCCCTCCTACTCGTAACACTTGTTTATATTCATCCACTCACTCCTTGTAAGTACATCTACATATTATTAGCAAGTTCAGTTCAAAGTGTAAGTGCTCATTTCTTAATAATTATTATTTAAAAATTTCCTAGGCACTTGATTTTGATTTGCTTAAGCAAATTGTTATATTACTCATGTAACATTACTAAATGTTCTTCAATCACTAAAAAAAAAAATGATTAAGCTTTTTAATTGCCTATTATTTACTTCTTTAAAAGGTGTTGTCTTTTAAGAGGGACTTCACACATATAATGGACCAGCTCGCCACAGAAAGATTTCTAGGCCATACTAAAAAAACAATACACCATTCACTGGAACACCTACAGCATAACCAGCTGTCAACACATTGGAGTCTTGGAAAAACTGTTGCTTACATGCAGTTATGAGACCTATGATAAAGGGCTGCCCTTGAAAAACAACTCGCAGAAGTTAATTCTCAAAGACACGGCTTACAGTAACACCAACAGGTGAGATCTGAAATTACCAGCTACAAAAAAAATGAGGACACCTCCCAGAAAAAAAGCGTATCGGATTACAACGGGGCTTTTGATTGAAGACAATAAGCTTCATTAAGTAAAAGACATAAATAACAACCCCCCTCATGTTATTTTTCCATTTCTTCCCTTTTACCAATATTTTCATCACAGTGGTATCAGCAGTTTTGAGAAAGATTACTTTTTTTTTTTTAATGGCATTAAAGTAACTATTTTAAGAGATATTTGTAGAGATGGTTTTGAAATAAAACTCTGTAACAAGACTCTACTGCAGCAGGAAAATGCCCTTTTCATGCAGAGACAAAATATACAGCTAAATAAAAACATCATCCGATGGGTGAGCAATTGGCTAACGGGCAGGGCCCAAAGGGTTATGGTGAATGGGGCTGTGTCAGGCTGGCGGGCGGTCACCAGTGGGGTCCCTCAAGGCTCTATTTTAGGGCCGGTACTTTTCAATATTTTTATAAACGATCTGGATGTAGGAATAGAAGGTATTTTGAGCAAGTTTGCTGATGACACCAAACTTGGAGGAGTTGTGGACTTGGATGAGGGTGGAAAGGCCTTGCAGAGGGATCTGGATAGGTTGGAGAGCTGGGCGATCACCAACCGCATGAAGTTCAATAAGAGCAAGTGCCGGGTCCTGCACCTGGGACGGGGAAACCCTGGCTGCACGTACAGACTGGGCGATGAGACGCTGGAGAGCAGCCTAGAAGAGAGGGATCTGGGGGTCGTGGTAGACAGCAAGTTGAATATGAGCCAGCAGTGTGCCCTGGCAGCCAGGAGGGCCAACCGTGTCCTGGGGTGCATCAAGCACGGCATCGCTAGTAGGTCGAGGGAGGTGATTGTCCCGCTCTACTCTGCGCTGGTGCGGCCTCACCTCGAGTACTGTGTGCAGTTCTGGGCACCACAGTATAAAAAGGACGTGAAACTGTTGGAGAGTGTCCAGAGGAGGGCTACGAAGATGGTGAAAGGCCTGGAGGGGAAGACGTATGAGGAACGGCTGAGGGCACTGGGCCTGTTCAGCCTGGAGAAGAGGAGGCTGAGGGGAGACCTCATCGCAGTCTACAACTTCCTCGTAAGGGGGTGTCGAGAGGCAGAAGACCTTTTCTCCATTAACACCAGCGACAGGACCCGCGGGAACGGGGTTAAGCTGAGGCAGGGGAAATTTAAGCTTGACATCAGGAGGGGGTTCTTCACTGAGAGAGTGGTTGCACACTGGAACAGGCTCCCCAGGGAAGTGGTCACTGCACCGAGCCTGACTGAGTTTAAGAAGAGATTGGACTGTGCACTTAGTCACATGGTCTGAACTTCTGGGTAGACCTGTGCGGTGTCAAGAGTTGGACTTGATGATCCTTAAGGGTCCCTTCCAACTCAGGATATTCTATGATTCTATGATTCTATGTAACGGTAGTAGAAGAGGTAAATATATATATATATATATATATATATATATATACACCAAAAAAAGTGAAAAACGTGAAGCAGTAAATAAAGTCTAATATTAAAATCTGATCAGCAGTGGTAAAAAATAGCCTGTTGAAAGTACTGACATCCAGACTACTTTCAGTGCCTAGAACACTATATAAAAATTTGGCTACAATGCTTGAAAACATAGTTTAGAAGTCTCTTCACTTCATCGGTATGTTTATGATTCATTTTGATTCAAAAACTGGGATATTAGAGAGCTTTGCATGTCTGGCTACTAATTTTGTTATCTGTAAAGCAGGATCAGATACAGTTCACAGTAGTGTGAGTCCTTATATTAGCTTCAGCAAAAGCTGAGCAGGATTTCAATACACCCTTTCTTTGAAATCTCCTACAGATACCAATGGCCATGCAACACTATAGCTATAAAATTATGAAATCAACTAGAAAAAAAAAAAAATCACAAAATAAGAAAGACTGGGAAAGTAAGTATTTATCATATTGCATTAAGAAAAAAAAAATCCAGTACATTTTCCTTTCAAAGATGTTCATGTACCGTAAAGCATGAGACGCAGCACTACACAGTAAGTCTAATGTTTTCCCTGGAAGCATTCATTAAGACTTTTTGCAGTTATGAAGAACTGAGTAATAAAGCTTAGTGGAATTACTGGGGTTTCTGCACAGATCCTGGATTTACTTTGCATGTAAATTCACTCGTTTCACATGCACAGCAGCTTTGGCTACGACCATGTATGTCCAGAAATTCAAGTCAGATTTACCAAGTCCTGAACATCTGTTTAACATAGGGATCAGAAAATGTTACCAGAAAGGTTCAGCACAGTTTTGCTCTTTGGAGACACTCAGATGTTCCATCCTTGAGGACAGGGGTGCCATCAATTAAAGCACAATGGGCTCCTCTGAATAACGCAATGGTTTAATACCCATACACTCAGCATACTGCCACGGGGCTGCCCATCAGGTGTACAACTTACAGTTAGTCATAGGCACCGTCTTCCCAAGGCATACGTTTTTGAAGAAAGATGAAAAAAAGTATCAATAGCAATAAATAAATAAATAAAATTTATGTCACCATAGTCCTTTAATCAACTCGTGTTTGTTTTTCCATATTGCATCAAATCCACATGACAAAACATTTTGAAATTACTCATCAAGTTGTTTGTTAAATAGTGTACACTCTGAATTACCTTGAATTATTTTGCAATGCTATGTCTGATTGATTTTTCTTTCCTTCAGATTTGAATCTTGTGGTCAACCGAGTGTTAGGTCCAAGGAAAGGCAGGGCTTTTGCTTCAGCTGGGACATTTATAAGGTCTTTCTCATGTGGATTGCCTGGCACATTAAAAGTTATCAGCAAATGTTGTAACTCTGCCCTCAAGCAGAGAATTTTTTATGTTCTCTGTCCTCCACTCAGCCATTTAATTTCACAAAACTTACAGGAACTTACAGGAACTTGTCTTTAAAAACCCCTACCTTGCTCAAATGCAGTTATCATCACTCCACTGATGGAAGAATTTTTGAGCAGAGGCAAGGGCAGAGATAAATACCACAGAAAATCAAAAGTTTTTCTAAAACAGGTGAAGAAGGGTGTTATACTTTGCTAATTCTTGGAATATCAGACAATTTGCATTTTCATCTTCCCGATGTTTAAAATTTTTCTTAGAATTTTGTATTTATGGTTTTATCAGCAACTTGAGCAGTTACGGTTTACACAAAAATTGCATCTTTGATTTTAAATGGCAAATATGTTTCTGTCCTTTCAAAGTGTGGCAAAAAAAATGGGAAATGTGAATACTAAGCATCCATTAACAGACAGAAAGTAAGCATAGTTTAAAAACTAAAAATTCATGGGAATTTCTACCATTAACACTCAAATGGTTGAAGTTGTAATGTTTGTTTTGGAAAGCAAAATAATTCTAGCTAATACCACACTACAGGATCAAAGTTTTGATTGCATACACTTTCTGTTGTTCTTTAATTGTATTTCTATATCTCCTGTATTGTGAGTAACCATTTTTGGTTGATTTCCTGCAGCGGCAGGACAACAGTTCCTCAACCATATTTGTGGACCAGTGATAAGTGGACTGGTTACAAATTTTTCAGCATACAGACAGATGTTGAGACACTGCTGAAGCACAAGAACCCCAGAAAAATAAATGTTTAAATGCATTCCATGTGTCCTGCCTGGGATTTAGGAATTCATATATGAAATTTTCACTTCCTCTTCTGTTCATATCTGCAAATCTATGTAACTACTCAAGAAAACTAAAACTAACCTTACCTTACCTTCCAAGCCTTGGACAAGACTCTTATAATCAGAAATTAGCAGGTTTCTACTTAAGCACCTATCTGCCTTATTTTCCAAAGAACTATGTACTCAGAGGCTTCCACTAAAGGCAGCTGAAGGTCTTACCACTGTTAAATACCAGGTCAGTTCAGAAACCTACACTTAGCTTCTAAGGATTACTGAAATTCCTATGGTCCAGATTTAAAAAAAAAAAAAAAAAAAAAAGGATGATCTTTAGTCATTTTTAAATAATTCTTTTGACACTCCTCACTTCCAACATGATCTGTATTATCTGCTAACATCTGAAAAGGAGGAAAATCAAAGATTTCAATCCTTAATTCAGGTTTGCTCTGCATTTAGTGACACAGTCCTCTTACAGCACCTAAGTTTCAGTTTATCTGTTTCAACTACTTACAGGGCTTAAGTTTCAGTTTAGACCCAAGATGTCCCTCATTCTGCACAAAGGTGACAAATTTGGCAACCCCAATACTGCCCCCAGTTGGCAATGAATAAGGAAATAACAGGGCACATTTCAAAATAAAGTTGTCACCTTTTGTTACTGGGATTGAAAAAAGCCAGCTCCAGCTCTTCCCCATCTTTTAGTTCAGAAAACTATTCTTCCCTCACAGAGTGACACCTTCCAGGAGCTCTTTCACATCCTGAAAATTAACGAGTCCAGATGTAACAAAGAAAATAACTATCAAGTCTCTAAGAAAGAAAGAAATTTTAAGGCTAGGATGTTATTTAACACAAGCCAGGAAATTTAAAACAGAAATTGAAATTTCAGTCTAAGACAGACATTTTGGCACAGACAATGCATGATTTTCCTTTGAGTATTGTCAGTCAAGATCCTCTCTCCTGGGACTACACCTTCACAGTACATTCCAAATACATACAACATGCGGAGATGTTTTAAAATTCGGTGGTATTTGCATTTGGACTGACATCTTCTTGTAATATGTTTGACACTGAGCACTTCTGCAACAAAGAACTGAGCCGATTTCAACTCAAGTCTTTTCCAAAGAATAACAGGCAGCTACACATGAATGAATAAGTGAACAGTTTGCTACAGTAATGAATGCCTCAGAAAACAGCAAGTTTGCAGGCACCAGATGGAAGAAGAACATTATTGCAATTCCTGCATCCCATTGTGCAACAGCCAACAGAGCCGTTAATGCTTTCTGGTGATTTCTAAGCTTTTTAATGTGCTTTTCCTTTGAAGGTGTTTTTTTGTTCCCTGTCAGTCTGCAAGCTAGGTTCAGCTGTCTTGGAAAGAAATTTTATTGGCAAGCCATCAAATAGGGAAAAGTACAAAATATGGATGGAAATAAATACTATTAATTGTATTACAAAAATCACTAGTTGGACACAGAGCTTACACCATAAAATATGACCTATTACCTACAGCACAAATCTTCCACCTCTTGCAAGCCACAGCTTTCTCCCTCCTATGCTAGAGCTGTCTCTCTGCATCTTAGTTTATCACTGATCCCACAACAATGTCTATATCACAATTGTGAAGAGTCTTCACTCTTTACTCTTTTTCTCAGAAATAAATCTTATTAAGCATGTGATATTAAGTTTTTCTCCAGAATTCAGGGCAGAATGGTAAAAACTGTTCAAATCCAATTGATATGATTTAATTTCATTGCTACCACCACAGATCATCAAGAGAAAGCTTCTCATTGAGCAAAAAGAAATACGCCCAGTTACAGACATGAGTTTACACTCGGCAATACATTTTCCCATCCCCAAACATATATGATCATTTAAACAATCTTCCCTTTACTTGGAATGTACAAGTGAGAGTGTCTCACTGAAATTGTCAATAAACATGTCTAAGCAATGTCTGAACTAGTTCCTGGCAAACCGGGGCAGAAAGATTACACAACATTAGCAAGCTGAATTTAAGCAAAATATACTTGCTATTAAGATATGTTGTATTGCCTTATTCATCCAGGAAAACACCTGTATCTTATACAAACTCACAAAATCAAATCCATTCCTGCTATAAACTGCAATAGTAATTTTGACATTGGTGCATTCACAATCCCATCAGTACTAAGTTTTAACATACTGCCTTGGTAATACCACGTTGAGTACCAGCCCAGTATAGAAGGAAAAGAAAACAAAACCCAACCTTATTTCCACAGCTACGTTTTTATAGGACATGTGCTACAACTTGGCTATTACGAGACAAGAAAGCAGTGTCTCCTCATTGTGTTTGTCTTTATGATGCTAGGTTACTGTTATTATTGATATTGACATATTTCATAACTACAGAAAACATTATCCTACATGCTACTGCCTAAATCTCGATCAACTTCAATGCTACTTGGTTACAGCTAGGAAGGATTAGACCTCAGAATCACACACACAGTATGTATATAATATACATGAGGAACACTTTGCACTCTGACCTTGAGAAGAAATGTAAATCACTATATATTGACAATACTAACAATAAAACAGCAGTGACTGCTTTTTCATTTTTCTTTTTTTCTTTTTTTAAATTAATAAGGCTAACAAAATTGACAGTGTAGAAAGATTTAAAATATAGGGAAAAAAGTATGGGACTGCCTATTTTTCCAGAGTAGGAACTAAGGACAGTTCTTTGTAACACAGGATAAAAACGTTGTTCCATGTACTTTGAGAGTGACCCATATGAACAGTTCAGAGACATTGATGGTGATATGGTTTGGGGGTAAAAATCTGAAAATCCACAGTTAGACCTCACAGCAAAAACGACTGTGTCAAAGAGTAAAGATTGTTAAGGCAGGTAGGCTAACTGAAAAGTAGAATCATAATCGTGTGGCCTAACACTGCAATAATGACAGTGACAAATAATGTTAGTCTTCTTAACTTTCAAGATAATTTGCTGCTTTACACTTCTGGTAGATGTAAATTTTCAGTTGTGTAACTTCAGCATCGCTAAGTTGGGATCTTGGATCCCCACCACCAAAAGCAGAGTTGCCAGGGTTACTTGCTGGGCTGCGGTCCATGCTACATGACTTAAACATAGCTAGAGGGACAATAACTTAGGAATCTTTTTAAAAGTACTAAAATAATTTTCTGAAAGAAATAAAACAAGTAATTTAAGAGCTTCCTGACTTTGGAATTTTCTACAGTGCAGCAACATGTAGAAGCTCAGCCATTTTGCCTGGTTCTCAGGAAACAAACACTCCCTGTACGGCCCTACATCTCCAATACTTGCTTCAAGCCAACATGACCTGTATGTTACAAGTGAATAGTGCAGATACACTAACGTGAAAAATGAAGCATATAATGCTGCTACAAAACAGGCACTTAGCCAAAATCAGAGTATTGATCCAACAGATGAGCATTTTCCCTGGAAAATTAGAGCATAACGCTGTACCAGTTTAATTTAAAAGAAACAAAGGAAGGCATAAATGCAAGGCTTGCAACATGAAGTATTTGGAGGTTCACCATAAAAAGCAAAACGTTAACAACTGACTAGACTGTGATTTTGCTTCCTTTGTGGTAGAACAATATTTACAAATACTACAGTGTCATGTTTCTCGTTTGTGAGCTAATGTCACAAGCATTTGACAAAGACAGCCTGGACAAAAAGACAATGCTCTGCCCTGAGTTAGGGCAACACATCATCAGACTGCCCCCCCGACCAGCCAAAAAACCGTGATCAGAGAGCACTGCAGCCTCCCTCAGGACTCCTTCCCACTCTGGGAGGGAGCAAACTAATTACACCTGGCATAACACATACTGCTCAACATGCTGATGCAGCAATGCCACACGGAGTGCTGGGAGCAAGACTCATTCTTCACGCTGTCCAACCCCATGCACCACTATCACTAACTTATGACATAAATATGGGCAGAAAACAGAAGCACACTTTAAAATCCAGGCCTCCAAAATGCTACTCATGATACAGGCAGCTCTCTTAGCTCTCTCTACCTTATACTAGTCAATCCAAAATGTAGTTATGCATCAACTATTTTCACAAGTACTCCTATTTCTCCGAACTACCTTATCTTTACCTTCACGAGGCCAGATTATTCCAAACACACGAGTTTTTAGGAACACAAAGATTTTACCATTAATCTCCTTTTTATTATATTTAACATCTCTGTCAGTTTCAATGTATATGCTCAGAGCATATTCCTTTTGCATTGGGCATATCTCAGTGATTAATCAATTCTGAACAACCACCACCAATTTGTATCACACATTCTATTGAATTTTGAAGTTAAGAGTCTTCATATACAAACCCATACAATTAAGAGATAAAGCAAGCTGTTAGAGTAAAATTCAGAGTAACAAAAATGGGTATTTTATTCTTTCTAGTGAGCTGTTAACCACATGCCTGTTCCCATTTATGAGCTGTACTGAGTAAAAACGCTCCAGCATGTAGCTTTTTTCAACTACTGAACACAGTTTTGGAGACTTAGGTGGTGAAGTGTGTGGTATCTACCTGCTCATATATAAGGAAGAATCAATGTTTTCTACTGGTATGTTCCTCCAGTCTCTTCATTCTCATTATCCCCAAGCAGAGCAATGCTCAGGAAAGAAATGAATGCCAAAATGGTGCTATGAGGAGAGGCTGAGAGGGTTGGGACTTTCAGTCTGGAGGAGGCTCCAGGGGATGCCATCTATATCTATAAATACCTGAAGGGAGGGCGCAGAAAGTACCGAGCCAAGGTCTTGTCTGTGGTGCCCAGTGCCAGGACAAGAGCAAGTGGGCACAAACTGGAGCACAGGCGGTTCCCCTGAGCACCAGGCAGCACCGGTGTGTGCTGTCCAGAGGCTGTGGGGTCTCCTCCTTCGTGATCTCCAGAACCCACCTGGACATGAGCCTGGGCACCCTGCTCTGGGTGGCCCTGCTGGAGCAGTGGTGGGACCAGATGGCCTCCAGAGGTCCCTCAGCCATTCAGTGATGTTACACATCTGTAATATTTTTGATAATATAATATGATGCTATGGTGCTTACCATAAGCACTGTTGATATGCCCATCACTTGAGTATCTCTTCAACCTACATATCAGACTTTCTGGTTTTAGAGGAAAAAAGATGGGAGAATTTATTTTTTTTTTAAAAAAAAAAAAAGGCGTAACAAATAAGATCTATTTTTATAATAGGTTTTTCTTAATAAGACTATTAAAATGATATAATTAAATTGAAAATTAAAAAACCAGATTTTAACTTTTCACAAGCCCTTCAACTTACAAAACTGTAGAAGCTGGACAAACATCAAGGCATGTCAAGCATATCACATTAAAACTATCACCTACGGGTATCAGCCTATCTGATGCAAAAGTTACCAAGCCTTGTAATAAATAAACAAATTATAAAAGACATTACCCTAAAAAAATGAGAGGGGAAACAGAATGGCCAGGTAGGTTACAGTCTAAATCTGTAGCCTGCATATCTCTAAGACTTCTGTACAAGCAACTACAAGCAGTTCTAAGGTAACTTTGGCCACATAATTTACAGGGCAAAGACAACAAGTATACTCTTGTGCCATTTAAAAAATATTCTTTATGACTTAATAATAATGACTTAATAATAACAATGAAAAGGCACACATAAAAATGTAGTCTGTACTCTTATTAAATTAATTCATACTTTAAATTTACTTAATAAAATCTTAACTTCAAAAAATAAAAAAAAAAGTTCAAAGCTCTCGATGTAATTTTTCTTTTCTAGAGTCAAAAAAAAAAAACAAAACTTTTTTTTTCAGAACAACTTTCTAGATGTCAGTAAACAACGCACTGAAGTAGAAACAAAACAACAATATTTGTTTCCAATATCTGCAACACACGATCGCGGGCCAAATGAACGAGCTTATAAATAATTTTGTCAGCGGCGCTATTAGTCTCTCAAAGTTCAGGCTCTGGGAAAACCGTCTTCACTTAGCAGTCTCAACGTGTGCTTCAAAGGAAATGGAGGTTTATTTATTGCAGAAAGAAGACATTCTGCTGGGATTATGGCATGCCTTCAACCACTGTAAGTCTAAGTGAACTGTCACATTCAGTTACCCTAGCTGAATTAGAACATTTTTTTTCCCAGTGCTTGATGTAGAATTTATTTGCTAATATTAAGTGATGACTTTGAATACTAAGCACATAAAAAGTTGAAAACACTTTGCACTAACACCTAAACGAAAAAGAAATTACTTTTAAAGGTCATACAGTGTGATCTTCAGTTCTCCCAAAAGCTTCATAATTAGTTTGTATTTGCTTTGATATCATTTCTAAGGTTTGTAAAAACACACAAAGTACATTCTAGTGGGTAAAACCGAACGGCAATCAAAGAATGTGTAAAATGGGGAACACAGATTACAGTCCCACCATACACAACAACAGCCAAACCAACAGCATGTCATCAAAGCTGTTGTAAACTAAATGTAACTACTGTTAAAAAGATTTGGCAGGATACGAAAGTCACACATGGAAAAGTGATCTACAAAGGTATAGGGGGGAGAAACTTCCCATGCCTGTAGAAATTCCTAAGAGTAGAAACATTTAGCCTCTTTCATGAGGACTGAAACATCCCACCAATGAAAGAGTCTAGAAGCGGGATTTATCTTGGACTCAGATGACTTCTGTCACCATAACATTCCTCCTTTATTGAGTTTTTTCCAGCTCATGGAAGGGGAGTAATCTCTCCCGAAGCTTATTTCAGCTTTAATATTTCTAAACAATGTCATTCTTTTGCCAAGCTTTTTAACCTAAAACAAAGTTAATAAAATCCACACCAGATTTTTTTCATGTGTCTTAATAAAAGCTAATTCAATTTTTAGATTAATATAGTTTTAAGCAAAATCACAAGCATCTTTGCTGCATTTTGCAACTCACTTTAGATCTCCTTAGAACACGTGGTTTCTTGATTTTACTTTTTTTACAGGTTTCCATCACCAGTTTGGGTTTTCTTCCTGTGACCTGGCATTTTAAAAGGTTTGTGGTACTATGCTAGAAAATGAAGCATCGAGAAAATTTGGAAGATAGGGCCAAACAGTGGCCTGGCTAATGCAGAATTATGGGGCATAGACACGTACTATGGCACAATTAAGGCTGCCCAGCAGTATTTTGGGCAAGAGCATTAAAGGAAGAGCTGGTTCCAGGGAGACCCAATGGCAGAGGAAGCCTGGCATGCTGAAAAGAGTAGAACTGATATTAGAATTCCTTCTTCCTGCCAAAACTACCAAACTTTCTTCCATCAGGGTTTGGAGGAAACATCATTTGGGTTGAGTACATATGCAGCATGACCTACTCCCTCCTTGGAGCATCAGGGTAACTATGGGAAAGACTATGGGTAAACTCACCTGCTTCTGGAGCAGCTGTTCCGCTCTTCAGCTGAGATCACTCACTAAAAACTGATGTCTGGGGGGCATATGTAATACTTGATTGTCTCCCCGTGTACTGAGGACCTTTTATTATTTTCTCCAGTGAGTGCTGGATTCCATTAAATATATTTACATTTTTCTCCCTAAGTACTTTTGCTGGGTTTTTACTTCACATTTTTTAACCATCCAACAAGTACTGTGGTTCTGCATATGTTTACACTGAGCTCATGCTATTTACTTTTGCACAAAAAAAGGAGTTGTTCTTAATTCTAAAAATACTGGAGTTGTTTAGAGAAAAAATGATTAATAATTACTAAGATTTATAATTTTCTAATTGTTATAAACTGAACAGCACAGCTGAACAGCAAATCACACAGTATTATGAAGTACAAGAAAGATGTCAGGCTCACTCCCACACCCTGCATCAGGAAAATCTTCACTTACACTAATGAACATCTGCCAGCAAAGGTAGAGCCGATATAAAAATAAATATATAACTTAACCAACGTATTAGTGAAGCTCAGAGCTCATTTTCCAAAGGCAACATCAGTTATTAACAGACCTTCTACATTCCCAACCTGCCCACTCCTACATAAAGCGGCAATGGCTGTAGCTTCAGAAATGGTTCCACGCTGACTCACTACTTCTGCAATACCGAGAAGAGCTGAGACAAACCACACACAGAGAATTATTACTCCAAGTTATTGCTTCCCTTAAGCTATTTGAATAATAAACAGAAAGAATGCATAAGTGAATCCAGATTTTCCTATTTCACTCTTTCAGTATGTAAGCTCTTTGAGGCATGAGGACTGTCCTCATTTCGAATTTTGTACAGAATTTTTCATCTTGTCAACAATCCACGTAGTAATATATGGTAGTAATCGTTCTGTCCTTGCTTAAGAGGTGTCTACATAGCACTTAACAAAGGCTGGAGTGGGATACAGTTGATGGTAAATACTAATGTCCAGAATGAAAGCCAGTGTTTCAGTGCAATTGGCTGACAATAAAATAAGCGATATATCACTTCATAACTTCATAGCGTTGAAATAGCTTCAACTATAGGAAGGAAAAAAAAATCTGTTCACTATGATTTTAGTTAGGAAAAAAGAAGGATGATGGAAAAAGGAAAAAAATGTAGAAGGATAAGTTTCCAGTTTTAGAGGAAGAGGAACCTATGGCCTCAGTCAAGATATTACTGTCCCAGTATTCCTCAAAATCAAGCACATTTTAAGTTCATCAAATGTATTACTTCCATTGCACTGCTGGTCATTGTTGCATTTAATCTCAGTGAAGAACTTGTGATGCACGACTTCTATGAATCTCAGTTATAAAATTGGTTAACATAAGGGCATCGACATAGAAATATTTTAAACATACATTCTACATATAAAGTATACAAAAGATGATACAATTCCGTGTTCCTTGATACAGACCCTGACAGATCTCCCAGCAGAACAGATCTGACCTGGATCAAGAAAGAATATAAAACAAATATTTTAGAAATAGCCAGAATGCAGTATGGTAGTTATACATGATTTCTGCTATCTGCAGAAAAGTATAGATGGCATAAAGTCAGGATAGCACAGAAAGACAATTGACTCAATAAAAACCTAACCAGATCAAAATTGCAACTTTAAAATTTTAAAATAGCACCATGTATTTGTATCAGTTCTTGTTTTGCATCTCATGCTATTTTTCAATTTATTGAAAGATGCTCCAGCAGATTTATGATCTCTCCAGCTGTTATCCCAAGGACTAAATCCCATCTCATTAGTTAGAAGGGAGTTTCCTTCACAAACTTGGTTAAAAATTTGTATATAGTTAGCCACAATGTCATTAGCAGTTTCTGTTTACCAATATGGACAAGTATACTACCACATGGAGCCATGGATGTAATTATTCCAGAAAAGGAGCAAACGTCCCTTTCTCGTGTGAAAACCAACATTTTGGTTAAACTAAACCCACAGAAATCAGAGAATAGCTTTCCAGAGAAACATTCTCAATTCTTTTCTAGTAAGACAACAAATGGAAAGAGAGAGGGTCTGCATAAAACAGGACAACCAGGCAATGGTTAGAAAAATGGTTTGACATCACAGTTACTGACAAGTACAAAGAGAAAAACATTCTGAAAGTGCTCTAAGTAGGTATTAGCGTTTAAGCTTACCTGTCTCCAAACATCCTGTGTTTAAAGTTTCAGTGTGTCTATGCAGATGTAAAACCTTCTTCATATTTATCTTAACCTATGCTTGCTTTAAGGGTCATTTGAATACAATGAACAAAATCCAACTCATGGCTCTAGCACTGTACCTACTTAAAAGCAGGGCATTGTACCCTCTCACAGCTTCCAACACCCTACGCAGCCCTCATATGAGCTCATGAGACAATTCCTCTTCTGCCTAGGACGGCTCAGAAATTACGAAGAGTGCATCTGGAAACTAGCAGGTGTCAAAGGCTCTCTGGCATGTGAAAGGATAACGAGGAGACAGCCTGAATCCTGCAGCCTTGCCAATGAGCTGAAGCAACCATCAATTAACTACTATATGCATGGCAGAAGCCTTCAAGTTCCAGAAAAGAGAAAACCTGCTTTGTAATAGATAGCATGCCAACTTGCAGCACAGTGGCTCCCAAACCTGTTCTTAGCTTCTGCTGCATTCCTGCTGATCCAACAGAGCAGGCAGCCTCATGTTACAGAAACCTACTGCCAATCAGCTTGTCATTAGTAACTCACAACACCTGCAACACAGGGAACCTCCGTGAAAGCAAGAAGTTCCCACAGGAGCTGGAACACAGCAGTTGCCCCCGTCTCCCCCCCCCCATAATGGTGATGGGCCATCAGAAGTACTTTGCCACACCAGGATGTATAGCTCCATCACATGTGCCAACTGTGACTGCCTGCTCTGACCACTGGCATCACAAGGGCCAGAGCATCCCACTGTAAAAAATATGAAGTTTCAAGGTGAAGTCAAGCATGCCAGTCCCAATGCAAGGACTCTCAATGCAAGCTGCTCTGATGGCTGATCCTTACAGTCCTGAACTAAGTACAAGCTTTACTGTCCAAGTGAAATCTCAGTGAAATCAACAGCAACAACTGCTGTGGCCTTTAATGAGCATTCATCCATACTTTGTTGTACAAAATTTGTATGACAAAATGCAGACTCCAACATCCAAGTTAACCATCTTCTAGCTTTCCTTGATCAATGAAAAAAATACACTCTTCTAGATTCATCCTCTCCTAAAATAGGTTGACTGATTTATACAGAAAACTGCTTTTTCACCTCCTCAGGCTGAAAAAAGAGATGTAAGTGACAAGCTTTATGTTGCATCTATCTAAAAACAGCAAAAAGAAACCTACACAGGATTTTATTCTTGGTCTTCAGATGCTTTTTCTTCTCTTCATTAAAACACAAGTTGTGTAAACCAATGGTACCAAGCACACCACATAATACAGACCGCTGTGCAGAAAAGACCAGCATACATAGCTATTCATTACTCCCTCACCACGAAGACTCCAAATATTTAGATAGCAGAGAATGAGATGGAAAGTTGAAAAAGTTAACTGTCCATGACCAATGAACTGAAATAAACTTTTCAAATAATTTGATCAGTTCCCCCTGGGATCCCATGATATTAAC
This sequence comes from Heteronetta atricapilla, assembly GCA_011075105.1. Classification (NCBI taxonomy): domain Eukaryota; kingdom Metazoa; phylum Chordata; class Aves; order Anseriformes; family Anatidae; genus Heteronetta; species Heteronetta atricapilla. The sequence goes on along the minus strand of CM021763.1, from coordinate 77,327,274 downwards.
ACATTTTTGATAATATGATATCCGATCACTGATTTTCTGTTTTAATAAGGTTACTTTAATTCAACTATTCTGCATATCTTTTGCACTGCATCGTTATACTTCAGTATCTCTTGACAGATTAAAAACAAACAGAACAGTAACTATTTTGTTTCTCTGTAGTTTCAACACTGTATTTATCTTCTTTGCTGCAACAGGATATACCCACTGGATTATTCAATGTCACCTCTGGTTCAATTACTTAAATGGGAGTTCTATCCTTATCATGGACAGCTTTCCTATATTTTCATCCAGCTTCAAAATTTTGTCTTCATTATCTTCCTCCTAATTTTCACTTTGCCTGCCAAAACCAACATTCCATTCGTAATCTCTGAACTGGATTTCCCAGGAACACTCTGGAGGGAAATCTTGTGGCCTTTTATGACATACCGTATACTTCAATACATTTTTGCCTTGTCTTTTTGTCAATGCTTGTTGTTCCTAACAATGGATATTGATTTCAAGGACTTTTAATTTCCTAATCTTTCCTTTCTGACTGTTCCTAATTAACTACCTTACATAAAACTGTGTCCTACCTCCAACCACACACTGAAGGAGAAGATCAGATGGAAGTATCTCAGTGACACACAAACAGTAGATACGATCTAGATCACAACAGTAATTTGAAACTTGAAAATTCCGAAATGCAAAGCTATCAGTCAATGGCCAGATATTTTGCAAAAGCAACTATAATTATTACTTAGAGCTCCCTTAGGTTTCAAATATATAAAAATACATTTTCTAAAATATACTAAAAATATACTAAAAAATATACTGACTGCATATAACCATGGAGGACTTCTCTAGTTCCATCAAAACCCCCACTTTTTTTCAAGGCTACTCATCAGAATCTATTTCAATAAAGTGTTTTAAAAGACTGTAGTAGCTCTGTAAAACCATGTGATTTATGGGTGCAATGTGTACTTTTACAAAACAAAACCTATTTAAATAATAGACTGTTAATGCAACAAAGCTCTCACAGTCTTCATCTGTGGAAAAAAAGCATACATTTCATGCATGCACTGGTTTCTTGAGCAAATTTATCCCCCAACAGTCACTGCTTCCATCTTTCTGCTTAGCCTTCAATACATAGTTTTACTTTACATTTCCATAGCAAATTTCATTCTCTAACTAAATCAGTTTGCCTCTACAATATTCTAGACTAAATAGCTACACTTTTAACAGCATGGTTCCTCTTCAGTTCAATGAAGAATATAAATTTGACATAATCCCTGTTGGGCAACAAATATTTTGGAAAGGTGACAATATTTTCTTATGTATACTATTAGGTCTTATAACCTACATAATCTTCTAAGACCTTCCTCCTGCTTGATTCTTCATCTTTACTGCTGCTGTGCAACATGAACAAAGACTTCTCCTCAAAGAGGACCAGTTGATGTTCAAGGTCCCTGCCAACCTAGACATGTCTATGATTCAAGATATATAAATCTGTCACAATATTTCAAGATAAACCATAGAGTTTGACCTAAAACTGTATTTCAGTACATTAAAGACTGAAGCCTTTTCTTTTGTTGTCACACTCTTTCTATAGTTGATACCATTTTCTAGAGGAAGAACTAAACAGCTTTACAAGATGCTCTTTTAAAATACATTCTGTAATGAAGTCTTGACTCATTATTAAAACAGTTCCAATAATAAAAAGCAATTTTGAATATAAACAGTAATCTGTTCTTACAAGCCAGGACTAAAGTACACAAACCTTGTTGTAATGACAGCTAAATAACCTCTGAAGCACTGATACTAGCCTTCATTTTAAGAAACACTAGAATTTAAATTAAAGAAAAACCTAAAATGCTTAAGATGCATTAATGCTATTAATTTGCAGCTATCAAATAAATGCTATTAATTCATAGCTATCAAACAAATATAAGATAATGATTTTAAAGATTATACGGATTCCAATTTGTATCAAATCTGATGCACCAGCAATGGGGTTGTAAAGTTTCCTAACTTTTTTCAGAGTACTGAACAAGCTGTCCTAACAGCAACAGGACTAAGTCTTGTTTGCAACTTACTTGTGTCATTTGAACCCTAGCTGCTCCTCAGGGTACCCCCAGGGACCAAGGTGCTGCTTCAGTCCAGTCCTGTACTTGCATTGATCAGCCAAACAGAGCATGAAGATCAGCCTTCTACCTACCAGTGAAGTCATATTTCACCTATTCAGACATCAGTTCTCACAAAATTGTTAGGATTTGAAATATCTACCCCTCTTCAAAATACAGCTGAAATCCCTGAGTGAACTGAAAAATCAGTAGAAACTACTATCTAGTAGATGGTATGATTAAGTGGCATTTCCTTAGAAATCAGGCCAAAAGAATACTTATCTTAGACCCTGTAACAGAGTCTCTGTGGGGAAAAAGAAAAAAAAAATCACTGTGATGATGAGAAAAGAAAAGGAATTGTTACAGGAAAAGGTAACTGGAAAATACACTCTGTCAATGTATTCAGTGGTTTATAATATAAAGAATCCATTGTTTTCAGTCAATTATAATCCAAAAGTTCTTTTTATATCTATGATAATAAGAAAATGAGTGAATTTCTACTGTTTATATCTTGATTAGTCAATAATCTGGAGGTCTAATGCAGAGTCAAACAAGCAAATAATTATTCTAATCAGTCACCCTCAGTTTAATGAACAAGATTCATTTTCTGGAAGAAATCAGTTCATTTGCCTCCAAGAACACCTAGTATATTTTCTTTCCCACTACTGTTTTCAAAAAATTGCTCAATATTTTTAAGATGTGCTAAGAGTTCTCACAGCAGAAAATAAGTATACAAATATAAAACTTTCATACACATCTTATTTCTTGAGAATATCATTTCAAATGAACATAAACCTCAAAGTTTTTTTTTTTTAATTTTTGCCTCTAAGTTAACTAAATAACGATGCCTTATCTTTTTCCAAAAAATAGTGTTTTTTTTTTAAATGGTAGTGAATTGATGTACTAAGAAAGATTATCCTTCCACGATGACACCATACACACGTATATACGTATATACAAATACACATGCTAGAGCCTTTCCATTTCCTGCCAGTTTTCACCTCCGAACTAGCTGTGCACATGAAGAAGAAGAACTGAATGAATAATAACCAAAAGCCACTGTAAACCGTAACTTAAGAACTAAAATCTTTCTGGAAGGACTTAGTTTAATAATAGATTATTTTTTTAAATCCTGTTCATGATTTCTTTTAATAACTTGTAAGTCTAAAACCTCTACTTACTTCAACATGCAGAAAGAACGCTTGTTCAATGTTATCACTGTTTTTCTCCTTGAGATCTGGTGGGATGCCTCTGTTTGTTATTCGGAACTCTGTTTTACTGAGATAACCATCAGCAAGGTCCTGTGTTCAGAAAAATAAAAAATAAAAAATCTGTAACCAAAATGCTGAATGCTATCACTGTTCTAGAAAATAAACAGAATAGCATTTAGGCACAAGCTCCAAGCCTTTTTATAGGAACCAATCACTGCATTGGTTTTCGTCATCTTCTCACAGTCAGTTTACACTAGTTCTTAGTGTTAAAGGAAGTCATAGATGTGAAAAGTGAAAATAAATTTCAATATAGTAATTAATTGAATGAGATAACTGATACTTTGGGAGAAAGGGTGACTGCCAAGGAATCAGAAGACAGTGCATGGAGGTCATGAAGAGATGGGCAGCTAATATCTTGCAAAGCATTGATCATACCAGTATAAATTTCTCAATTCTTAGTAGCTTGTTTTACTTTAGGACTTTACAAAAGTTACATGGTAAAGAGAGCTTAAAAAAAGAACGAAAACAACCTCAGAATTTGAATGTGTAGAGTGACAGCTTTTTTCCCCTCCTCTTGATCACTTCTGAGGGTCAAATGTAAGAGAAAACAGCAAAGCTTTACCTTCTCCCAATTCTCTTTTTATCATTCTGCTTCCCAGACCACATGGTCTACTGTTGTAAAAGGCCCTTGTACAATTCTGAGTGATAGAAGAAGCTTTTAGAAGCTTTCCCTCTTTGCTGACTTGACTATCTGCACACATATTTAAAATTATTTTTTCAATTCAAAGAAAAGAGAAAAAAAGTTACTAACAGATCAGTGGAGAAACATACACTCTGAAAGGGAGAAAGAGTATACAGAACACAAAGAACAGTAGTTGCATGTTAAGAACATATTTCTCAAAGGAAACAAATAAATTGGGGTTTTATTAGCTGTTTCATTACATTTTATTTTAGACAAACACAGAAAGCACATGTGCAACATCTGATGAAAAAGGGTTCTATTCAAAACAGTCTCTCTACAGAATTCATTAATGTAGCATTAAATTGCTTGACAAGGCCGCAAATTTAACCATAATTTAACTCTTTGGTTAATCTGTCATTTCTGACACAGTTTATTTCATGTATTTTGACCTTTAAATCAACACAGCTTTTATTTGGACGTGCTAGTTCTCTCCTTTAAGTGACACTGCAGTACATGTACCTCCAACATCTGTTATGCCTATACATGTACTTTGTTCTTATCAAGTTTCACACCTTAAATAAAACAATAATGCCATCTATATGTGTTTTTCCCTGTGAATTTTTAAGCGTGAATCATATTATGAGCAATTATATTGCTCATCCAAAGGATGAATCTGCCAAACTTTGCTGGATGTCCTGGTTTTACAACCAACCAACTGTATTCTGTCTCTGAAGAACCAAGCATGCAGAGGACAATAGAGGTGGAAAAAATTAGGCATATCTTGGTGATACAAAAGCCACTCCATTCATTCTCAACACCCTCTCAACTCTCTCCCTGGGGAGTTTCATGCAAGCATAAGCAGGAGTACAGCTACCTACATTGGTATTTATCACCCTAAGAGCAGCAAAGAAAGTACTACCACCACCCACAGAGGTGAAACACCCCAAGGCACAATGAGCTTTGCTGGAGAAGGGCTGGATATAACATTCACCTCCCTGAACCAGTTTTTCCAGTGAGGGGAAAGGAGCCAAACCATATAGTCTTTGTGCTTTGTAGTATTTGAATGCCATGCGAAGTAGCTAAATACAGCTGGAAACCCAGAGTTAGAAGTCTCCATATTTAACAGACAGCAGTGGAGAGGTAGCTGGAAAGAGGAGCATCCTTCCCATTGCACTCTGTGTACGTAATTTGTACACTTCTGCCCTATAAATAAATCAATATTTTAGTAATGATTTTGATCCTCATGAATGTGGAAAAACAGTCCCTTTCTTTTCCAGCTGTCTTTTAAGTATCATAAACAAAAGTGAACCAATACAGCCTTTGATACGACCACCCAGATTAACCTAACTAAATACAATTTGTAGACAGAAAAAAAAATACAACAGAAAAAAAAAAGAAAGAAAGAAAGCAAACAGTGGCACAGCCATCACAGATGAGATTTAATTATCCATCCCTAATAAAAGTCAGTGTTACTATCTAAATTGAGGTCCTACAACGGAGGCTCTCTTAGCTTTTTATGCAGCTTTCGTTCTGGGGGAAAAAGAGGGATTATAAAAATGACACAATTTAGAACATTTCACTTACAGCTAAGAATACAGGTTTCTGCTTGGGTCATGTAAGCCTATGCCACAAGAGCAGCTTGGCAAAAACAATGAGCATTTCATCACCTAAGTTTAATCTCTGCTGAAAACATGGGAACACAAGAACACAGTTCTACAAGTCTGATTTACTTGTGTGGTCTTATTGCCATCAATGGGTCTATTCACGTGAGCATGGAATGAGGAATGGGATCCAAGTACATTACATCAGCAAAACCAAGTGCCCCAAACTGCCCGTAACACATACATCGTTAGAAAAAAAAAGGGGGGGGGGGGCAAAAAGACAATGAGATACTTTTTAACAAAAAAAAAATCCTCCACAGATGATACAGGATAAATGAATGGTCTCAGTGGCCAGGTTTTTATCACTCTCTGAAATCACAGTCACCAACTTGGTCCATTAAAAAAAAAAATCAACTCTCACATTTTTTTTATACATGAGAACAATAATCTATCTCATTTTGCTATTTCCAACAAAGGTTCATATTTCACAGAAAGTTCAAACTTTGACCTATGTATTGAATTCCCAATAGAGGCTCATAGCATCTTTCTTTGTTGAATAAATCCCTCATAAATAGAACCTTGGACCAAAATCTAAAGTTTCAAAAGGTTGCCTACAAGAAAGGGTACATTGTAACACTTGGCTAATAACTGCACTGTTTTAAAAACTTCTGAAAAGAATGCATCTAAGGCCAAAATCCCACTTCTTACCAAACTTGTTTTATCTGTGATGAAGAGATTACAAACGGTAACCCCTCCATACAATTATATGGAAATGATATTACGTATTTACTCTGGGAATTCCTGCATTTCAAAATGGTACAAGCATGATTTTTCTCCCCAAAATTCATGAAAGGATAGGGAACAAGACATTAAAAATATTTTTTAAGAACTCCTAGAGAAATAAATTCTATATGTTTAAGAGAAGAAATACTAACACAATGAGTATCTCAAACCATCCATTACTGAAAACCAATCACAGAAGCAAGAAAATATAAGAAAGCAAGCAAAAAAAAAAATGAAGAAAAAGGAAATCCTAAAACAGCATGGCCTTATTATTAGGTGGAAAATAACAGAAACATTCAAAGTAGAAAAAACAAGTGTTCAAAGGATTTCTGTTGCACCGGAGATAAAATACAAACCATGTAGCCATGTGCCACAACCACTACAAATTCTTCATGTCAGGAGTAGTTAAGCAGGCCATTAGCATGAGGTGGCTATAATTAGGTATTCTCAAATCAGCACCTAAGAACTGCCGATGTACTTCAAGTCTTTGAGCACTGTGGAAGTTTGAGAGAACTTGGGAGAAGGCCAGCACATAGCCATATTTTTTTATAAGTATGTATTTACTAAGTTGCATAGCTATACACACATTAGCTTGACATCGTCCCAAGCAAAGACTTCATATGGAATTCAATCATTAATGAAATTTATTCATTAACTGGAATTATTTAAGAAAAACAGATTTTTGATATGGTAACTTAAAAAAGTTAGATTGCTTGACAAATATCATACAAGACACATGCATACTTCCGTAAGATAGCCATTGATTCCAAAAGCAGAAATTAAAAATTAACATTATCCCAAACTAATCAGACACCTACTAAAGGACAAAAAACAATTAATTCATAGATCTCAAATATAACTTAAGAAATGGGGAATCATCATGAAGAACTGATTCTAATGGGGTCCGGTGGGACTAGTCTATTTCAAATTTTGGTTAATGACCTAGAAACAATATGTAATTGTTATTGGTGAGGTTTAAAAATGATGGGGAAGCAAAAAAAAATGAGGATTGATCACTAATACAGATTCTTCTGGTTGCTGTATGCAAGTAATTAACATGTATTTAAACACAAAACATATAAAGTCACACATCTAGAACAAAGACTGCATTTGGTTTATGGTTTATTTTATAATTAGCTGAACAGGAATACTCCATGTGGTATTTTAGTTTTTAAGGTTAAAGTCACCCTTTAGTAGAAAGATTTGGACTTCACAGTGACACAGTATCGATCATGTGGTTCTGACCATGGCCGAAGAACAATGTTGACATACTGAAAGGATTCAAGGATCCACAGGAACACTGAAAAACATGCCAAACTGTCAATGAGGTCAATGTGTTTTGCTTAAGGCAGACAAGGTTAAGGGGTGAGTCAATCTGAATGTGCCTGACAAATCTAGTGACCTTCTATGATCGGGTTACAGCATTAGTGGATAGGGGAAGAGCAACTTGCACCATCTACCTGACTTGTGCAAAGCATTTGACACTGTCACCATGATATCCTTGTCTCATAGTTGGAGAGACACGGATTTGATAGATGGACTGCTCGGTGGGTGAGGAACTGGCTGGGTGGTCACACTCAAAAAGTTGTGGTCAACAGCTCAATGTCCAGGTAGAGATCAGTGATGAGTGGTGTTCCTCAGGGGTCAGTACTTCAGGGGACCAGCGCTGTTTGACATCTTTGTCGGTGACACAGTGGGACTGAGTGCATCCTCAGCAAGTTTGCCAATGACAGTGAGCTGTGTGGTGCGGCCAACACACAGGAGGGAAGGGCTGCCATCCAGAGGGACGTGGGCAGACCTGAGAGGTGCGCCTGTGCGAACCTCATGGAGTTCAGCAAGGCCAAGTGCAAGGTCCTGCAGCTGGGCTAAGGCAATCCCAAGCACAAATATTGGCTGGGCAGAGAACACATTGAGAACAGCTCTGAGAAGGGGCTGGGGGTGTTGCATGACAAGAAGCTGAACATGGGCCAGCAACATGTGCTTGCAGCCCAGAAAGCCAAATGCACCCTGAGCTGCACCAAAAGCACCGTGGCAGCAGGGTGAGGGAGGGGATTGTCCCCCTCTGCTCTGTGAGACCCCACTTGGAGCCTGCACTCAGCTGTGGGGCCGCCGCACAAGAAACACAAGTCCAGAGGAGGGCCACAAGGATGATCAAGGGGCTGGAGCACCTCTCCCGTGAAGACAGGCTGAGGGAGTTGGGTTTGTTTGGCCTGGAGAGGAGAAGGCCCCTGGGATACCTCACTGCAGCCTGCCAGTGCCTAAAGGCAGCTGCAGAAAAGCTGGTGAGGGACTCTGTGTCAGGAGGTGTAGGGATAGGACATGGGAGAACAGCTTTAAACTAAAAGAGAGGAAATTTAGATTAGATATGAGGAAGAAATTCTTCACTTTGAGGGTGGTGAGGCTCTGAACAGGTTGCCCCATCCCTGGAAGTGTTCAAGACAAAGCTGGATGAGGCTTTGGGCAACCTGGTCTGGTGGAGGGCTCCCCGCCCATGGAATATCTAGTTGGAACTAGATAGTCCATAAGGTCCCTTCCAACCCAAACCATTCTATGATTCTGTGATTCTGTGAATCTAGACCTACTAAAACAGGAAGAATTCTGATAAAAGATGGGTCCCCAGCTTCGAAGACAATGTACAAATTCCAGCTGCTGGAAGGTAAAGCTAGGCAGTTCAGATTAAAAGCATTTTTTTCAGATTTCAAGCAGAGTCAAATGTTAGATAGGTTTGTTAAGAATTATAATTGTTTCTCATCTTTGGGAATTCTGAAAATGAAGACAGAATAATGCCTTAAAAAGCATTTTGTCATCAAAGCAGAAATCATGAGATTATCCTACCCTTTGTTACATAAAAAGTCCATCCCAGCAGTTGTTTCTGGATTCATGAGTTCTATTCAATAGATGCCTTGGCCTAAATCCTCAGATAAACCACCTCTGTGCTCTTTTGCTGTTGGATCAGCTCAATAAAATGCCATTTATTTAATGCAATACAAACCACCCGAAAGGTTGTCCTAGCTTCTAGTGGTTGCCAAGAGCTCAAAAAGGCCAGCAAGGGTATCTAAAAATTAACACTTTGGTTATTTTTACCTTGGTAGTTCTCCACTCCCAGCCATCTCCTATTTGTTGCGAATGTTTAATAAATTCTTCACAGTACTGCCTGAATCTTTTTTCTTCCAGAAAAAAGTCCTCTTCAACAGCCATGCTACAGGACATCTGCAGAGCAAACTAAACGTTAGTACTGACAGACGAACACTAAAAATAACCCGCATTGATTTATAGCAATTGAATAGCGGAATAACAAAGCACTGGGAAACATTTTGTTTCTTTAAAACAAAAGCGTGTTTCTTCAAGTGCGGCGCATTGGAGAATCGCAGAGTGGCTGAGGCCGGAGGGATCTCTGGAGACCGCCTAGCCCGGCCTCCCCGCTCAGAGCAGCGTCAGCCCCAGCAGGGTGCTGAGGATCACTTCCAGTTGGGTGACCATCACCTCCAAGGAAGGAGATGCCACAACCCCTCTGGGGAACCTGTTCCAGTGCTTGGTTACCATAGCAGTAAATATTTTTTTTTTCCTTATGTTTAAACATAAGAAATAAGTCGGTCTGCGTGCTGCGTGTTGTCATTTCATAGGGTAGTGGTGAGAGAAGTCTGGTTCCTCCTTCTTTATTCCCTCCTACCGTTTTTTTTATACCCATTGCTAAGATCCCAAAGAGCCCTTGGTTCTCCAGGCTGCATGACCACCGCCAGCAAAGCTCCCCCAGCCTTGTTGGCTTGCTCCAGGATGAAGTCCCCATCTTCCCATCCTCACCCCGCTCGCCAGACCCCCGTGGTGTCCACCAGCCAATTTACCTCACCTCCCCATGGCATCACTGGTGCTGGCGACACCAGAGGCAGCGAGGGGTGCGGATGCCACCCCAGAACAACACCCTGCTTTTGGGAGACCCCCCTGGGCTGCACCCAGCGGGCACCTCCGGACCCGTGGCTCCTGGGGGCAGCGGGGGAGCCCCCGGGGGGCGCTGCCCGAACCCCCTTGCCCCCAGCCCTGTCGGGGTGCTGTGCCCACCGGGCACCGCCGCGGTGCAGGATCCGTCCCTTCGCGGCGGGACGTGTGCGCGTTACCTGGATAAGGAGGAACGGGAAATTTGGGGATGGGGCTGCCCTGCCCCAGTCTGCCCCCTGACCCCGTCCCGACCCGGGTGCAGGGGGGGCGGCAGCGGGTCCCCCCCCACACACACACACACCGGGGATGGCCCCCAGGGGTGCACGGCGAGGAGGGGAGGGGGGAGCAGGGCGGAGAGGGAAAGGAGGGGGAGGGGAGGCCCCGCCCACATCGCAGCGCCCCGCCTGCCGCCCGCCGCGCATGCGCATGATGCCGGCGGGCTGCGCTGCGGCTCTGGGAAGGGGGGGAGAGGGCGCGCATGTGCGGAGCGGGGCTGGCGGCCCAACGGTCGCGGGCGCTGAGGGGCGGCGGCGCCTCAGCGGCGGGCGGGCGGGGCGGCTGTCTGTCTGTCCCTCTGGCTGTCAGTCAGTCAGTCCGTTCGGCTGTCAGTCCGGCTGTCCGGCCCCCCTCAGGCCCAATGCTTCTCAAGGGCTTTTTTTTTCTTAATGAAATGCTCCTCGACAGGGCAAGGGGTGCTGGCTTTTAACTAAAAAAGAGGAGATTTAGGCTAGATGTGAGGAGGAGATTATTCCCTCAGAGGGCAGTGAGGCACCGGCACAGGTTGCCCAGAGAAGCTGTGGCTGCCCCGTCCCTGGAGGTGGTCAAGGCCAGGCTGGATGGGGCTTTGGGCAACCTGATCTAGTAGGAGGTGTCCCTGCCCATGGCAGGGGGTTGGAACTAGATGGTCTTTAAGGTCACTTTCAACCCAAGCCATCTAAAATTCTAGCATTACTTTTTTCCTCACAAGTTCCTCTTCCAGTCTGCAAGGCGTGGCTCCACAGGGGAAGAAGTCCTTGACTGCAACGGCACAACCAGGCAGCAGCAGAGGGAAATGGGGACCCAGGGGTGAAACGTGGTGTGTTGGTCTTCAGCCCATCGCATGTACATGTCTTTTGGTGATCTGGGTGATTCAACAGGCATCAGGCTCTCCAGCAGAAGCATAACTCTCCAGAGTACTCTTCATCGAGCTCTTCTCTCCCTCAGACCCCTCCTCCCACCATCCGAAAAAGAAGAGATGTTTGAGCAAGATAAATTTAGTTCAGCCTGGCCTTATGCCAGAAGCTCAACAATGCCAGTTTTATTTGAATGTTTCTAATTAGTTTTCCAGACTTAATCTGAGTTCTCTGCCTGCAATATAAATGTATAATTGTACATTATGACTTTTCTCTAATGAAAACAAGAAGGAGGTATCATGAAATTAAAATGGCCAGATCACCTGAGCAGCAGTAGAAAAATCATGAAAAATGGCTATATAGTTTTGTGGATGAAAATAGGAAGAAATGGGGGGTCTCACCCAGACTGGAATCCTGAGCTGTGTTCAGGAGATACCTAATGCAGATTTCTGTAATGGTTTTGTTACTCTAGCTGTGTTACAGGACAGAAAACAATGGTTCAGTTTACAAGAACCTTCAAAGACAATTGAGTCCAACTGCCTGACCACTTCAGGGCTAAACAAATGTTAAAGCATACTAATGATGGCATTGTCAAAATGCCTCTTGAACACTGATGGGTTTGGGGACCTCAACCATCTCGCTAGGAAGCCTGCTAGACAGATAATGTGCACCTTGTGGGCTAAATGTGCATCTATCTGTGTAGGACAAATGCTAGAAGAATTATTTTTAAGCTCATGAGTATCAGACCAAACATTTTTCAGTAGTGAGATCTTGTCCGGTATGACTAAACTATCTAAACAATAGTAATTGCAGAATGCACAATATTTTAATAGACTTAAGTAGAACATTAAAATGTTGGCTTTACCAATTTGGCTGTAAACTAGTATTTTAAAGAGTTCTTTAATTGTTGCAGAAAAAATAAATGAGCTGTCCCATCATCATTGGAGCCCACACTGTTCAGCATTGAGGATCCATATGCAAAAATGCATTGCTCTAGCTGGTTAAAATGTGGCGTTCTCCAACTGTGCAGTTCCTAATTGGCTTGTAATTTGCTGGGCGAGGAAACCTCATGAGAGCCAAAGCTTTTTGCTGGAATATTCTGAGGTAAACCATTTCTCTTTGTTCTCTGTTGTGGTTTAACCCGGCCGGCAGCTAAACACCACACAGCCGTTCGCTCACCCTCCCCCCTCCCTCTCTGGGATGGGGGAGAGAAACGGGAATGTGAAGCCTGGGAGTTGAGATAAAGACAGTTTATTTAAGAGAGAAAATAATAATAATAATAATAATAATATGTACAAACAAGTGATGCACAACGCAATTGCTCACCACCCTCTGACCGATGCCCAGCCCAACCCTGAGCAGCCGGCCCCCCACCCCAGCTAGCCACCCCTATATATTGTTCAGCATGACCCCAGATGGTATGGAATACCCCTTTGGCCAGTTTGGGTCAGCTGTCCTGGGGCTGTCCCCTCCCAGCTCTTGCTGCACCCCCAGCCTGCCCGCTGGCAGGACAGAGCGAGGAGCTGAAAAGTCCTTGGCTTAGTGTAAGCACTGCTCTGCAGCAATTAAAACATCAGCATGTTATCAGCACTCTTCTCATCCTAATCCAAAACATAGCACCCTACCAGCTACTAGGAGGAAAAATAACTCTGTCCTAACTGAAACCAGGACATATATCCACCCCTTACTCCATACCGTTTATGTCATGCTCAGGTTACACTCTGTCCAATACATTCTAGTTAATTACTATTTTCATCTATGGTAGTAATGACACACAGTATTATATAATAATTAACATAATACAACTCAACTCATGGGCTATTCTCACCCACTATTAAATCCCCTTGAGGTACACAACGGACCTCCCCATTCTTTTGCATTACCCACCAAGTGCATCCAGGTCCTTGAGCAAAAACAATCCCACGGATGGGTTTGCCTTTTCCTGAGGCAGGAGTAGCCCAGACTGTTTTACCCAGCATGTTTCTTACATGCACTACAGGGACTTTATCCCCTTCTACTGTGCGTAGCAGGTTTGATTGGGCTGGTCCAGCTCGGTTGGCAGATCCCCTAGTATTGACTAACCAGGTGGCCTTTGCCAAATGTGTATCCCAATTCCTGAATGTCCCAGCACCCATTGCTTTCAGTGTAGTCTTTAAGAGTCCATTGTATCGCTCAACTTTACCGGAGGCTGGTGCATGATAGGGGATGTGATACACCCACTCAATACCATGTTCTTTGGCCCAAGTGTCTATAAGGTTGTTTTAGATATGAGTCCCGTTGTCTGACTCAATTCTTTCTGGGGTGCCATGACGCGATAGAACTTGTTTTTCAAGGCCCAGGCTAGTGTTCTGGGTGGTGGCATGGGGCACAGGATATGTTTCCAGCCATCCGGTGGTTGCTTCCACCATTGTAAGCACGTGGCGCTTGCCGTTGCGGGTTTGAGGGAGTGTGATGTAATCAATCTGCCAGGCCTCTCCATATTTATATTTCAGCCATCGTCCTCCATACCAAAGAGGCTTTGACCGTTTGGCTTGCTTGATTGCAGCACATGTTTCACAATCATGAATAACCTGTGCTATAGTGTCCATGGTCAGGTCCACCCCTCGATCACGAGCCCATCTGTATGTTGCATCTCTTCCTTGATGGCCTGAGGTATCATGGGCCCATCGGGCTATGAATAATTCACCCTTATGTTGCCAGTCCAGGTCCACCTGAGCCACTTCAATCTTAGCAGCCTGATCCACCTGCTGGTTGTTTTGATGTTTTTCCGTAGCCCGATTCTTGGGCACATGAGCATCTACGTGGCGTACCTTTACGACCAGGTTCTCTACCCGGGCAGCAATATCTTGCCACAACGCAGCAGCCCAGATGGGTTTGCCCCTGCGCTGCCAGTTGTTCTGTTTCCATTGCTGTAACCACCCCCACAGGGCATTTGCTACCATGCACAAATCAGTGTACAGGTAGAGAACTGGCCACTTTTCTCGTTCAGCAATATCTAAAGCCAGCTGGATGGCTTTCACTTCTGCAAACTGACTCGATTCACCTGCTTCCTCAGCAGCTTCTGCAACTCGTCGTGTAGGACTCCATACAGCAGCTTTCCATCTCCGATGCTTTCCCACAATGCGACAGGACCCATCGGTGAACAGGGCATATCTCCTCTCATTTTCTGGTAGCTCGTTGTACAGTGGGGCTTCTTCAGCACGGATCACCTCCTCCTCTGATGACATCCCAAAGTATTTGCCTTCCAGCTACTAGGAGGAAAAATAACTCTGTCCTAACTGAAACCAGGACATTCTCAAAATTCCATTTTCTGGATTTTGGCTGTTAGCAGCCTACTTCTTCAAATATATACCATGATTCATATTTAAATATAATTTTCACAGCTCCTCATGAAAAATGAAATGTTCCATGTAAGTCCATAATTTTAAACATTAGGTATATTTGCAGAAAGATTTGTTCCACTAAAGTATTATTCTGGAGAAATTTAATTGTGTGATGTACTTTGAACAGATTACTGTACCCCCATAGATTATTATTTCGACTGAATATATTAATTTTGAAAGCAGTTGTATAGCTGCTTGGCTTGTAATGGCTTGGGTGATGCCATCAGAACTACAAGTTGTGATCATATAGTCATTATTTAATCATTATCAGAATTAATTATTTATATTGATCTTGGCTGTTTCTTTTAAATGTTGGGGTTTTGAAATTAGGTAAGTAAACACCATGTTGTCCCCCAGCCCTGAGTTTTGAAAGAAGATTTTACATTGTGCAATATATTCTGTAAGCCATTTTTGCTAACATGCCTGTGTTATTGAAAAAATGTCACGTAATGTGCATTGCCTTGGAAGCTAGAGCTCCTGATTTCTAATTTTAGCTTTGTTACTGTCTCTTTGCATTTTCTCAGGCAGAATCATAGGTTTAAAACATAGCGCATTTAAAAAGTGGCTGCTAGGGCCCCGGATTTTGCATTGAATTTAGCAGAGTAGCTGCCATGACCGGCAGATTCTAGAAAACAAAGCTGTAATTTCTTTGTATTTGGATTCATTTACTTAAACTAAAGTTTATGTAAGCATATATTCAGGTACAGACCCTGTAAAACTCAAGAACAGCCAGCAACTATGTACTTGCCACCAGAGGTGATTTTTAAAGGCAGTAAGCTTTCACTAGTGTGTTCACCTATCTCAGATGGGTAATATTACCTATGAACCTGAAACTGAACATACACAGTGTTAATAATTTGTGTATTAATAAACATAAGAATGAACAATGTACCTGAATATCCCTGTCCGGGGCTCGCCAGCTTACTCATGGTAAGCATAGCCAACTCTTCAGGTTAGGTTAAGGTCTAAAATGCCTAACGTGAAAAACTGTTGGTATCCATAGGCTATGCTTGGCAGTGTCAATGAAATACAATGAATCTTAGTAGACAGGATACTGTAGGGGGTGGATTTTAATCCTGCTTCTGGTATTGACAAACTGGGGCTAGCAGTTTCATTTTTCTACAGCTGTTTCACTTTTTGACTGTCTTCAGAGTAGATCAGACCCATAGTATGTTCACACAGTGTCTGGGATTAGCTGGGTCATTTCAGTAAACTGTAGTGAGTGCCTCTTTATCAAAGGAAACATGTTTAGCATCGTTCTAAAATTACTTTAAAACAGGCCCCGGTGTGCCGGTTTCTGTCCTTTCCCTTCCTTCTCTTACCTGTACTCTGAATAAATGCCCTTTCCTCTCTTGTTGTGCCGTATGAAAGCATTAAGTCTTGTTCCTTGTGTTGCTACTTAAATGTTGATTTACTTAAAACGGATGCAGGTCAGCAGGCCATTCTTAACTCTCAATACAATAATATGTATGAATATATATTTACAAAATTATCAAATGTTACTAATTTTTGAGAGCAAAATCATTGTAGGAGCTTTGTTGGTTGGAACTTAGAGAGCTAACCTGAACAAAGATCATGAAGAATAATGTTTCATCAGCTAGGAGATGGACTGAATGATCTCTGAAGGGTCTTTTTCATCTCTTTTTCCTGGATTTTGGCCCCAAGAAAGAAAACTTCCTTCACAACTAATGGATCAATCAAGCAACTCAGGCAACACTGTGCTAGTAATGTTCTCTAAAGAAAAAAGGTAACATTACATCTCTTGACCTGATGGAATTAACATGATGTACTTTCAATTTCACAAATCCTACTTAGTTTGATTCAGATCCTGAACAATTCACAGTAATTCTAATGCTATTTCTTCCACTTTGTTTTTTGATTGCCTTTAATTTTGAATGGTGAGCAATGTACCCAGGTTGCAAAGTGTTACAACAAAGGAATATCACGAGATAAGCCAAATAAGAAATTATGGATTAGCCAAAGCAAAATGATCTTGAAAACCAGATGAGGCTATTTGACAGCAGGTTCAAAATCAAAATGTCATTTGTGCTATAACAAATCCTTTCCTCATTTGCTCTACAGACATGGTTGCATGGTTGCAGGAGCAAATGTACCTTATTTACAGTTAAGGATTGCATATGAAGGCAACATCTGCAAGAGTGAAATGCTGGACTTCATTCCAGCTCAAACTAGTGTTTAAGCAAATGTTAACCAGGGCTGATCACTTAATTTAAATCTCTTCATTGTCTGTCATTAGATTAATAGACCTCATGGAGATTCTGCACCAATAATACATAATAAGAATTAAAAATATGACCATCTGCATTATTCTACTTAGTTTGTTTAGGAGACTTCAGAGTTGAAATTTCCCTGATAGAGATTGTTAGGTGAGAGTCACTATTTCAAAATTGCTAATGGAGGTACAAATCTATTTTTCAGTAATAACTGTAATTTCTGTAACTTCCAGTGCCCTTATGAGGTAGGCAAGTAGTGTTATTTTCCTTTTGCTGGTAGAAAAAGAGGAATTAACTTGTTAAAGGCTGTGGTGACTCATATTTAGGTTGGCGAATGGAGCTAAATTTTGTAGATACATGGTCTCTGCCTTCAACATATTTACCTTTTTGGTACTATGATTATTCTGAGAGAAAGTTCAAAAGGAAACAAACAGGGAAACACACAAACAGCATGCATTTTTCATGGGTATTTTTCTTTTACTCCAGTAGCTATGAACCAGCACTGAAAAAAGGACTGGTATAATGCGGCAATTCTTGCATTCTTCTGGTTTTAGCAATTTTTCTACTTACTCATTTTACTCTAAGAGCTTAATCATTGTTTCAGTTTTCAGATTTTTTTCCCATGTGTTTTGTATTCTCTTTCTGTTTCTGTTACTCATGTTCCACTCTTGGTTTATTTCATTTTTTTCCTATTAGACCAATAGATATTGAAAACAATTTGAGACAGGCTGCATAGGAAATTATCATGTCATTAATACAGAAGATAATAGCAGTTGAAGGCCTCAAAAATGATGCTCCTAAGTAGGGAATTGGATTTCTGGGACTTTGAGAATAACGAGGAGGACTAATTGATATAGAAAAATAAATTTTTAAATTGGCTTACAAGTTCGTGGTCAAAATGGCATTAAAATATCTGCAGACAGTAGAACAAAGGTCATTATAAAATGATTATATGAATACTGTTACAATATATAGTAAATATATGCATATATGTAATAAATAACAAGGTACCATCTCTCTCTTGTTTTATTAAGCCAGCAAAGCTATGCTACCACTGTCAGCAGAAAACACTGTTACTGAAATCAGTAAATCAGAAATCATTTCTGAATACAATATCTGAAATTTGTTCAGGCTACTACCTAGAAAAGAACCAGATTTCATTCTAAGTGTGGGGGGTAAGTAAAGCCTAGTGTAAAGCTCCAGAATAAATTATTCCAAAGACATAGTGTATCTGGTATAGATCTGCAGGTCCACATCTCATAATTAACACTGAACTGAGTCAAAACTGACAGATATTGATGCTATGGAAGGAACATTTTATTATTGATTCCTACAATATATTGTGAACCTAAAATTTTATAATGTAACTTGCAAAGCTGTGTAGAAAATATCTTCCATGGATAAATATGATGGTCAGGAGGAAAGCTTTCTGAATAGAAAATGACAGACAAGAGCAGATCAATTATCATCTACCTCATATAGAGGAGAGACTCTGAGCCTAACAGAAAGATTTACTCCAAAAGTTAAGAATTCTGTTATTTAAGGAGACTGACTGAATTTGAAATATGAGAGATTTTCTTCATTAATGAAGAGCAAAGAATGACATTTTTTACATTTTTTTCTTTACTTCAGAATAGACGCTATCCAAAATAGGAATGAATGAATAAATAAATAAATAAATAAATTTTGCACCATCCACTGTCATTTTGCAGAGGAAAATACATGTATAAATTATCCATTTAGAAGCAAGGCAAAGAAACTGTAAAGCTGGTAGTGGACATCATACAAAGTTAGTGATCATTGGTCAAAATTGCAAATTAATTCCTATAATTACAAGGCAGATAATTATGAGTAGATGAATAGCAGCAAGAATTCAAATTCCAACAAAATGCACAGGAATTGCTGCTTTTAAATTAATCAACTAGAAGTCGTAACACAAGAATAACACCCAGTCATATTTACAAACATATTTTGTTTGGCATCTTTCTGACCAATCTGATTAATGTGCAGCCAGTAAAGAACCATCCTTCTGCAAAGAACATCAAGCAATCATCTTGTCTGTCATGGCAAATTCCTGGCTGCAGATGTGCACCCTCGTCCAGCGAGGTTTGTATCAGTAAACACTGCATTCTTAACAAGTCCTGCAGAGGTACCAGCTGAAACGTACTCCAAATCCTGCCTGTGACACAAACTGCACAATGAATCAGGACATTAGCATTACCTGTACTGACAGTGCAGCTAAGTGAAAGAAAACACATGAGGCACGAGGCCACCTTTCCTCATTTCAGGCTGTCTAGGAGACAAACTTTCCCTTAGAGTTGTTCTAATTTACTCTGAATGAAATAATCCTTTCAAAGCAGTACTCCGATCCGTATCAAACCCCTTTCCTACCTTGGAACCCCATCTGAGCTTTTAGCTTACAGTCAATAGCATAGTGAGAGAAAATGTCTTTTGAAAACTCAGAATGCAAGTTGATGTTGTATCCCAGCAAGTTATTCATGTTGCAGCACTGCATGCACACAGGGTCCTGTACACTGGGGGGGTATATTTGATGATCTATAGATTTGATTTCAGGATTTATAGGGATCATCAGACATGCCTTTCTAGGAACTAGATTTTTTCTTGGTTTTCATTTTGCTTTGCAAAACCTAGTTTTCCCCCTTATGGTCTCAAAGGGGTAAACAAATGTCTGTCAAATAATGTTTTTATAGCTGAGCAAGGTCCTAGATAGTTCTGGAGATACTAAGGGACTGCAGATGTCCCCAGTTTGAGCTCAAAGAGTTATGCCAGCCAAGAGTGATGCACTGTAGTTCAACGGAGGCTTGATGGATGATAAGGACAGAGTTCTGAACATCAGTGTGGAAAATATATCATCAAGTTCTGTGACACCAAAGTAATGAAGCCTAATGCTTGAGCTCATACACAAAATTAGGTCCTTCCCAGTAATGTTGTTGCCCATGGGGTATTACTGCTCACTGTTATTTTAGTAACAACTAATTTCTCTTATTAAAGATCATGAAATCCTTCTCTAACTGCATAGGTCCCAAGAGAAAAATGAGTTACATACCTAGCAGTGGAACAGTAGGACTGGAGCGTGCATTTGGTTGATTGAAGACACACTGGTGCTGCGAAAATAAGTTTTGATGTCAGTTAAAAGCAGTTGGTGTGACTGTGGACTTGTGGACTTCTGTACCCTAAAAATGTTTGTGGGCTATGGATGTAGACATACAATACTAAAACCAAACTGATTTGTGCATTCAGAAAATACACCCATTAACACCAGTGCAAGATTATGAATAGTAGATTTTCTCTAAGAAAAAAATGGTTTACTTGGAAAAAATGTTAATAACTCATATATCAATCCAAGTGCATAATACAATTGTGGATGCTGAGGAGTGGCCCAGAGGTGGCGGTTACACTCGCTTGTTTTCCTGAAATGGCCTCTCCTGCTGCTAGTCAGCCACCAGGCTAGTCAGCTGCGTGGGCTGTTGGGCTGACCAGCTAGGCTGCCTCCTAAGTTTTTAATTTCGGCTCCGGTTCCCTTTCATAGCTGCTGAATCCACCTCTATTCCTCATTCAGTATTGATTCTCAAACATGCTGTCTATTCTTATTTTCTAAACAGCTGGACCATTCACTTGTTTACTGTTCTGAATGGTGTATCTGGCCATTCTCGTCTGGAAGTGCCTGCCAAATAAATGAAAAAAAAAAAAAAAAAGAGTCTATTTATCTGATTTGATGTAAAACACTGGAGAAGAGCCCTATACTTTCTCATCTTCATCAACATAAGGTCATGGCCTTTAACATCACATTCTTGGTGTATCTCTTTCTCCCATTTACAATAAATCTAGCAAGCTAGAATCCTCAGCATAGGAGTGTTACAGTCCTTTTTAAAATTACATGTCTTGTATCATTATGGCATGAACTATAAATTGAAAATAAGCTTGATTCTTACATGTTGTCTTTTAATTGCCATCAGACCTGTTTCCAGACTTACTACCAAAATTCTGCATGTGCTGAATGTTTCAGAATGCGAGACAAAAAATTCAATTCAGCCAGTGATGGTGTTCTCATCAGGCTATGCAAATGAGATTTTCAGAAGCCCAGTGGAAGAACAGCGTATCAATTATCAGAGAGTTTAGCATGTTGGAGAAGTCAGTCATCTGCAGAGTTTCGTTTCTTTATCAGTTTGAACTGACAAAATTCTGGTTTCCTGAAAAATACAGATAAGCATCACCTGTCAGGACTGGAAAAATCAGAAGCCATACTGATAAAATGATGAAGTGAGCAGTGAGCAATTCACTGTTCAACTGACATTGAACTATTAATGAAAAAAAATTCAAAAAGAACAGAAAGAACAAATGTCAAAGCAGCACAGTATGGATATCAGGCACTATATGATGTTTTGCTGTTCTTCTGCCTTTTCAGAGTGCTTTTGGCATCATCATGTAGGTCCTAGGTAAGCCTTGGCTGGGACAAGCCTGAGCAAAACAGAATATGAGCTGGAACACCTTGCCTAGCAGGTTGGTCCTGGTTAAACATGGTTTAATCTGGGTTGCCCCCAGTCTGCTCCCAAGATTCCCTTTCAAGACCATCCTCTGTCTCAGAGATCCTGAGTGGGAAAATGGCCACTAAGGAAGTATGGCCTTATCACTGGGAATTGAATTCCCAGAAGGGTGAATAAGAATACTCCTGGAAAGGATACAGGAATCCTTAAGCATGCCCGTGGTGAGGTGACTGCAGGTTTCGAGCCATCCTTAGCCTGACAGAGCAGTTCACAAAGGGAAAGATGGGCTAAACACTAAGTGCAATGACACGGTGTGCTGGTAGCTCGTAGGGAAAGATCGAGAGAAAAGACAAAAGAGAACATAAAGAGCTAGGAGATTAAAATAAAGGGAACAGAGAACACCTCTGAAGAATTCTCTGTACTGCCTACACATGTAATATTTCCGAGTTCAAAAATTATGGTAGTTGCTGACGTGTGCTCATCAGCTGAGATGGTGAATTTCTCCCAGGTACATGGCTAAGGGTTAAAAAATACATGATGGAGATAGGAAGCTGTATACACAACTTGGCAGACTCTGCTGGTGCAGCCCCACCTTGAGCACAGTTTCCAGTTTTGGACGCCACAATATGAGAAGGACATAAAACTATCATAGAATGTCCAAAGGAAGACTATTAAGATGGTGAAAGGTCTAGAGGACAAGACATGGTGAGCAGCTGAGGTCCCATGGTTTGTTCAGCCCCCAGCAGAGCAGGCCGAGGGGAGGCCTCATGGCGGCCTGCAGCTCCCTCAGAGGGGAGCGGAGGGGCAGGCGCTGAGCTCTGCTCTCTGGGGACAGCGACAGGACCCGAGGGAACGGCATGGAGCTGGGACAGGGGAGGGTCAGGCTGGGGGTTAGGGAAAGGTTCTGCACCCAGAGGTGGTCGGGCACTGGGACAGGCTCCCCAGGGCAGTGGTCACAGCCATAAGCCTACCAGAGTTCAAGCATTGTTCAGACAATGCTCTCAGACACAGGGTCTGATTTTTGGGTGGTCCTGTGTGGAGCCAGGAGTTAGGCTGAATGATCCATGTGGGTCCCTTCCAACTCAGGATATTCTGTGTTTCTCTACGGAACCGTTAGTTACGCTATTTGTCTTTGCAGATCTGAGGAAACTTGCCTATATCCTCTGTTCTGACAACTGCACAGTCAGAAGAAAGCTTGTCTGAAGGAAAATATTACAGCAAGATGTTAAACAATGTGGAAACAATACAAAAGTTGGCTGTAGACAAGAACTCTCACTTTAAAATGTGCTAAACTGGGTAACATAAAAATCACTCTTATTCCTTGTCTTTAAAATGAACCAGTTAGCCTGTGCTAAAATATCATCTGTATACTAGATTTCACAAAATTCTCTGTACTAACACTAGCTAATGTATGACACTGATGCTTTTGTTTATCCTTATTTGGACACAGTCAAAGGCTTTTTTCAGTTATTTGAATTATACTCCAGAAATTTACCAGATCTTCAGAATTCAAATCAGATGTTAAATTACTGAGATATTATCAACTCCAGCATGTAGTTTTTTTTTTTTTTTTTTTTTTTTTTCCAGAAAAATTGCGCATTTATTCAGATAGAATTTACCTTATAAAACATGAAAGCATTGAGTATATCAAGTACAATGATAATTTGAACAATACTGGGATACTTTCCTTTACCTGAAACTGCTGCTGATTGCCACTGAAGAAATAAGTGCAGAAGAAAAGAAGATCTGTAGGGGATCCAATCCTGTAAACTTCTTGTCAGTAGAATTCAAAATAAATTACCATGAGAGCTCAGTTCTCTTTTTCATCCTAATATACCCCTTGTAATTTTTTACTTTTTGCCTGTGATTCTCAAGTGCATTGACCCAGTTCACCAAACTCACCCTGGCATAAGAGGCTGCAACTCCTCTTCATTCACTGAAGTTATATTTACCTATAACACAGTTATGCTTTGCTGGAATATTTCCTGCAGGGAAGGTGTAGAGGTTAACCAAACCACTTCCAGTCCTGAACTTCAGCCATCATACTTAAGAGTCACATGCAGCATTTTTACAAGGTAAATAATACAGTAAGAGTCAAAGTCAGGAACTCAAGAGGATGAAGAGCAGACTGTCGTGGAAATTGGAATGATTTATTTAATAACACTGTGAAATAGCATACTTTAGCTTCACCAACTCATCAGTGTCAGCTGCCCTCATCTGTACATGGCACTGACAGCTTCTTAATATAACAATGAAATCCACGGGCCAAATTCACCTCTGCTGCAATTCCGGTGAAGTTGATGCAGGTATGTCAGAATTAATTTAATCTGACAATTACTCTCCATTACCTGAAATAATGGGGGGGCTGCAACACCTGACTAATGAAAAAATAGGATGAGTCAGGTACTGTGGCACACAGCTGACAGCATCAAAGTGACCCTGCTTGGAAATAACCAAGTCTCAAGGTAAGCAGCACAGGCGCAGATCTGGAGGTGAAATGACTTCTGCAGAACTCCTTAGACATCTTTCCATGGTGCTCTAGTGTCCAGGTAGCTGGAGGACAACACTGAGACACTGCAGCTGGATTTGCATAGAGCTGACTTGGATTTGTAGGGTTTTCTAGCTTATATGTAAGCCGAAATACATCTTGCAAGCATTTAGCTTGCATATATCTCCGTACCAAAATGGGCCACATCTGGCACATATTGTCCATGGGTAACTGATTGAACTGGGTATAATACAAACTAAATCATTTGTAAGAGACAGATTTTTTTTTCCTAGGAATTTTTGTGAAAACAGCCAAATTCAAGAAGCAAAGCCAAAACAAGATGTAAATTTAAGTTGTTGATCCCCAATGTACAATGTATACATATTGTATCTGACTTGTAATTTAGAGGCCAGAGAAGTAGTAATTTAATATGTAACAATACTGGAATGTACCCCCAAGCACAAATTCAAATGAGACCCACCCAATACAAGCAAACTGGAGCACTGTGTCTTCCCAGCCCTATTTCTTTTGTCTATCATTGGGAAGGCTTATTCCAATTCATGTCACTTTCTGTTTGATGCCCTTTATCCCAAAATTTTGTAACTTTTCATGTCTTTATTCCTGCTCCTGGTCAAGCCATATTGCTTTATTGACAAATGCATTTTGTTACACAAAAACATTTTAATTTATGTTTTCAATAGCATTTACAAATGTTGTCTGTCTAGTAAATGTCTTCCTTTTTTTTTTAGGGAAAGTGTTTAGACACAGAAGCAGCTAAAAGCGGTGGTTAGCACCCTGGGAGATGACAGCTCTTCATAGGTATCCAGCAGTTTAGAAACAGCTGCTGTATTCTATTTTATCAACTACAGGATTACTGGGGGCTAATGATGAGGGTGGTGTCATCTGCTTTCAGCTCACATCTGCTTTCATCTCTGCCACTAACTTTGGCAGGTTAGTTCTTGCTGTCATTTTCATCTATCTGCAGAATGAGGATGAGGATGATAATGTAACAGGTGTTTTGAAGATTAACTCAACAGTACTTAAGGCCCTTTCAGATACTCAAGTGAAAACATGGGTGTATAGAAAATCAAAGTATAATTATTATGAAAATGT
Organism: Heteronetta atricapilla; assembly: GCA_011075105.1. Lineage (NCBI taxonomy): Eukaryota > Metazoa > Chordata > Aves > Anseriformes > Anatidae > Heteronetta > Heteronetta atricapilla. The sequence goes on along the minus strand of CM021763.1, from coordinate 77,302,130 downwards.
ACGTTATTGTTTAGAGTAAAAGGGAATCGAAGATAGGATGATGAGATAATCAGACCGCTGCAACTGAAGGATTTTGAGACTTGATATTAAATAAGTAAAAAAGCAGAACTCTTAATTGAGCTTAGAGAGAATTTTCCTAGCAAGCACTGTTCATTTTCTTTTTTTTTTTTAATTTTCTTTTCTTTTCGTTTTTTTGGGGGGGTTAAGGAGGGAGTATTGCTATCTCTTAGGAAGTTGTAAAACAGCATTGTAAGGACCCAATCCTGTGACTATATTCAGAGGCCCAGTGAATACAATATTAAGGTAATATTAAGGTAATATTATACATTTATTAAGGTAAATCCTGAATTAGGTCCCTGTTGTTTTATGATTATTGGTTATATCATCAGATAAAGATCTACCGGAGACAGTATGAGATTATTATAATTGCAGGACTTTTAAAGAATTATATAATCAGAAAGTACCCAAAGGTTTACTATATTTCTATGTACTGGAGACCAAAGGTCTGAACTTACCCATGCTGCCATCAAGTCCCTAGGCTGCTGCTAAGAAGCCAATGTTACTTCTGTAACTAATGGGTTTTTTTGTTTGTTTTGTTTTGTTTTGTCTTTTCAGAGATATTTAGCACTTCATGAAGTGGAGTATCTACAACTCAATCCAGAAAAGGCTAAAGGGATGACATTTATAAATGTCGGGTTGCCACAAATCAGATTTAACTATAACTGTACTACAAATGATGTAAAGTCAGACATAAATGAGATATAACACTAAGAGAGTGGAAGTTATATTACCCTATATTTCATTTATTGAACCTTCTTTAATTTATCGGCTTGTTTGGATTATTCAGTATCATGAGCACTCCAGTAGCAACCCTCCAGTTGGGATTTCTATTTATAGCATTCTCTCTCTTCATTGGATGCCCCTCCACATTAGTTTCAATGAGGCAGTAATTAGGCCCTTAAAACAGAATTAAGATATCTCTTGTAACTGAAATTAGACAGAAAGTTTACCCAGTATTTTTTCAAAAAAACATTTTGATAATTCTTTGAGACTCTGACAAAAGACACATTTCTAAATGTTCCTTTTAAAATTCTTCTCTTGCTTTTCTTTTATTTTTAAATATTTGGGGGCTAAGCAGCCACCATCTCCACAAATTTCAGATTTCACACATACGCTTATTTAGCCATAAGGCGAATCTGAACTTTCAAAATTAAGCATAAAGCTATTCCCTGTAGGATAGATTTCTTTTGCATTCTAAATAAATTCTGTCATGATAGCCAGGGGAACTACTTAGCTCTACATGATGCTTAACTAGAGCTGGACCACAATTTTAAAGGAAAAATAAAACAAGAAGTATTCACAGCCCTAATCCTGAGTATACTTGCCATTGCAACCCTACATGCAGCTTTCATTATTGTAGTTGGTGCTATTAGAAATGTCAAGAGTGGTATTACAGAAAAGTATTTCTTCCTCACCATCTATTGTCTGATATTAATGCAAACACCAGTTAAGAAAAGTAAACACAGTAGTGTTCAGTATGCAATGCATACAATCTACACCAACTGCACTCATCATCAAAACTAATTGTACAATCAATGTACATGTTCTGGTGAAGAAGGCTGCACATTGGTTGCTTATGGTATGGGGGTTCAATATGTCACCTGCAGACGGTGGGAAAGACATGGCAGAAGTTTAGAAAGGAAAGTAATACTATATGTGCAGTTGAATGACACAGCTGTGTATTTCTTTACTCTGACTTTGGGTTGTTTTTTCAGTGTGGAAACATAACTCCAAAACTACCTTTTTTAGTGTGTGGGAATTAGACAGATAGCAATTTTGAGTATGTCTTGAGGGAGCAAGTTGATTTGAGTGATGAGACTCATAAGCCTTGTAATTACAGTAATTATGAGGCCATACCTTTACAGGTAAGAACTCATAAGCAAAAACATTAGCATGACCATTTAAGAAGCTCAGTAATTCATTCCAGGGCATGTGGTTGCAGTGCAATGCTTAACATAACCTTCATAACTGCACTGGCACCTGGTCTTACCTTAGAAACATGTATCCATCTTTAAGCATATATCCCTTTGTGCTGTACTATTTGTATGTAGTCTTTTTAAGATGAGTTTAGAGTACCTGGCAGCTGCTGGTTACACGTGGTCAAACCCTACCACTTGCTATAGACATCAAGTGTCCTGCAGCTTTATAAAGAAATCACCTGAAACACTGCAATGTTCTGACTCAGCCAGATTTTACTCAGAGAAATGCATATTGGAAAAAGCATTCCCTCCACAAAGGAAGCTATTTTTTTTTTTTGTCCTACATGTACATTACACTAGCCTTGACCTGCTGGCTAATGGGATGGATGAGCAAGGAAAATTTGGTAGTGTGAGGCATGCCTCCTTCCTAGTCTGACTGTCATCTTTTTTTTTGATTTATTTGCTCAGCACTTAAGTACCAGGTATGTCTTTTGCGACTGTGAACTAAAACGCCACAAACCTTTTAAATGATACTGGGAGAAAAGCTTGTTAGAAAGAAGAAAGCTTCTCGTTAAGAAGACATGCTGAGACAGAAAATACAAAAAAACATGGGGTCATTAGATGGGATATTGTTAATATTCTTCAAAGTTTGTATCCATGAGCTATAGCAATAAATGCCAGTCATAAAATGATGGTATCATATGGAAACTGCAGAAGAGCCTTTTGATTGCAGCAGTATAATATTTCTTGAAGGTGTGTGGAGGACAAGTTTGTACAAATCTGAGCTTGTTTCATTTTTTATTTAGTTTCATATTGCTTTGTTGAATTTCACTCTCATTGGGGAATACCTGCATTGTTCATCATTTATATTTATGAAGCTAATAAACACATTTTATCATCCAGTGAATTTTGTATTTCATTGTTACAGTTTTGTTTGGAATTGGGAGCATTCTGGTCATACAAAATTACTGCTTCGTACTAAAATATTTTTTTATCCCAATCAGTTTCAGCTGCAGCTGAACTTCTGTATCTCTTTAAAATGCTTTCAGCAGGGAGTAAGAAAAAATATTTGCAATCCAATTAAAACATATGTTTTAAAAATACTGTGGGCATAGGCTGAAACAAGAGAGGTTCTGGCTAGATACCAGGAAAACACTTTTTCATCATGAGGACAGTCAGGGTTGCCTGGAGAGGCTTTGCAGTCTCCAGCCTTGAAGGTTTTCCAGACCCAACTGAGAAAAGCCCTGAGCAACCTGCTCTGATTTCACAGCTCATCCTGCTTTGGGGAGTAGGTAGAACTAGAGAAGTCCTGAGGTCTCCTCCAGCATGAATCATCTTATGAGCCTGTGAGTTATTTTGGTTATCTGAAACGGTTGTCAACAGTGTCAGCACTCAGAACAATGGGTGTGGATTACACTTCTGAACCACTACCAGAACACTTGGACATTTTAAGACTTCTGTCACAGAGCACAGAGCTCAGTTTTACTGTACAGTTATACATTATGCAATTAAAATTTAAGTCATTAAACAAGCTTCCATTTTCAGTTAAAAAACAAAATCAATGCAAGTCTTACCAAAACCTGTGATATGAAGCAAAACCAGCCTCATAATGTTTGCATTATGTGTTTCTTTATATTTGTGCTGTCTTGCATTAAAATATAAGGTTGCAAAAACTACTTTCCATATAAGGTAAGAATTTGTTTAAATATAAGTAATATGATAATAATATAATAATAATATAAATATGTTTTTTAAGTATTATCAACTCTCTGGTCTCTTAAGCCTTTGTGTAATAAAACAACTCTCTCTAAAATCTTGCATCTCTTCTCATCCCCAGATATGCTTATACATGAGAGTTTGGTAAAATATATAAAATAATATCCTGAATTACACTGTTGTGAAAACATGCTGAGAATTCTTCTGTGTTTTATTTTGGCTGAGTTTTCTCTGGAATCTTTGCTTTGATTTTTGTTATGTTGGCCTCATTAAGTAGAAGTGTCCTTTAGTATTTTAGGAAGACTGCTGAGGGATTAAAAATATTTACAGAGTTATTTCTTCATGAACTTTTATGTTTATTATTTCTTTGGTATTATAAAAGGGGGATTTATCCAGGACTCTCCCACTAGTAAAGCGGCCCTCTAAAAAGCAACATTTAAATTAGGAATACTATCAACATTTTTACATATTGTGCACAAAAGAATAAGTTAAAATAATATTATTCCAATTGCAAAGTCAAGTACTCAAAAGTAACAAAATACAGAATTAAGTTTTAACTTGCCCCCCTTACACATTCGCATTCTAGTATAGTAATTAATGACTGAACTGTAGAGTATTTGCCCACCTTTTGGGGGCACTGAATGAGTGGTATTCCTTTAACAAGCAACAATACATTTTTAATGCTTTTTCTCATTCTCTATTATGTTGTTGCAAGCCTTATTTACTGTACTTAACGTAAACCCTGTTTGGAAGACTGAACCAGTAGTTGCTTTTTAGGGCATCTCATAAAGAAAGCCTAGAGTTTCATCAGATGAATCTCCAATGTTGCTGTGTGAGATGGGGCAGAACCCCTTATGGCCATATACTGCCTTATTGAAGAGAACTGCAGTGCACAGAGGGAAATTGGAGACTCCTGATAATTTGGTGTGCCTACGACTTTATTTTTTTCAGAGAACTTACATATCGCATGGACAGTCCCTGCTGATTTGCTTTGTAACCACAAGGACTCAGAAATTCCACAGATCCGAGTCTCCAGTCAAGAACCTAGAAAAAGAGGAGGATACAGTTGATGAGCACCTGTGGTAAATTTCGTTAAATAACTTGCTTCTTGTCACACATGAATCCCGCAACGGGGACATAATCCAATCTTCCAGAGGAGCATTCAACTGTATTAATAATTAAAACATCCTTTCTGCGTCAGCAATTTGTCTGACTCACCAGACAAATACGTCCTAAGTTCCAGATCAAATAAGTTAGAGGTCCTACAGAAAACATTCACCCTTCTTACAAGCCATGATTCATGGAAGCAGGTCCCCCCTGGCCATTTATGAGGGAAGAATGCTGTGAAAAATGCTTCATGATCATGTAACTTCAATGTATGACTGTTTACAAGTGGACAACTGGCCTGGAAAATTTCAGCCAGGAGTCTCACAAAGTTATTACCAACTGAACACCCATTAGCAGGAATTGTGTCTGAGTAACAGAAAGTAACTATCAACACCACTCACAATAAACTTTTAGTTAATAAACACCGATGAAATAGCTTAACACTCACTTCAGGATTACCAGAACACATGAACCAAGTGTGTTAGGCCTGGACTGGGACACATTGGGAAATACAGAAAGGACAGAATACAGCAGAATACAAAGCTCAGAGAGGACAGACTTGAAGAGATGTATACAGGCAAACAGAGATGCTGGGCACGAAGCAGGTAAGTCTCACAGATTTTAAGGAAGGGGTTGGTTTGAAAAATTCTCTACAAACACAAAGATATTAGGTAAATGAGTGAGAGGATTGTCCCTTCATTGAATTGCAGCAGCTCCTTGGTCCTTCAAACACCAGAGCTATGTGATGACACAAGGTGAAGAGCGGTGGTAGAACAGGTGGTAGAACAGGTGGGTAACTTGAACTCCAGATCTGGAAGGAGCAATCTCACTGTCACACTGGGAGCTGGTTTGTCATCTCCAGCCTCTCTAAATTGCTGAGTATCGCCTCATGGATTTCAAAGAAATGTGCCCTGTAACCTAACAATGCATAAACACTGTAGTAGGGGGACATCTAAAATCAGGAAATGCTCTTCTGGTACTATCATCACTCTTTCACAAAGACACAAAATAAGTCAGAGCTAGCTGAGTGTGCATGATCGCGGGTCCCTCTTTTATTTCTGTCCTCCTCAAATACAATAAATAAATTCTTACCATTCAGCAAGAGGATTTGTCTTTCTAGGAAAAGGAACAGCACTTACAACTATTCCCTTTTTTAAAAGATAAATAAATAAAAGAACTGATTTATTCTTTCTTTCTTCTTTCTCAAATAAAAGTTGTCCAAACATTATTTCATTCTTTCTCCAAATTCCTCACACACCCTGTTTTAAAAAACAGCAGCACTAGCTCTGCTTTAGTTTTACTTCTTCCTCTTCAACCCTCAGAAATGAGTCTGTGATTAGTGCACCCCACTCAGCTAATTTGTTTTAAAGGGACTACAGCACACACTGTACAACTGAGTAATCTGCTTGTTGAACCCTGGTTATATAGTTCTCCATGCTCACACTATTCCCACCCGTCTTACAACATGTACATTTTTAGAATACTTGCATAGGTCTATGCAAGTCTGATGATGTTACAGCCATTTATTCTCTCCAGCCAAAAATACTAGTATCCAGAAACATTGCTATAACAGTAACAGTAACCATTTCCCTCCCCAGAAACTGAAAATAGGAAGAGCACAGGACACAGTCCACACAAATTAGTGGTAACATGCAATAGGTTAAAAAAAAAGCAAGCATGTTAGTCAGCAATACTTACTTAATCATATAATCAACACATGTCCTAGTACCACGTTCAATTCTGTTTATAAAAAAAATCCTTTACTGCTCTAGCTAATCTCTGCTGAAGTGCACTTGCAAGCTAAACTGATGCACATTAATATCATTTGGAGAGGTTTCCTTCTACATCTTTGCCATGTCTACCTAATGGTACACAAAATAACCAGAATAAATCTTTTTACTACCTCAGAACAGTAAATTACAGTTAGGTGGGGGTTGCAGCCAAGGATGAACACTTGCAAAGCTAAGGCTAGCAGGTTAGCTCTCATGAGACTTTTGTAAACAGTTGTGTCAACACGGTAAATTGTTGGTACATATTTGTCACAAAAACATCATACTACATTTGCTGGCTAGTTGAACACTGTATCCTTGTGTTATCAAACTCAGCCCTTAGATGACAGATTTAATCTTCCTCATTATCAGTGGAAACAATTTTAATTTGGGGACCTATTTAATACACAGTCTGAGAGCATCACAGCACTCCTTCAAAAAATGTGCAGGCGAAAAATCAGGAGTGTTTTGCAAGTGGCTTTTATCCCTGGTTTATCAAAATGTAACTCTAGCCAGAGTTTGTGAGAGTTGCTTTAGCAGACACAGGTATATGGAAACAGTCATTCTGCACTACTCCAAAATAACTTTTTCCACACTGCTTCAAGGGAGAGGTACGTTTGCTCCTCCTCAGCCAAAGACCAGCTCCTATTACGCTATCAGCATGTGGTCATACTGGCATGGGCCACTATTACCACAGAAGACTAAAACTCTCGGCTATACGTTCCTTATCCACATTGCACTATGCCAATCGTTTTCCTGTTCTGCACCACCTGCAGTCAACACAGAAGTCACCTGCATCATACCTCTAACACATTCTCCTTCTCCTCACCAGCTATGTGTTGACTGTGACTTTTTCTTTTGGCAGAGCAGACACTCTCAGGACCAAATTCTCAGGCATAGAGTACATCCGAGCACAGAGGTGCAGTAGGGTTTGAAATCATGGGGCACAGATCAAGATTTGCCCCCGATAGCTGATCAGAGGAACCAAGCATTCCCAAAGTGTCACCCTCACTCAACAGTAGACAAGACAGGACCCAGACTAAAATATTCTGACAAATGTTACTTATTGAAATGTTTTAAGCAGTCAGAAGACTTACTTGGCAGAAGCTGCATCTTGATAGCTCCAGGATTCACCTCCTTTCTGATTTTTGTTAGATTTGTTGTAAACAAAAATAAACTCTAATATGACTGTTAACAAAATGCAAGCAGATAAAGTGCACAAGGGAAGAACAGGACAGGCTGGATCTTTGTGACTTTTATGCATCATCACATGTATAGTAGAAAGCCTCTGACCAGACAACAATAATTAATAAAAGTGTGAGCAGAAAGGTCTATCTTACATATGGACTCTCAGATAGAGGATTGCACAGCCACCATCAGCATCCTTTCCTCTGTAGCTCAGACCTGCATCATCAGAGGGATATGAACACAGATTGCAGATTTTACTGAGTTCATTTTCTGAACATATTCACTCTTTACACAGCCACTTGTATAAATTCATGAAGCAAGCCACATGTTAACTGGTGCATTGTTTACGTCATTTCCTAACACACAGTAAGCAAAAACATCTCGTAAGTTCTGCTGCAAGAAGGAAAGATTTAAAATTTTGTCCACAGTGGTTATGTAAACACTCTGCCATGATTCATGACTAGAAAATTGTTAACCACTACACCAGTCAATAAACTGCTGCCCAAATCTAAGGAACTTCCTAAGATAATAACTGTAGGTTATCTTTTTATTTTTTTTCTCCAGCGTTTGTTCCTTCTAGGCTAAGAAATTTCTCTAGCACATGGACAACACAATGCAGCTTTTTCACCCAAAAAAGTATACGTTGAGTATCTGCTACAACTTAATTCATTGCCAACTTGTTATCCAAGCATTACACACATTTTAGCTAAACATAAAATGAGTGCACGCTCTGCATATCACACTTGCATTAGCACTACTGCTAAGCATGTAAAAACATGATATATTTTATAAAACAGCCACAGACTCCAACTTCAGGCAAGGCATTTGTGGGTTAAAACTGACATCAACACTAACATAAAATTACTTTTACACAAAACATCACAGAGATGGTTATCAGCGGCAGTGAAAAAGAACAAAAAGTTAGCATGAAAACTTTAGAAAAACTAATTTCATCTGCATATGCAATAGAATTTGGTGTTTTCTTTCTTTTTTTTTTCAGTTGTTTATTCTTTTCCCCTTCTATTATTTTTTCTGTTTATTTGTACCACTACAGTATTTTCAGAAAATTATTCCTGCAACTGTGAGATCTCTGGGAACTTTATTGCCAACTTCATTGGAAGCAGCTGTAGGCCCTGCAAAGATGCCTTATGTTTATTACAGACTTAGCTCGTGACTATTCTGCCCAGATATTGCATTGCACTCTTCATTAATGGTAAGTATTGTGCCTTGACTAAAATACATGCAAGATGTACTTAAGAGTTACAAGGCAGTCAAAATAAAAGGTTTTTGTTTGTTTGTTTGTTTGTTTGTTTGTTTTGTGAGGTGTGGAATAGCTTGGATTAGATTCAGAATAATCCCATAACTGATTTCAGAAGTTTTGGACACTACCTGGTTACCACCAGGTAACGTGCAAGGAAAGTAATTTACATTTACTGCTTTGAGGACTCTTTTAAAATCATTAGCCAAATTTCTACAATGCAGTCAATTCTGATGTTTTTCTTCAGCTGCATTCGAGTAAGGAATTTAGATTCAGCCTTCACTGAATATACAGGATTTGGATTCTAACTTTAAAGAAAATGAACTGTTTTGTTCCAGATACTTCAATTTCATCTGTGTATAAGATTGGTATACCAACTACCTGTGGACTACGAATATAGTGCATTTTTCTGTTTATCTTAGACATATCTACTGCCCCATCACATTTCTCTTGTGTAGAACAATGTGGCACCTTATTTTTTGTCTTTAGTCCCAAGCAAATTATTTTCTACACCTGCCTTATTATTAATTTTTTTTTTTTTTTAAAAAGAAACCTGCAAGATATAATATATATAGTATTTGCTGTAAGAACAGTTGAAAACTTACTTTATGAGAACAATAAACATTGAATAACAAAATATATTAGCATTCTGGAGATTATTTCAACAATGTTTTTAAAGAAAACATCCAGTAAATGAAAAATGAAAGGTATGCACTTAAATGTCAACTATTGACAGGAACAAGAAAATTATAATCACTGTGTTCTGGTCAGCCTTGTGTGAATTCTCTCTCAATTGGAACTTAAAAGTTCTTGCTGCTAATACTGTTATAAATGAAAATATTTTATAAACACAGCTTGTCAAAGTGAGGTTAGGACTGCAACTGGAGTAAACAAACTACAGAGTGCTGGAGACAAACTATTGCACTGAGGTTACCTTTCACTCCTCATACTTTTTTTATCCTGTTTACCCCATGTTGGACTAAATTTACAAATCTTTTTCATGGGATCTATGTGACTAACGACAGTATAATTAGAATGGTTGCTGGTTTTGGGCCCATCGTGCAGGCACAACTTATGCCTACTCATGTGAACGAAGCGCAGATTTTGCACTCCAATTTGTGCATCCTGCAAACAAAATGGTGGTGAGTGGGTGGAGTTAGTTTTGTTATTCTCAAAGAAATTTTAACAACAGCAACTAACATGCCTCAGGAAATTTAAATGATTGAATGGGTCAACTTAGCAATCACTAACATCATATACTGCATAAGCATACATGAAATTGTTTGGTCATTCATTTCCCATTACAAAAATGTTTCTGTAGATACACATTAGAGAAGAAACCCCTTAAAAACCTCAGAAGGAAATTTCTCACAATGATGAATGTGTGTCTCGAGACCTTATTCAGAAACAGCTTTGATAAACAGTTTGATTGAATAATTTGTACCTCTCTATGAAGACTTAAAATGTCAAACACACAAAAGTCATTATTTATCGCAATGCTAAAACATTATATTATCCACAGACTTCTTAATGGCAGACCTACTGCAAAGAATTGAGACAACAAGCTTAGGAGAGCCCAGGGCCCAATCCATCAAGGTGCCAACCACCTCATGCACAGAGAGCACCACTGGTTCCAGCTGCAGTCAAAAGGAATGAAAGTATCAGCCTTGCCAAATGCCTGAAGAGCTTACAAGGTCTTGCATTACAGACAAGAAGTTCCGGTAGAGTTACATAAAATCAAACATGTCTGAAAGACCGTTCTGAATGACCCCTTAGCTCAAAATTCATGGGGATATGCAGGTCCAATGGGAAAGTTCATTTTATGATCCTAAAGCCAAATTCATTTCCTATCAGTTCTGAGAACACAGGGTTTGCATCCATGTGATGTTAATTTAAAGCTTGCTCTAAAAGCAAGCAAACTTTTTTGAAATAAAACTCTTTTTTGGAATAAAATCAATGTAATTACAACCTGCAATTAACATGTGATTTTAATTTGCGATACAAAGTTCCAAGAAAATATTCAATTAACAACATGTCTTCAACATCCTCTGCACCTGGCCCCACCTGCCTTCTGTACTCAGATGTCCTAATTTGGCCCTATGCTGACTAGGGCATCTGATACTGACTTTTGCAAATTAATTCATTATTTAACTTACAAGTAGCTGGATCCAAATGAAAACAGTGCTCACAAGTTTTCACATATGCTAGTACCTTCCATTTTAAGACTGTAAATTAGTGTTGGAGAAAAATGCAAGTAACAAGGTAAAAGTATCACAGTAAGTATTAAGCGGTGCATATTTCAAATGTGTACAGCCATACCCTCATTCGTTATTTTCCTGTGTCAGTCAGCAGTTTTAGAAGCTTTTAAAAATTAGGCACAGTTCTCATTGCTGGTACAGTTTAATATGGTTACAACTAAGGGCTGGTGAAAATTACGTGGCTGCATACCTGGAAGCTTGTGCTGAGACACTGTTGCTGCTGTCTCATCTGCCCCCCAAAGCTGACAGAGCCAGATGCATACACTGTGCAAACCATTACAGGAACTCCGAATCCTATTCTCCAGAACATAATCATCTAACCAGAAAGACCAAAAAAAAAAAAAAAAAAAAAGGAAAGAAAAGAAAAAAAAATTAGGTCAGGATAATAATCTTAAGCACTAACATGGTATTTTCCAGAAACTTTATGAGAGAACAATAAGATTTTTCTTAAAGAGCAGTGACAGCAGCATCCATTGATTTCTGTTCAGGCAGCTCCAGACATTCCAAAGAACATCACTAATCTTTTATTTGTAAAATCATAATTTAGGGGAAAAAAAAAAAAAAAAAAAAAAAAAAAAAAAAAAAAAAAAAAAAACAGGCATTCATCAGTTCTAATCAAATTAAGTTTAGAGGCACTTGAGATGTATCCCTTTGATCAGCTCCAAGTACAGAAGCTTTCTATAAAACTGCGGAGTCATGGACAAGTAATCCCACTCTACTGAATGAGAAAAATATTCTTTGCTAGCTTAAGACAAATATCCTTCAGTCAATCTTTAATGTATGTGTTCAGCACTTTTTTATGGTGAGTGTACAAGATATAATACATCAACACTATTTAATTCAAAAAGTTGAACAGGTTGAAGGGTCTGCTGCCTACTGCACGGCAAGTAACGCTGCTCATCCAGCTCTGTCCCTCGCGAATTGGTCTCCCTCAGACAGCCCTGGTAACTCTCCTCCTCACACCTTCCCGACGCACAAACACCCACAGGCATGTTCATTTCAATATTCCTCTTCTCCTCCCAGCTCCTTTTCCCATATTAGGGATGCTGGGGAGGACTGAACCACTGCTGCATCCTTATCAGACACCACAAGACAGATTCTCAGTTTAGGCTGCAAATACGCAGCATGTTTGGGGCACGGAGACCAGCAGGGTTACCACACAGCCTACTGTAATTCCTCCCTTTCAGGACCATACCCTGCCAAGGCAACTGGGACTGCTCACTCGGTGAAAGGTACACGTGTCCTTTGAGCACTTCCTGAGCACAAGCTGCACTAATGATCAGCGCTTTGCCAGCCAAAGCTTTCCATCTCTTAGGGCTTCTCAGCATAGATGAGGACGGCGGTGCAGGTATGCCTGTGTGCTTTCTGGTCACAGATGATCTGGTCCTGTGAAACATAAAATCTGAAACCAATGTGGGGGCAAAGAAGAAATACTGCCGGCAGTTTCAATTGCTGCAGCACTGCCTGCTCTCCTTCCTCCCCCAAGTCATGACCCTTACATATGTCCACGGCACAGCTCTGCTAAACGTGCCGGTGATTTACAGGGCTGTGCACGTGAAATGTGCATTTTGAGCCCTACAAAGAGTTAACCCTCCTGTCAAGAGGCCTTCAGAGGGCAGGAAGCCAAGAGAAAACCACCCCCGGGAAACTCCCAACCCTGAGGATCCCTGAGCAGCAACTTCAAGCAACCTTGGCCTGAGGTGCACCCATGGCACCAACCGAAGTTTTCCGCCCGCCCGCCGCTACGGGCGTCAAAACACCGGCACGCGGCACAACCGTGCGGCCACGCATGGGACCCCATTTGGCGTGGGGAGGCCATTTTGGGCACCTCTCTTCTGAGAGTGACAGGGGGCCAAGTGACGGGGGGCTTCCCTCCGCCAGCAGCCCAGCGGTGCTTCCACACAACACCCTTCACACCTTCAACAAGTAAAAATTAAAATATAAAAAATAAAAACACACCATTTAAAAAAATAATTATAATAATAAAGGGAAGCGGCCAGCCGCGGGCCACCCTCCCCTCAGCCCCTCGAAGCTCTGAGGGAAACTGAAGGGTTTGGGGGGGTAGGGGGGGTGCTGTTGGGGGGTGACGGTTGGGACCGTTGTGTCCGTTGGGTGTTTCCCGCCGGCGGGAGGAGCGCGCGGGGCGCGCGGCGGCAGGCGCGAAGTTGCAGCGAGCCTGTGTCAGCACAACTCGCGGGCGGAGGAGCGGCAGCGCCGCGCGGGGCCGGCGGGAGGCGGCCGCGGGGACGGAACAGCAAATGCTATTCAGCCCGAGCAGTTTCAAGCCGCCCATGCTGGGGAATTACTGGAGCCGAGCTACGGCTTCTGAGCGCTGGCGCTGGCTCGGTGTGCGTGCGCGCGCGCGGGGGGGGGGGGGGGCGGCCGGCTCGGGGGTGCGCGCGTGTGCGCGTGATGTGCGCGCGTGTAAGTGTGCGAGTGTGAGTGTGCGTGTGAGTGTGTGTGTGGATATGTGTGTGTGTGTGCTTGCACGCCGGGAGACAGCAGGAAAAGGGGGTGACTTTGGCGGGGGGGGGCACCCAACTTGCCCCGTCCGACGAGTTTTTGGAAAACACACACACACACACCAAAAAAAAAAAAAATAAATAAAAAAGGCAAAAAAAAAAACCGAAACGTGTTCTCGGGCAGGCTGACAGCCGGGGTCAAGAAACAGCTGCTGGAGTTAATGTTCCTTCCTCCCACTCCGTCTGATGGCGGTGCCCTGCCAAGGCGAAGTGGGAGCGGGAGCGCCGCGCCGACCGGCCCCGGCCCCGGCACACGCCGGAACCCGGCTGTGGCGCAGGGCGGGCCCGCGGGGGTCGCGGGGCGAGCTGTGTTTGGTTTCAGTCGCCCCCTTCCTCCCTCAGCCGGAGGGCACCTCGAAAAACCCTAGCCCTGAGGAGTGGGACCCCGGACACAGGCTGCTGAGGGCTGTTTCCCTCAGCACCCCTCAGCACCACGTCCCTCCCTGAGGTGTGATGTCCGACAATCCCCACTGGTGTGGCTGCTGAGTGGATTTTGGGAGCTGGGCTCCTCAGCACAGGCCTCAGGACGTGCCACTGGGCACCCACTGTAAAGAAGTTGGGCAGTAGCTGCCATCGGGGAAGAGCAACCTCAACTGCTGCACTCGAGGCTGCCACGCCGCTCGCATTTTACGCCTGCCGGATCAGTCCTGCTGTCTGCAGGGTTGCCATTAAATGCAGCACCCTGGTACTTGATCAAAGCATCAGCCGCTGCTAACGCCATGGCATGTTCTCGGGTGTTGTGACACAGCCTCGTGGTGTGAAGATGTTGCAGTGACTCTCGTGTATCTTTAGAATATTTACGCATTCACCATTGCCACAGAGATACCTATTCATAAATAAAATAAATACAGCATGAGTACTATTGACATCCTGCAAACATGGCTTGCTAGAGGCTCATTAAAATCAGAGCTGTCCAGTAAGCCCCACACTGTCTCCTGGCAAGCTAGCCTATTTCATTTCTTCCTTAATTCCCTGTCCAGGATGGTTCACTATTCCAGCCTACTGCTTTATAGCATTCTGTGATCTCTGCTCTGTCTGCTGCTTTTTCCAGACTAGTCCACTTTGCGTTTTCAGCTGTATTTTCCACACAGCTCTTTGCCCAACTCCGCTGCTTGCTGCTAATTAATGCCTGATTTTCTTGCTATCTAAAAAAGATAACACTTTGATTAGACATACACGCATGCACACGCACACCCACACCAGTATTTACTCTCCTCTTTCTGAAGAATATGTGGCATGAAATCCAGATGCTGAAATATCAGTCAAAAATTCCCATTCCCTTCCGTGAGATCAGTGTTTCACGTGTCACCCAGAGCTATGTACCTCTAACATTCGCCCATCAAACAGTAACATCATTTATCCTAATTCAGCCCTCTTGTTTAATTCTGCAATTCTGATGAAAAGCTTACACATATTTTGTTTGCACTAGCCAAAGGTTTTCTGAGCCAAATCTTTTCTATTGCAACCTATACAAAGCTGAATTACATTTCTTTCTTCTTTCCTTTTTTTTTTTTTTTTTCCAAGTTTTTCCTCAACCTCAGAGGAATTAACATGTTTGGTTTTCCTTTTTTAGAGACTTATTTCAAGCACTCGAGCTGCAGTTCATGAGAAGTAGCTCCTTGAGTTTTCAGCCATCTTTTTTCATGCAAGTAGCTTCTAAGCATTAACTGCTGTATGTCCGAATTTTTCTCAACCATGAATAAGATCAGACTTGGAACAGTAGCTGGAGTTCAGTCAGGAAAGAGTTCAGTCCATAAGCTCCAAGAAGCTCTAACCTCTCATCTCCAAACATCCAGAAGGTTGTGAGAAGAAATCACCCACTTCAAAGTGCTTAGTGCCACAAGCATGGTGCTCTAGCACATCAGAAACGTGAATTTGGGAATTTGCTCCTAGGTCAAACGGGGGCTGAAAAGAAAGACTGTTTCCTGCCACAGGCTGGGGACAGACCGTCTTTGAGCTGTACGGTGTTAATGCTGCATTTGGAGGAGCTACTTGCAGCGGCTTATTGGCAATACTGGAAGAAGCCCGTCATCCTGCAGAAGCCTGCAGAGCAGTCTGTGAGCAGGCATCTCCATTTGCAGAGTCAGAAGGGCGTATTTATGAGGGCAGGAGGTGGACTGCATGTAGATCCTTCAGTCCTAGTGTCTGAAACCAAGAAATTCTGCTTGATGCACCTGTAGGAACTTGCATAGCGTAACTGGAGAGTTACGGGGTGGGGAGACGGGGCATAGGACCCTTCTCAGATCTTATTTTTTTTTTCCTTTCCTGCCTTAAAAGCTATTCAGTACTAAAGGTCATCTCATGATAACATTTCCAGAAGGTACATGGTGGTGTTGATGCACTGGCAGGAGCCAGTATTTTGGACAGTTTTGTCTGCATAACAATTGCCCTGTCCTTACTTGCCATGCCAATGCCAAGGTCATGGCAGAAAAAAGACTGAGAGCTTCTGTTCCCCTGTTTGATACATAAGAACAGTGGAAAAGCCACTGGAAATGAAAGTTTGCAAACTCACAAGCAATGAAAGAAAACATTTTATCAAACCAGATTATTTTAGATGAGGGAACACGTTGCCACAACTGATAACTGAGGTCAAGTAGTTCCCAAGGTACAAAGAAAAACATTGGTTTTCATGAGCAGCAAGAATATTCAACAGCACAATAAACAAATGTTCAGAAGGAGATACAAAGCCTCATGTTCCAGATCATCACTCAATCTGAGAATAAACAAGTGAGATAAAGGGGGACACTAGGCAGATTGCTAAGCATCTTTCCTGAGAATTCCATGGACTTGTATTTGAGACATCTCATTCTAGCAACCACTGATACAGATTAAAGACTTGAAGAGAATAGGAGATCTAATCCTTAAACAATACACCTATGTTTGTTTTGATCTGAGAAGAAATAATGAGTTGTTTCAAATTGTGTGGTCACTTTCATCTGTTGGAAGATATCTACCATGGAGACGCGCTCGTGTAACTGCGTTTGTTAGTACACGTGACTTGGGTTTCTCAAAATGAGGGAACAGAATTAGCCTGCTTTACATCCACCTAAACATTTATTTACTTGTTTATTTTTACAGTGCATTCTCATTCTACAGAGCTTTTCTTTTTGTGGCTCGGGAGTCCCTCATCTCTGTTTCAGGACAGCAGCATTCTCAGCTCCGCTGTGACACTTTGTGAGGCCTGATTGCCGTAGGATATGAACACATGGACAAGTCACTGCAGGGTAAGTTGGGGTGTGAATTTACCGAGCCAGCTCCTGTGGTGGAAATGCCTGTGTGCATGCATAAAGTGAAGGTTAGGCTACCTTGAATTACCTCACTTTTATCCTCGAGTAGAAGTGCACACACAAGCTGTTACCATGGAGTAGGCAGTGTATTTTAAACCCACGGTTTTGTGTTCGCCTGTGGTCTTGGCCAGGACAAGCTTTTTCCAGTGAAGTGTCTGAGATGCAGACACTTACTACACTTTGCTTAAGGCTGCTGGTGGGAACGGGTTATGAGTGACCTGCTTTCGCCCCTCCTGCTGAGGAGCAGTGCAGCTACCTGGGGACCTCAACCCACTGAACCAGGCAAACAAAGCCTGCACCCACCCTCCTGCCCACCCTCTGCAGGAGGTGACAGCACAGCTCAACCTCCAGCCATCCCGCATGGGCACCTTTCTGTGCCTGTGCTGACTGCTGCTTCCCTTGTCCTGTGGCTGTGTGGTGGGCTGATGGTCCAACTCCTCCTGCTTGCCCTGGGACCTCACGCCACTGTACGTGAGACACATGGCAGTGCTGTTACAGAGCAGCCAAGAGCTTCTTTACAATGTTTACACCAAGTAAAAAAACAGCAGGGAACTGAAAACTCCTGATCTTAACACATCGTTTTTCAGTACACCTCACCAGGCTGCTGATACTACCCCAGTGTAGAAAACAGAAGTATGTATTTCAGCATTCTTCACAACGCAGTCTGTGAAGATCACCGTTACAGGGCACGAGGCTGTTGCTTACCAAGCCCAGCTGGTTGTTAGATGTTTACTCTGGTTATGAAGGGTGAGAGGCCTACCTGCCTTCTGTCATACAACTAATCCAATGATGCATGCCCAATGCTCCCGTGTATTTCCAAATCAAAACTTGCTCTCTTGTCCGTAGGAGATTTGTCTCCTCTTGCCTTTGGTTCTGAAGCTGGATCCAGTGGCTGAAGTTCTGTCAGTGCATTTGGGCAGAAAATTGTCCTCAGCATTGCCTGGTACAGCCAAGAAGGCATAGCGGTCATGTGGTGCTTTATCCTTCCATTCTGCTCAGGCTGTCCCCAGGAAAGATGGACAAAACTGGTACTGAAGTGCCACGGCGTGCTTGTGCGGCATGGAGACAGCACCTCAAGGAACTTCAGCACTTTATGACACCACCATATGCATTTCGTCAGTGATTTAAGCATCCTTCCTCGTTCCCAGCCCTTGTTCCCATCCCACCCGCTGCATTGTGCTGGCACAGCTGTTTGTTCGGCTGTGGGCGGCCCAGGGGTGGGAAGAAGCAGCTGGAGGGGTGGGAGAGCTGCTTACGGCAGCTCCAGCAGCTCTGCCATTGAACGTGCGACCATGGCCCAAGGTCCCCACGAGGTGCTGAGGAGGCAAGAGGGCTCATCTGAGCCACCCCTCTCTTGCTTTGAGCACTCAGTAGGCAGACACAGCATTTCAGATGCCATTGTGTGGTAGTTGTTGGCAAATGTTGGCTTATTCATGGTGACTGCTATCTATCAGTTTTCATTAGAAATGTAACACAAACTGGAAGCACTGAAAAACAGCAACAGCAGCAATTATGCATGTGATCATCACAGAGAGTTTGAAAATCGTGCTTCAATAAAGCCTGAGTGGAGAGAAAGCAAATTCTTCCACATGAATATGATTTGCTTTTGCTTTTTCTAAGTGTTGGCAATTATCAGTGGCATTTAAATATATTATTTTGATATTTTTCACATAATTTTGTAGCAGCGGCGGTTCTGCATTAAAAGCAGTATCTTCTGCTGATCTTAATAACACCACCGTACCCTAGTTAGTAACGTTCTGGAAAACTTCCAGAAAATAGGAACCTTTCTCCCAGATTGTTAGAAAATTTCCTGTGAAGCTTCCAAATACAGTCTCTGTCACCTAAAGAGAAAAAAAAAAAATAATAATAATAAAAAATAAATTAATTTATAAAGTTTCTTCTTAATATTTGACCCAGAGAAAGCACTTAAAGGGCTTTCAGAATACAAAGATTTCCATGCAGCTGATGATTCAATGGAATCAAAATATGCTTTTTTTTTTTTTTTTTTTTTTTTTTTCCTTTCTTTCTTTCTTTACAAACATCTGGTAGAAAATGTGCTTTCACAGAATGCTGAAAGGCTCTCCTAAGTCCCACCGAATTTTTCATAATAACTTCTCCAAGTATCTGGGGAGCTTCAGTGACCCAGGGAATTTTAATGCCAAAAAAATAAAAGAAAATTTCACGCTTTTTATTATTTCAGTGAAAATGGGCCTTATTTTAATAAGCATTCCAAAAAACACCTCTCAAGTTAGCCTCTAGATTGCCCTACTATTTTTTTTTTTTTTCAGTAGAGTTCGTGATGACCTTTGGTAAAATAGCACTATGTTAAAGGAGTCTGAGTCTTTGTGATTATCTCCTTTTGCAAATATTACAAAAATGACAAAAAAAAAGAAGAGGAGAGATGACTTAATTGTCCAGTCCTGCTTCCTGGGGAAGAAGGGCCTCCAAAAAAAGTGATCTATGTACCTTTTCATCTTATCTGGACTTTTGTCCTTCCTGATTGTAACCCAGACATTCTTCCAGGTCTCAGTCTGGTTCCCTTGAACAAGTGCGTGCCTCCATATGAAGGCTCCTTTGTAAGGTGCCTGCCAAAGTTATTTGATCTCCTCCTTTAGCCATCCCTTTCCTTCCTTGCTTCAAACCACCTGGAGAGAAGGAATGGTCTTTAAAATTAATAGTTATGATTTGTCTTTGTTAATTGTGATGGCATAGGCTTGCAACCCTGGCTCCTTGAATATTATATTAGAAATACTGAGAATTTATTACAAGAGCCCGTGTGTTTGTTAGAAAAGAAAACAACAAAACAAAACAAAACAGAAATTCAGCTCAAAGGCCTGGGAGCAGAATAGGTAGGGATATTCATAACAGGCTTATAGGATGCACAGGAAGGAGGATGAAGCCATCTCCCCAATATCTTACACTTCTATATAGCAAAAAGTGTGGGGATTAGCAGGGAGAGATGAAAGGCTCAGTACGTGATCAAAACTGCAAGTTAATTGGCATAGCAGGCACTTGTTCAAGTAACTTACATGACTGGAATGTTAATGTGGAAGGGTATAACTTGCTCAGAAAGGGTACAGAGGGCAATTAGAGGCAGTCTTTTCTTGCATTTCTAGGTCATACAACACTTGTTCTAAGGTCCAGAAGAAGAGAGAGATGGGTTAGAAATTTGTGGGTGAAAGAAACAGAAAAAAAAAACAAAAGCATAGTCACAGTATAGCAGAGAATGCAAAGGTGTGGGAGCAAGTTTTCTAAGCCTTACCTTTAAATGTCAAAGTTCCTAATTCATAAGCCAAGAAGGAAAAACAAAACCAATGGATTTTAAGAACTCATTATTCAATAAATTCACAGATTTTCTGGGAGACAAGTCTGAGATATCTAATAGATCTGACAGTTCCTTTAAAAAGATGCTAAAGTCAGAAGCCTAAATGTAGAAGCACATTAGGAAACAAATATAGCTAAGTCATCAGTGTTTCAACGATTTAAAACACAAGAAGAGAGTATCAGAATTTGGAAATCAAGTCTGATTTAAAAAAAAAAAAAAAAAAAAAAAAGTATAAAAACATTGGGATGAATTAAAAGCACTAAGCCAAAGAAATTAAACACAACTAATGAGAAATATAAACTGTAGCAGAACAGTATTCAAAAGGTGTTGAAGGGGGCAAGAAGAAAATCAAGGATAAAGTTAGTCCACTTCTCAAACAGCCAAGAAGCCCAATGCTTTTTTATTTCCATCTTAATGATAACAGCAAAGCACATGGTTAAACAACACAGGTAATTAATACTAAAGATAAAGAGGTAAGAACTGAGATTACAACTGGGAGAGGGAGGAGAAAATTACGGATACCTCAGCAGTATTAGATGCATAGAAGTGGTCTGCATGTTGTGAAATTCAGCCTGGATATGATTTGGACATCCAACTGTGGCAGCCGCAGCATTATGACTTGTTACTCCTTATAGTATATGAAGGGTGGCTGAGGTTCTGGACCACTGAAAAGGGGCCAACCAGTGAGAGAGGAGAAACTCTCAAAAGATCAGTCATCTTAACTTCAGTCCTGGACCAATTAATTAAACTGTTTATGGGCCTCTAAAAGACAACAAAGAGATAAGCAGCAGCCAACATGAATTTGTCAAGAGCAAATCATGTCAAACCAATCTAATTTTCTTCTATGACAGAGTAACAGGCATTGAAGCAGTAGACATCATACATCTTCGACTTCGGTGGGTTTTTGTCACTGTGTCATATAATTCCTGTAGGCAAGGTAAAGAAACAAGGCTACACGAAACTGCTGTTTGAGTGGTAAACTGCTTACGGAAAATGTACTTGGAGAGTAAAGGTATCAGAGTTTCATTATCAAATTAGAGATACATATCCTACGGGGTTTCACAAGGGTCTTTTCTGGTCCAATGCTATGTAACAGTCTCAGTGATGACTTAGATAACAGAATAGAAAATGTTCCTTGCCTCTGAAGAGATCAGCGAGTGGAGGGCAGATGCAGTCATGTTCAAGGACAGGGTTACAATTCAAAATCTTGTTGAAAATTTTGAAAAAAAAAAAAAAGTGAAAAACCAAGTTAACTGCAAAATTTCACTCACAGGCTGTAGCAATCATTTACACACTGTAAGGACGGATGTTGTACTGCAGAAGGAAATACCAGAGTTGTAGTAAAGCAAAGCTTAACAAGACTCAAAACCACCAGAACGGTACAGGAACAGGTAGGCATTATTAAGGGATGTGCATTTGGAAACATCTTCTACAAGACTTGCAGGGTACGCCTTCTGCTGTACCCGGTGCCTAAAAGGCCTTTGTTGATACATCCTACACGGGATTGTGCTCCTCAGTATGATGACTGTCTAGAGGGAGTAAAGAGAAGAGCAGGGGGAATGATGTCTGGGAGATATCACCTGTGAGGGAAGAGTGAAGGAAATGGGGTTGTATTTTCTACATAGAAGAAGACAGAGAGAGGTACATAGGGGACTTAGAAAGTAGCTGTGAAAGAACAGCAATGCATTCCCTTCCATGTTTGCCTGTGGATTAAGTTACAGTCAGGGAGGCACAGATCAGATGTTAAGATAATCTTTCTAACAGTGAGGCTAGAGGAAGGCTGGAATAGGTAGACTATGATCAAATCTACACAACTGGAGTTTTCTAGGACAAAGACAGACCACAAATGGTGTGCCTGGAACAGAATCTGCTCTGAGGCATTGCCTGGAAGGAAGATATCCCAGATATTTCCTATGACTTGTTGGACTGAACAGCTTTAACGTGTCATGGGAGAGGTGGGGCTAGTTAATTCAATTTGTCTTCAGCTGCTTTTTGCTTTTTTTTTTTTTTTTTTCCTTAGTTTGTTCGTTTTTGTGTTTATTTTTTTCCGGTCATTTTTCCTTGGGTTAAACTAATACAATCATAAAATATTAGAGTAACCAGAGCGACATACAGGAGCTACTGCAAACCCTTTCCAAATCTGTTGCAGCCCATTATGAGTGATGCAAGTTAAAATTTAAGAAGTAGTATACTCATTTTTCCCAATACTGGTTCTGAGGTTTTAATAAATTTACCTGAACAAATGCAGCAGTTTTATTTAATCTGGTTATATTAGTCTCATATGAGCGCTGCAGATCTCTACAGCTCCTTCTCATTGACTGTGGTATATGTATTACTGAATAAAAAATTGATGAGCTTTAGGCCTTCTTCCTTGCTTCCTTTCCCCTCTCCCATCAATGACTCAACCAATGAGCTAATAGAAACATTACTGAGAAACAGAAACCCTCAAGTAAGTAATTGCCAGTCTGTTGCAGAGGATAGAAACATATGGATAGGCTGGAGCAGTGTGAGGTGCTGAAAAAATACACCCAGGTGGGGGGAATTCACTGACGGACAAAGATGTTTGCTGTTAAGATATATAACTTTTAATATTCAGCATTTGTGACACTTCACTGAAGAACAGTGAGAGACAGTATTAAAATGCATTTAATCACCGGTGTCCACAAAACAACATGTGACTTAAATTATATGCGGAGAGCCATAAGCCACAAATATTTAGTCTGTTGCCTTTCTTGAATCAGGTAATAGCTGAAGTTTGTAATCCTGCAAGATTTGTCAGTGAGGAGAGAAACGGATGTGGGAGCTGGCAACTCTGACACAGTCCAGTTTATTTACCAAGAGTTGTACACAAGACGAATGGGGAAAAAAAAAAAAAAAAAAAAAAAAAAAAAGACTATTTCTTGACTTTTCCTTTGCATTGCTTTGCAAGTATTCCTGACACTGTGCCTAAGGGTGATTGCTTGCCTTTAGCTTCCCTACTTTTTTGCCCACTGCATTCATAAGAGGTTTCTAATTCAATTAATGCCCAACCTCTACGTGCCCCTGAGCTCTGAGCGCAGTTGGCAGTACAGCAGAGCCTCACCGTGTGCCCGTGTTCTTCCTAGTGGCCTCTGTTGTTTAAATTAACTGGCTGCACCGTGGACATGATCAGCTTCTTTACATTTACACCTCATGGAAGATGCCCTCAAGCTGACCACTAAACTGTGTTTAAATGACCCGGTAAATGGTGTGTTAGCCACATGTGGACGTGTCTAAGAACTACTCACAACAATAATAAAAAAAATGTTGGGAATTATGTGGATTCAGGCAAATATACTGACACCATTCACCTTGGGCCTGATCCAAAACTCACTGAAGTCAGGGCAAGTATCACCAGTGATGTCAGTGGGCTTTGGATCGGGACCAAGGCTTCTCCAGCCTTTACTCAGATCTTACTCTGGCAATTCTCCCATTGAAGTCAATGAGATTATTGCTGGTATAATAGAGCTCACTGTCAGGAAGATTTTAATGATATTCAACCTACATTTTCCATGTCTTCATATCACCCCATTACTCCTAGTTATATCTCATTATCTTCTTTTTTTCTCAGGGACCCAACCCTAACCTCCTTAGTCAGGCAAAACTCCCACTGACTTCGATTAAGGAAGCAGGAGCTCACTGTGATCTTTACTATCTGGAGGCTGCTGTAATGCCCCCCATTATGTCATCGTATAGGCAATCCATGCGTGGCATTTCTTCTTGTAAAGACTGCAGTATTGAGGCTATGGCTTGCTACTGAAGAGGAGAGAAAAATGAAAAGATTTGCCAGTATAATTTCAAGACATACAGCAATATGAATTTTTAAATATCATTTGATCTTATAAAAACATTTTATCATCTTTCCATCAGATGTACATCCTCACAGCTATATAAAAATCTCTAGTAAAATTATTATAAGTAGTTTCTTTGATTAAGAACTCAACATTTGTGGTTTAGAATAGCTTTATAATTTGCTGTGGACAAGATGGATAACATGATACCTCTTTCTCAACGATCATTTATTATGTATAATTTGGCCTTTCTGGATTGTTGGACTGGACCGTGTCCTAAATTACCAGAAGTTAAATACTTCTTATATACATTTAAAATGATTATTTTCTATAAATTTGTATTAAAAGCTTGGATTTTATTCAAAATTAAGACATCAGATATCTCCAATGCTCTTCATGCAAATAAATTGTTTCATATATCCAGAAAGGTTAAGCTCAGGTAGTTGAACCCCATTAGTTTCTCCTCGTGGTCTCAGATGCTCCAGAGAAAAGTATTCGGAGGCCCTTCTCCCCATCTGATCGCTAGTCAAAAGAGGTACCAAGATGGGACGCCGCCAGGGCCGCGTGGCTGACATTGACCCGTGGCTAATGGGCTACAGCACTGGAGGACGTCAGCGCAGGGCAGCATGGATCTCCAGACCAGCTGCCACGGGTCATTGTGCCATTGCTCATTTGTCGAGTTCTGGGACCAAGAGCCCTCTTTCTGTCTGCCTTTGGACAGCAATGGGCACTGAACAATGGGGATTTTACAGCAGTACAACAGTAATGTTAACAGCGATGATAAATAAAATAATGAATAAATGAAACTAATGAAAGAAAGGAAGAAAGGGACTTTAAAGAGGGTATCACAAACACAATCCCATTCCTGACATGTTCCCATCCCGCTTCCTTATTCTGTTCTAGAGGAAAGGAATGAATTTGTCTGGTATGGATACACGGGACTCCCTAGCAAGGACATGATTTTGCCACTAAGGGATATAAACTATGCCCAAACAGCCATGGCAAGTCCCATTTTCTCTACATGCTAGATTTTGCAAATTTTCAGTCACATACTAGTAATTGATCATTGTAGATTTACATGTGTGTTCCCTTCGCTACTAGTTATATTCATTTTTTTCAGCAACTCTCCGATGATCACATACATCAAGATGAAAAATGTGAAACATTACTGCATGCTCTGTGTGCATCGCTATTGTCCTCACTTGCCCTACCCACTCCAATGTTATGCTGGCGTATGGCAAATGGAGGTGCAGCTCTCAGGTGACCATTCAGAGCTATTTCTTTGATGAGACAAATGAAAACACTCCACTGCTTGTGCAGTTAAGGATTTCTTCGGGAATGTTGCAGTGAAATATGAGAGGCATTTAGTCATCAGCAGAAGTTCACTTCTTTATTCCAGCCCCTATCTCCTTTTCGGATATGAGGAAGCACAGATAACTAAGGTTTAAAATGTGTGCTAAAGAATGGCTTGAAGAGTGGCATATGTGCATTACTGCTTTAAGTTCAAACCAGTTTGCTCTTGAAATGCATCTACTCATGATCCTAACTTACCATTCTTTTGTTTGCATCCTGAAGCGTGAAAATTGGACTCCTTTTGAACTAAGCTGTACCAAAGATTATAGAATTATATAAAATCACAGAACCACAGAATGGTTTGGGTTGGAAGGGACCATAAAGACCATCTATTTCCAACCCCCCTGCCATGGGCAGGGACACCTCCCACCAGACCAAGTTGCCCAAAGGCCCATCCAGCCTGGCCTTGGGCACTGCCAGGGATGGGGCACCCACGGTTTCTCTGGGCAACCTGTTCCAATGCCTCAACACCTTCTGAGTGAATAATTTCCTCATAATCTCTAATATAAATCTCCCCTCTTTTCATTTAAAACCATTACCCCTTGTCTTAGAATTATCAGAGGATGTACCCTAAGAGCTCACACAACTTGTTCCAATAGAGCATGCAGTCTGTGGGGCCAGCTTTGAGTTAGTCTTAAGTGAACCCCCAAAAATATTGAGTGGACACTGGGTCATCGGCAACAGCCCAGTTGCTCTCTAGATCCTTCATTGCTCTGGACTAATGCAGACATACCCTTGGCTGCCTATTTCAAAGAGAACAGTCCTGTAGAATGTTTCTCCCCCTCAGTTTCCTGGTATTCAACATGGTCCTTCCTTGACCACAGACTTAATGGTGCAGCTTTTTCAGTAGCACACATTAGACA
Organism: Heteronetta atricapilla; assembly: GCA_011075105.1. NCBI lineage: Eukaryota > Metazoa > Chordata > Aves > Anseriformes > Anatidae > Heteronetta > Heteronetta atricapilla. Next base: position 77,275,696 of record CM021763.1, on the reverse strand, counting down.
CAATGTTGGCGGGTAAGAGAAAATGCTCATAACTGGAGTCCAGACAGCATCTTAGCTTGTATACACAACTTCCAGGCGTGATAATGGGGATGAAACTCACCCCTCCAGCCTGGATATCCTCTATGGGAAGTGCAATGTGAGCTTTGTTAGATACAGCGTCAGCTTTGATTTGATTAGCATTTAATCATAATGAGTAAAATTAGTCACTTTAACCCATAGTGTGTGTATCTGTTATTCACTGTAGCTACACTCTTCAGCGTCATATATTTTTAAATGTCCAGTTAAATTTGGACATGTTTTAAAGGAGTGTGATTTTTTTAATCAGCATCATGTGAGTACTACTTTTATATTATATGGGTTTCACATAAATATATATGTCAGACTGTCAGCATCTCTTATTTCCGATAACCTTATTTTCCTCATTAATAACTGACCTAGAGCAATAAGAGCCAACCAAGAATTCAAGCAAGTGAAACAATCCACATTGAGCCCTGACAGCGTAAGCAGCACCATGTCTGCTGGAAACTAATTCTCAACTCCCCAGACAACAGCTTCTTCCTGCATTTCCTCAGTTTCACCCACTCAGCCACTGTAGCCCTAATACAATAACTTAATCCATGTACACTAAAAACCCTGTTAATATTCTTATATGGAAAAATTAGCAAACACACATATATAGATAGATAGACAAACAGACAGATACATAGGTAGACAGATAGATAGGTAGATAGGTAAAGACAAACATAATAGAACACAGATGATGAGCATGTATGTTTAGCATAACAGATCCAATATCATTATCTCGTATACATACTTCCTGATCCAGACCAGTTTGTAAATCTCAACTCTGAGATTCTATCTGATTAAACAGAAAAGCTATGTTGAAGAAGCCATGCACAAAAGATGTTTGTAATGTAATATAAAATTGTGTTGGGGATCTTAATACACTGTAATTGACCACGCAGAATTTTTCAGTGAAAAGATAATTTGGTATTAAAATTGTGCAGTGCTTAAATAATGTAATTTTGATAATGGCAGTAAAATAAAATTTCTGTAATGCAAGTGAATCATAAATTTTAACATTTTTTTCTCATTCAAATGAAATATGTAATGTCTGAATGCTGTAACTATTGTACCTTTTAAAAAGACCTCTGCCATGAACTATTATTAAATATTATTTTATTTCAAATACATAACGAAAACTGATGAATTCACAATATAAACATACAGAAATGCCACATAACATTTATTTGAGAAGTAATGAATCCTGTGGGAGCAAGTCAACCTTTTTCCTCTAGACAGTTTTATTACAGATTTTTTTAAAGAGCTGAACCGTAGGAACTCTTTACCCATGTTTAGCTGAAAACTGAAACTGTGATAGGTTTTGACCTTCTGAAGATAAACATTTATTCCCATGGCTACTCAGGGTTCCTGTTGCTCCTTGCGCTGCATCGGGATTCTGAGGCGGAGGCAGCTAATCTGTTCAGCATCTCATCAGAGAGAAATTTTGCTAACATTAAAAAGTGGCTCTTTATTTGTGGCGTTCACTCTCTAAGACCTTTCTGCAGCAAGAAGTAGCGTTGCACCAACAGTAAGGTGCGGCAAGGGATATGTGGACTGGCTGGAATGAGACAAGCCACCCAAGCCATGTCTGCCAGCCAGTTCAGTTGTAATATATCACATATAGGTGATATATTGATGGTGTTGTAATATATCACATTCCTGCTTTCTCTTTCTTCAGGGCTGCCTCCTGCCCTCCCGCACAGGAGAGCCACGTGCTGGTTGCCGCCAGCAGCCCAGGCCCCGTGGTGCTCAGCCTCTGTGTGATGTTCACAGCTCATGGAGCCTCCTCCTCACATGCACGAGTCTGCACCACGACACCAGGATCCTCGTGTAAGCCCAGGTGAGGGGTAGGGAGGCAGCAGTTTCTTTGTGCCCCTTTTAATCCGTGTCTTCACGTGGGACCCCTGCATGGTCGGATGGTAGGAAGCAGTTCTGCCTCCATTCTCTGTGGCTGCCAGATATGCCATCGGACACTCTCTTCTGTTTTGTCAAATGTATGTTTGAAGTTGAATATATATAATGTTCCCTCATGCTGCTACATTTCATTTGCAAAGACAGGGTTTACATACTGTAAATTCTACTTCTTACCAAAAATACATTATCCTGGAAGCAAACTGAGTCAAGTGTTCTCAATGTGCCTGTAATTTCTTTGCAATTGTGTGAGGTGTGAAATTCACTTGACTGTTCTTAGTGAAAGATCTGAAGGGTGGGAGATAAAAAATTGTTTTACTTCTGCCAAGCAAGCACAGAGAAGTATAGATTATGTATGTCATTTCTGGAAAGAAGATGGAAGAGTTGTGCTTCCAAAAGACATCCCCAGGCTCAAAGAAAAAGGAAAGGACCTAGGACAAATACTTTTTTTTTTTTTTTTTTTTTTTTTTTAAAAAATCATCCGTATCATATATAGAAAAAGTAAAGGTTTATTACACCACACTAAGATAAGTATTTGAATGATCTAAAATAAAGTTTTAAATAAAAAAAAATATGCAGAATGCCCTTGGTTTAAACTTGGTGTAACAAGAGATTTCCTTAACTCGTGACAGAAACCAGAAACAACTTTTTTTTTTCTTTTTTCTCTTCTTTTCTTTTCTTTTTTTTGGTGGCAGATTAAATATCTTTGTGATTTTTTAAATTGTATCCAATGTATTTTTTCTTCCTTATTTGAAAATGATGATCTGCTCATAAAAGTGGACATTAAATTTCATGATACGAAATTTACTCATGAATTAAATGATGGACTTGCATGCAAATGCCTGAATTGGTGGAAGTGACTGGGTATTTTGCCTTCCTAGTCATTACCTTAGCATGGCACTAGGAGGCAATCTGCTGCTATTAGAGGTGTCATCCTTCAGACATCAAAGTCCTTGATTATTGCCGTCTTTCAACATCAAATGGTGCTGCCCCTGAGAAGCTTTAGCAAATTATTTTATGTCAAATTCCAGCCTGCATTATTACCATCTCTTTAGTGTCTTCCAGGTAGTTTTAGAAAAATGGTGTGTTGGTGATTCGGAAGAGCTGCCTGGGGTTCTGACCACCCATTTGGCCAATCGTGACACCTTCCAGTGAACCAAATATGTAAGTGAGGTTAAGTGTGGGGATATTTAGATGGCATGTCTTGACAGGGCTGTGATAGCCAAATTGCCTGTGTTGACAAGATACACGCATTTCAAGGTATGCCCAGAAGCAGATCATCTCGGATAACCGTAGCAGGGAAAAATTATGAATCTCTGTGGTAAGGACATCTCCAGGGTAGAATGCAGCTGAAAGGGATTTGAAAAGGAAATGAACAGTTTCAGTTCAGTTACCAATAGGGCAGCTAGGTAAAGCTTAAGCTCTTAATGGCAATGAACAACTAACAGAATAATTTAAATGTTAATTAATCAGAAGAAAGAACATGGACATTCTCAAGCTGGACTCCAAAACATGTTCATTTTTCATTTTCTTTTGCCTTAGTTTTCACCTTCTTTGCATTCATAGTTGTTCTGGAAATGAATTGATTAAAGCTTTTGTGCCTCCAAATGTTACAATAACATTGTAGGAAAACCAGCTTAAGGTTAATAGATCTGTTTTCACGGTATGGTTCCAAGGTGTTCCATACTACACGTAAGGGTGTAGTCACATATTGAAAATTGAGGTGGAATAAATACTTGGTAGCTTGTAAATCCATTCTGTGAACTAAATTTGCAGCTGTTCTTTCAAAAAGTTAGCGTAGATACATGTCTTTCAAGATAGCATCAATGTATGTGTAACCAAGGTTTCACGAGCAAGAATCTCACTGGTGATTCCTACCTGTTGAGTGCTTGACTTTGCCACCTTACATCATTTCATTTGTATAAAAGTTCTTTTGATGTTCTTGGGCTCAAATGTAAATTTACATGTTTTGCAATTTTATAAAGAACATACCTAGATGGTTTAGAAAGATTTGATGTCTATCACAGTGGTATTCTGAGGTAGAGCTAGAAACATGCATTTAGAAATGTTTCCACACGTGTTTACCAAGACAGAAAGCTGAATTAGATTTGGCCGTATTCATGGCTGTATTCATTTGCTTACTTTTTGCGAATATTTTAACTAATAGTTTTGCTGTCAGGATTGTTTATAGAAACAGCACATTTTAAGCAAATATTCCAAAAAATTCATACATAGTCTGTAGTTTAGTCACAAACTGAAACATTTTCACTAGAAATCTAATTATAAGCTTTACTGTAATGTATGTTTTATTGTGTAACCGTAAAATTAGAAAATATCCCTCTGCACACATGGTTTTACACTTAGGAACTATGAACTGCTGGGTTAAATAGCAACAACCAAGAGGGCATTGGAAATCACTTATTTGAAGCTCAAGAATTCTAGGTACTAACTAGTTTCAACAATATAATTTAAATTGTTTGACATTTTCATCCCCTTAGATACTGCCCTTGGCATAAGCCGATCTTGCTATTGTGTGATATTGCTAGTTGGATCAAGGGATACAAGAAAATAGATACTGCAGTTTCCAGAGACAACAGAGAATCTTGACCTGGGATCAAGATATACCTAACACAGAAAAAAAAATAATAATAATTAAAAAAAAAAATCAATTTTCAGGTCTGTTTTTCTGTGATTCTTTGTAAATACTCTTACGGGTTTGAAATCTTACAAAGAATTTTGTCTTGCTTTTTAGAACCTCTCCCTTCACCTTTCAGAAAAGAAAGAATAATCATGTTTGTGTGTGTCTCTAATATAAACATAATTAACATCAGTGGCATATGGAATTAATGCTGCCTGTAAGGAAAGAGCTTCACAATTAAATCATAGATTTGCTGCTGTGCAGTTTGGAGACGTGAGCTTTGCTCACAAGACAATGGGTTTATATGCCATATTCCATAGATTCTCATTACATGTCTTGTGTCAGCAAAATTATATTAGGCAATCTCACTACTTGCATCAGCTCATATTAATATTATTTGTAAGACAAAATGGCCCTTGATGTTATATTCCTACTCATTATCAGAAATCATTTTGCTCTAGAAATGTTAATAATAAAGTTTACATATGATAACATTACTATTTGTTTTAATAATTTCCAATAAAAACAACTACTGTTTTAGTGACTCATTTTATTTTCTTGTATTTCCTGGCAAGTACTGCATGTCTTTTTAAGGAATACAAAAATAAGTTGGCAACAACACAGCTCAGAGGCTGACTCCATGGGCTGTGCTTAGTGGAGGCTGCCACTGAAATCCATGACTTGGACAGGACATACAGGACCGGGGTAGTCTGCAGCTTCCAATCTCTTCTCCCCTGTACTGAAACACTATAAAACAGCATTAGCTGAGACTTAAAATAGGATGGAAATCTGCTAATCATGAAGACAGAGAGAGAAAGAGAGAGAGAGATACAGGAAATAAAAGGACTGGAAGAAAGAGGTGGAATACAGTCAACCCCATCTGTGACCTGCCATGTCAACAGCAGCTCATGAAATGGCAGCAGCTTTGGTGCACAGCACCAACACCATCCTAGAAATGCATTACGTAGAAGATTATTAATCTTCTTCTTAAAGCAAGTTTAGATTGCCTATTAATTGGCAAATATTAAGATTGCTTAGCATTGGCAAAATTAAAAGAACTCTGAATTCTAATTCAAAAACAAATTTGCTGCGTATGCATAACCAAAGCTCTCAGTGAATACAAGGCATGCATATTGCCAGGTCATCCCATGTTGTATTTGAAATACCTGAAATTTGAAATAACTGAAGCCTGTTAACAACAAGAAAATCATGGAAAAGGTAGTCATACATTTTGGGAAAGGCAGTAAGTTTTGTTAATAGTTTAATGAAAGAAAGTTGTCAACCTCAGTGTAAAAATACATTTTTAGTTACCTTATCAAGAGTCTTTTAACTAAGAATTTAAATTTCAGACCTTTGTAAATTAGTTTTGACCAGTATAACATCCTTGTTATGAAGTTCAGATCTTAATACTAATGTGAAATCTTTTTCCATCAGCATTTGTGTTTGTTTCATTGCTCTGCTTTGGCTAGTCTTTGGTTTATATTTCCACCTAAACTGTACAAATTCTACAGTAATTTAAATCCATCCAACCCTATCGACCTCAACCATATTCTTATCCTGATTTACAGCCTCATTAGGATTTTAATGATGTAAATGAAAGCAGAATTTGGTCCTAAATCTTCACTCTAAATTAAAGAGTGCATTCACCTCTCAGTGCGGGACGTGGGAGTATGTGCTTCAAACAGAGCATACGCAGCTAAAACTTGGCAGGCAAGGTCTCAGCTAGAGGGTGGATTTTTTTTTTTTTTTAATGTTGAGCTCGCTTCTCTCCTCCGATAAGCAGGCACACATTCCCATGTATCTTGTAAAATCTCTAACAGTTCTACACATGCATGTACAAGCATAGTGCTGTTTTTACAAGATATAGAACAATTCTTACTCACATATCTTTCTGATGAGAGAATCAAGTCATCAGCCTAAGCATATTTGGCTTTGCTTCAGTTGCAAGACTCCAGACGGAACGGGGGCCTGCCAGCTGCTGGTGCTCTCCTGGCATACCTGTAGCAGGGCCATGGATCAGTCCTCCTGCAGCACAGGTCCTGTCCCAGAACTCTCCAGTTAGGACGGCAGTGAACAAGAAAGGGACATCTTAGTTGTCTGGTAATGTAGAAACCCAAGCCTCAAAGCCTGATCACAGAAGGCAAAAGAAAAGTTCTCATCAACTTCAGTGGCCTGAATCAGTTCCTGAAAAAAAAAAAAACAGGTATCGATTTCAGTATACAAATTTAAGGCAGAAAACCTCTGCTACTTATAACACACCATGTAATAAAAAGAAACTATGGAGGACTTAATACTTACTTTAGGCAATCTTCTTTGTGTATAAATGCATTTTACAGCACTTGCTCTACCCTCAAGCTCTTTGTACCTTGGATGTACGTGTAACTCCTAGTAGGGACCCACATTACCAGAAATTGTTCTCCTCTGACCCTCAGAACTGCAGCTATTCCAGGAGATGATATTTGTTAGCATTTGCTCCGGAAAAGTTATTCCCATATAGTCTTCCCTTAGAAATTTCAGAAGAGCATGTCTGGAATTTATTCAGCCATTTCCGTCATAATGCCAATAATCTCTGAACAGTGCCACACAAATTACGTGTCATTAGCGTGGAAGGATGGTGTGCCCACTCACACTAGCACCACGTTTTGGAGGTGCTTGGCCAGGGACGCAGATTCACAACCCCCAGCAAGACCAACAGCACAAACTCAGGCTGCGTGTGGCATGGGAGTCTTTGAATACTTAGGATCACAGAATCATAGAATCATTTAGGTTGGAAAAGACCCATAAGAGCATCAAGTCCAACCATCAGCCTGACACCACCAAGTCCTCCACTAAGCCACGTCCTGACATGCTATGCCCACTTGTGCGCAGTAGGAAGCAGTTAGGAATTTCTTGCTTACATTTCTTCAGGGCTGCTTGGTTTCAAGTTTATTTTAAAGCACAATGAAGGTTGATTACTTCTAGTAATAGGTGAAGTGCTGCGGAGTCAAGAAGCAGACGAATTTTAAAAGATCTTATGTAACTCTAGCGATATTTTTAAGCCTACTAATAGGCAGGTGCTTCTCACAAATAAGGAGGAGGTGACTTTCTGAAAATATATCTGCCCCTTGAGTGCAGCATGGCTCACTTCATCGCTTTTATCACCAACTGGGATTCAACACCTGTAAAAAATGAAGAAGGTAGCACTCATTTTTAGAACGCAGCAATCAAGAGGAAGCTTTCCTCCCCAGCACAAGGTGAAGGTGTGAGCAGGGAAGAAGACAAGCCGATCAAGGCTGCCCAACTCTGCCCGCGGCTGCCAGTGGCCCGGAGCTAGGTCTGGTGGGCAGCATCGCGGGGCGGTGGGTCGCGATACCCCACCAAGCCAGGCGGCTTGCAGAGGGGTGAGAACAAACACAGTGCTTGACAGCAGTGCTGTCGGTAGCTTGTTTGCACTCTCTCTTTTCCGCTTGACGCAGCCACCCTCAGCACCCAGCAGAGAGAAACGCTGGGAGCATGCCCCATGCAGGCAGCCAAGGAGGAAGGGTCCGACGCCGTACGCCTCGCCTGGAGGGTGGCAGACGGGGCATTTGGCTCCGAGCACTTACACATTAATGTGCAGAAACCTGTCTACGTGCTTTTTCTTTTATTTTCTCTCTTTCTTTTTTTTTTTCTTTTTTCTTTTTTTTTTTTTTTTTCTTCTGGATAGCTTAATTCTGCTGATGCAAAGTGAGAGTGAAATTACAGGTGCCAGTTTGCAATGCAGAGCGCTGATAAACAACTTGCCATTTTGCAGTGGCTGGTCACATCTGGAGCCTTTTGGGATGCAAAAGTACTGGAGGATTATTGCAAAACTTGAAGACAGTTATGTTACCATAACTTTTGTTTTTAACCTAAATTTGTAGATTTATTTTCTTTCTTTCAGGTTATTTTACTGGTTATGCTATACTTACTTAGCTAACCAGCTAACTCTGCAGCAAAACAGAAAGAGAGCCAGTCCTGAAGCTCTTGTCAGAAAACTTTTAGTTTGACCTTAGACTGAGACAGGCTGGTACAAAACCATGGATCAGTGGATTGTGTTTCATTAATTTCAGCATATTTTAAAACTCCACCACCTACAGCCCCCAACTCTGACATAACTTGTGTTGTTGTGCAATGCCCAGCACCATTGTACAGTGCTGGAAAAAACAAACAGCAACAACAAAAAAAGCACGCGCGCGCGCACACACACACGAAGTGTGATGAATTTGAATTCGTCTTTTTCCTCCTTTAAGTCATCATACTACTTTTGTAGCACAGTGAGATCAACAAACATAGAGAGACAGACAGATGGACCCACAACACACACTGTGAAGGCTGTGGCAGTAAGAGTCCCTCGCTCTGGCGTTTTGTTATTTTTGTAGCTCTTCCTGCACAGAATACACTGGCACAACGTTCAGCTTGGTCCCGGGTACTGCCGCAGTCTTTTACCGTTGTGAAAGCCCCCAGTCATTCTCTCTTGAAAAACCACACTGAAATTTGAGAGGCTGCTAGGAGATTAATATTTGTTTATAATATTATTAGTCATTTCTATTTGCTAACACATGCGTGGAGACACAAAGGGGCTTGAGGAAGGTTTGATTCTTCACGTTTCTGGTACACGGCAGCATTCTGAAACCCTTGCACAATTTCCATCAGGTCACTGTAGTAATAATTATGCATGTATGCAGTTAATGTTCCCTGACTGCTTCTGATCCGCTACGTCTGTTCCCGCTCGGCGCTCTCCTGTTGAGATCACACGGTCTGAAGGCAACACGCGGCAGGCTGGTCGGACCTCGGCACCCCAGCAGGTTCACAAGCCCTGCTCCAACCCATGCAGAATGAAAAATGAAATGCTAATTCACACCCTCCCCCCCCCCCCCTTAACATCTCATATATTTTTGTTGTGTTAGAAATATCTGAAATGGCTTTGATGTATTTTCTGTGATTATCCACAATTTCCTGTTATGTAAGGTATCTCTCGGGAGACTTGATAGTCAAGAATAAGTTGCACTGGGAATTATAACTAAGGTCTGGCCCAGCCTGGTTTTTTAGCTCACTGAGCATTACTGGTGTGTAGAGCACTGTGTTTTTCCTATACTCTTTAGTATGTTTATATAAAATATTCACTCTGAAACTGAGAATGCTCCAAATTTATCCTCTTGTGGCACACGTGATCATTCATGAGAATCGAGTTAAATATAGGGTGGGATTTTTATTTTTATTTTTATTTTTGCTTCAGAGAAGATATCATCAAGTCGGGTCTGGCTTTTTCCCCCCTTCCTTATGAAGGTCAGCGGTCATTTAGGACAGTTTTCTATCACACATTTCAAATGCTAAGGCAGTGCTTGTTGGAGGATATGCGCCATAATTTGTCAGTGAGTCTCAGTTCATCCTTCAGCCCACTCTGGCCATGGGGTGCAGAGAATTTTCATGGAAGAATTTCACGGAAGAAATTTCATGGTTTCATAGAAGACCCAGCCTGGTTATGGTGAACCATGCGACGAGCCACCTTTTGTCCCCTGACAACGCAACACACACTACTCTGATCACCTCCAGAAGTATTCGGTTGCATATTAATAGCTGTGGGAAGAGAAATCTGACAGTTCTTCCCCTTTGCCACATGTGCCAGAGGCTGGCGTCACCTTCGGTGGTGTTTGTGGGATGAGCAGCTTGTAAGATACACAACCCAAGTCGGACACGCGTTGTGGAGCTCCTTGGCCTTGCCACTCTCCCATCCGAGCATACGATCACCCTTCTTCCATGCATTTATTGCAGCATGTCTTACCTCAGCTCCGTTCCTAGCAGTGTCCTTGGCTTTCAGCGTTCTGCTCTTAGTGTCCTCTTATAGCTGCTGCATTCAGAGTCTGTTCTGCTCCTAGGTTCATCCTCAGCTCCTCCAGCACAGCACAGCTTTGCACAAAGAGTATACGGGTATGTTTAAAAATGCAAGTGTGCATAAAGAAGTACCAGTACACACAGGATTTTTTTAATTGTTTTCTGTACCTTAGGTTGCCGTTTTTGCCCTTTTTGACATTTTCTGTGAGCAAAACATCATGAGATGTCTTCGTTGTCCTGTGGCTCAACACAGAAATGACTATGGCCTTAAAATTCTGCCAGTAAAATGTTTTAAGATACATTTAAACTTTTAAATATGTCAAATGCATTCAGGTTTTGCTAACTGAGCCATCTAACGACACGCAGATTCCCCCTGCGATTTTTGCCCTAGCCATCTGCAGAGAGCAGGGCCCCCATGACCCTCCTCTTTCCAGTGCTCTCCTTTTCTATGCACCTGCATTCCTGCTCCCCAAGGGGAGCAAAGAAACTTCCCACATTCGGTTGAAACATAATAAAAGCCTGGTGCTTGTGACGAAGACATGCGTGCCATCTCCATGCAGATTGGGATATTGGGATATTGTAACCTAGCATAAAGCTCAACACCCAAGTACCTTGAAAAGGAAAATGACATCAAGAACTATGGATGGACTACAGGAAAACAATAAAGTAAAAGGCTTTTGTTTGACAAAGAAGCATTACGAATCAGTCTGGTGCAGGACCAAGTGCATCCCAGTGGATGATTTCCCCATTACTATTCACTTGGGCAGCTCCGGGACTGGGTGCCTATCTGCTCCGCTTGACCCTCAAGTCTTTCCTGAGCGTTGGCTGCAGCGCTTCCACTGCATTGGTAAATGATATAATAAATATGGTTAAAAGGAGAGGGATACAAGGGTTAATGAGCTGTTGGCATTTCTCCTCTGCCTTGTGGTCTGCTAAGTGCACAAAATAACTTCATGCCAAATTCAGTGCATTTGGGAGTTCTTATCAGAAAGAATCTAAACTTGGGCACAGAAGGCTTATGGTGAAATGGGCATCCCTCTGAAAAGATGTCGTTTCAAAGAAATCACTGACACTGAGACGAGTTGTGCCAGGAAAAAAAAAAAAAACCCTAAAAAAAAAAAAAGTCCCTGTCGCTTTTCAGCTCCATCCCCGGAGGGGAGTCTGGGACCTGCTCTAAACCCAGGGGTGTTGAGAGAGTGGCTCCTGGCAGACAGCCAGGTGGCTGGCTGTTGGGGGCAGAAAATTCAGGAATTTGGGGGTTTTGAGCCATCCACATGGAACTGCTCTTCCCTCTGGTTCTCTTGACTGTCTATGAGAGTAAACTGGAGAAGGTGTCCTGGGCTACTCATCCCTGAGGTAGGTGCCCTGACCACCAGTCTGCAGGGCCACTCTTCCCTTTTCTATACACTTTTCCTGGTATCTGGCATAGGTTTCTGCATGCCAATAGCTTCAGGGGCTGGGGAGGTGGGTCTGTCGTCCAGCTGGCTGGCTCCCATTGGTCCCTGAGGAGTGTGGAGAAAAAGTGGCTGGAGTTACATTTCTGGTCTTATGCAGCACACATTTCAAGAGTATTTACTGGTGGGACCCAAAATGGAGAGACACGTGCCTTGCAGAGCACAGGGGAGCTTCAGGCAGAAGATCAGAGCTGGGCACAACCCAGCCACATTGTGCCCAACAAGGTCTCGAGCATCAGGGTGTGAGCTGAAGGGTGCTTGAGACCTCCATGTTCTGCTCAGCACTTCAGCTCCAGTCACGTCCCTCGTTGGGTACACACAGGCATCCTTTACTAAATCTGGCCCATATCAGATGCATCAATTATTTTGAAGGATTTCAGTTCTGTGCAATTAGTACTGATACTGTGATAACTCAGGCAGCATCAGGGCTTCATTGAGCTAAGCTCTTCCAGACAACGAAAGTCTCTGATTCATAAAGCAGACAAGGCTTTAGCAGAAATACAACAGATGAAGCTAGAAACAACAACAACAACAACAAAAAGAAAGCTACAACAAGAGCCCAGAAGATTTGTCCACACTGAAAGGCTGAGAGTCGTATGGCATGAACAAGGGGATGAGGAAAGGTGGCTCTGCTTGGCCTCACAGAGCACCAACTGTTATTACAATCACTATCAAAGTTAGAGGAAATTGCATCCACTTTACTGTTGAAACATACAAAATGTACAAAGCTTTCCTAGCATCCATAAACAGTTGAATATATTAGAAAATAGAGGACACAAGGCTTGCTGTTGTTCTTCAATCTCAACTCATATTGCTTCCAGTGGCCATTTAACCTCGATAAAGACAGAAAGATCCAGGCCCAATGTTTTTAATTACAAGTGGCATTTCCAAGCCTTCTGTGGTCTGCGTCTAATCCAAAAAAGTGACTTCATTTTGGACTCTGGCACTATGGATGCTCTGTGCAAAAAGCAGACTGCAAACTAGTTTCCATCCTGCTTTAATAATAGATTCACAATCCAAAAAGGAACTTTAAACAGTTTATTTTAATATTCAGGCTTAAAGCTTTCCTTCTGTAAAGGGGTATATAACCCAGCAGTAAAACAATGTCTTTGAAAGTTGACTTAAAAGGTCTTAGGAAAGTGGTGGATTGTTAGATTCAGGCTCTCAGCAGTTAAAAAACAGTTGAGCAGAAATAAACTAATTGGCAGCTTGTGTGACCAAATCTGCCCCAACTCAGTGATGGGCTCAACCTCCTCTACACAGGCAAAATGTGCAGGATGCCCTGATGCAGAAACAAACACTTGATGCAGTGTGAGGCCAGTGTGGAAAAGGTTTCTGTGGAGTGAGGCATGAAGCGAGCCCTTCTGCACCTGCAGAGTAATGAGAGAAAAGGCGTGCAGAACAAATAGGATGGGAGGGACAGTGTGAGAGAATCAGAAAGAAAAAAACTGCAGTGAACACTAGGACCTGTTTTTTGCATGGCCAATAGCCAGAGGAAATATTTTTCTAATGGGTGGATAAGGGCTTGTCTTCTGCTGAGGTGTGACCAAGCCCCACTGAGACTCCTATGAGCTTTCAAGGAATTGGCAGAGGCCAGGGGAATCCACCTGGAAAAAACAAACAAACAAATAGTTTTTATCCCAATTAGATGTGAAAGTCCTGATGTATGAGCTATTTACCATTTCCTTTGAGAACTTTGTAGACCCAGTGTTTTCACTGTTTGGGGTTCAACTGCATTTCAACTACGTATTTCTTTTAGTGATTTCATCCCAGCCTGTATAGTGACAATGCTCTCCCCACTGTCAAATGTTTGGCATTAAATCCCAAGGCTCCATCCTTGCCTTAGGAAGCTCCTACAGGAGTATCCCCAACCTAAATGGTTAAGGCACTGCCATTTATATTTGTGTCCTTATGGCCTCTGGGCACTGGTACCTTGCCAAACTTCCATGGCCACCTTTTAGCCAGCCTATTTATGTTGTGTATATATATAAGCATATGTATGTGTACATATATATATATGTACATTTAAATTCTATCACATCAGCACCTGGACATTGTGCTTTGCTCTTGCCTAAAACCACCTCTCTTTGTCAGTGTTTTTTCTCAGGGTGACGCCTTCAGAACTGAGCCCGAGATCACAGCAAAATGTTTTGTACAGTAGCCTAAGTCTCACTTTCCCTTGAAACAGCAGAACAAATCAGCCTTGAGACAGTCTGGGACCTTTAAAGATCTGTCTCCTTAGCTTCAGCTGGCTCTCAGCTATCCTCTGTGGGGCTCTCACCCTTCAGCTGGGCAGCCTTTCCTGGCAGAAGGCCGCAGAAGGCCGCAGGAGGCCGCAGAAGGCCGCAGAAGGCCGCAGGAGGCCTTGTTGCCTCTGGGAGGACCAAGCAAGATGTCCTCAGAGCACTGAGGCCATGGCCACAGGCTGCCTTGCGTTGCTGTCCCCCTTTATTACGCTTGAGCTCCTCAGCCCGTGTGGCAGTGCTCTACTCGTGGCCAACCTGAATTAATTTTTCAAGTCAGATTTCATGAGGCGGTATCAAATGCTTTCCTGAAATTCGGATATATTACGTCTACTGCTTTCCCATCATCGGCTAATTTTCTAATTCCATCAAAAATGCAATCAGGTTTGTCTGGCAAGGCTTATTCTTTATAAACCCCATGATTCAATTTACCTACCAGTGAAGGATGAAGGGCTGAGTCAACCTTTGCAAGCTTAATCAAACTCATCCAAACCTCTGTGCTCAACAGATTGAACTGGAAGTTTTGCAGGAAGAAGCTTGCTCTTAGCATTTGCCTTACTTTTGTGGTTTCTAATAGGATGGAAATACTGGAAGAAAAAGCTTTGGCACTGCATTTTAGTACTTTGCTGCTTAAAAATAGGGAAAAATACAGAAAATATGTTTCTTTTAAAGTAGACTGTTTCAGATTGTAAAACAGGGTTCTGGAAGATGAAGAATATTGTTAGGTAATAGTTTATGTCCAACTCTACTCTTACCTAGTAGTTTCCATTTCCCTAGGTGGACTTGCCAGAAACAAACAAACAGAAATAAACAAAAACAAATAAAGATCATTGACAGTGTGGGTTGGATTTTGGCTTCTGAGGTTCCGCTGGCACATCCAGGATGTTCCAGAGCCCCAGCCTGGCAGGCAGTTGACAGACATGCAACAGTATGGCAGATGGACAGCCTCTGCTATTTAAGACTCCTAAATAAGCACAGCATCTGATGAACTTTGAGATTGTGTTTGCTGTGATTCTCCCCACTTCAGAAAACAAACAAACAAAAAACCCTCAGATCTTCCTCTCTGAAGATTTATAATATTTACTTTCCTGGACAATTGCTTCACACTATCAAAAACCTTACCCTTTCATTTGCGTTCTGTCTTTGTTTGCATTCTTTGTTTTGATATTTGTTTGCTTTTATCTCCTTGGGTTTGAAAGGGCTCTCCTCCTTGTGTTTAGCGTGCGTACAACTCAGAGGAGGGAACCTGTGGGACATGCAGGGCACTTGGACACTAAACCCAAGGTACAAGAAAGGTTATATCTACAGACAAAATTATTTCTATAGACTGATTCTATACTGATGAATATAATAGTGGGGAAGAAATCAAAACTGAACTCGAAAGAGGATTGAAGAGAGCTAATATGCTGTATGTTACTTGGTGACATAGGAGTTACCTTGGAAATGAATCTGGTGTACTTCTGCATGCAACTGATACAAAAAAAAAAAAGGAAAAGAAAAGAAAAAAGAAAAAAAAAAGAGCCTAGCTTTTTTTTTTTTCTTTTCTTTTCCTTTTTTTTTTTTAACATCTCTTCTTCCCTTCTTTAAATATTGGCTAAATCACAGCACTTGGCACCTCCTGGCACCTCCACTTAGCACTCAGGCTGTCCAAAGGCATAATGCTGACACAGGCATGAGGGGCACATGCCCGTTTGCCCCCGACTCCTGCTCTGCACCCACTTTGGGTCTACGCAGCCCATGAAGACACATCCCACCCGCCAGCACAGCCCGATGGGGATGACAGAGCAGGCAGCCTGGCCACAGATCCCACTGGGAAAGCTGCAGTGGGAAGAGGAAATGCCCACTGCCCACTCCTCTTGTGCTTCAGTGCTCAGTGGCTCTTTCCCCACTCAGTCCTGGGTGGTGATGAGACGGTCTCTTAAAAGCGATCAAGTAATTCTTCAATGCCTTGGAGAGCCATTGTGTCTGTACCCAGATATGCAGGCAGTCCTTCTTTGGAAAAACTGGGAAGTAATTGTATAATCATTTCTATGGTGACAAAGAGCGAGAACATAACTTCGAGACATTTAGAATAATAATGTGCCTAAGCAAGTGCATATTTTAAAATGTGTTGATTGTGTATGGAAAGGTCCTGAGCAACTTCTGGCAGTCAGGAGAGACAGTCTACCATAAACCTCCTCACAGCAGGCAGCTACTCAATCTGAAAATTAATTTCAAGAAACATGACTGACCACCGTGCAATTTTAGCTGTAGGTTTTTGCTGAACCTTTTGTGGTAAACAATGTTGTTAGCTGAGGACACAGTGACTGGACTTCAGAATGAACAGCCAGGCCTACAGGCAAGAACAGAAGTACCGCAGTGCCCACGGTGTGCTAGAGCATCCTTCATTATGAGGCAAACTCACCCCTGAATTCTCACACCACCTCCAGCACCTGGAAAGGCCAAACAGGTTAGATGTGATAAGCCCTTAGGTTTATCTGCTTGCTAACTGCTTCTGAAAACATTACTTACTAAAATATTTCAAATAAAAGACAGTTTTAAAAAAAAAGGCATTAAAAGACAACGTTCAAAAGGTATGAGTAAGCAGTGAACAAATGCTTTTTACTAACTTGAGCCTGAATGTAAGACTTCCTTGGGAAATACAGTTGTCTGAATCCGGATTCAAACTGCAAGATGAGAGCAAAGATAAATATTCAGTGAAAGATGCACCAGATTATTCTTAAAAGAACAGGAAAGACTGGAATGAATCTTTCCTTTTTTGAGTGTTGTACATGACCCTCCGCAAACTTAATTTTTGCACAACTCTTAACAGAGAAGTATCATCAAGACATATTTAAATAGCTTCAGAAGACTTAGATAGTGAATTCGGTGAAATGTGCTGACTGTTCCAATGTGTTTTGCTTTAGCCCGGTCATTTTTAGCTCCTCAAGTCTTCACATATTTGGCTTCTAATGTACACTTAAACAGTGAATATAGAGCATATTTAAAATTTAATATGATTTTCATTATCTAAGTCATCTTCTATGTTTCAGATAGCTTGGACAATGTCACTAAACTTGTCAGATTCCCCTTCTGCTTCTCATAAACTAACACAATACTGTTGAGTTAGGCTTTGTACTCCTGCAGAGAAATATCCAAATTCTTCCAAAAGATTGTTTACATTGACATCAGAGACGATGGAAAACAAATTACGACATTTGTATTTGTGTTAGGAGCCAGATATACTGCCAGAACTGCGGAAGTCAGTGGCAACGCTCCTATTGGATGCTAGCATTTATAAATCCATTATTTATTTTTAAGCAGAAACCTTGAAACAGTTTATTAGTCCCCTACTGTTTTGACTTCCATCTGCCCAAGTACTTCTTGAATGAGAAGGAGATTGTTGGGTAACAGCTGTTGGAGATACATATGTGTGGTAGGTTCACTGGAAGGGTGTAAGGGAAAGATTCTCTTCATAGTTGCCCTCTTGTCCTTCCAAAACTTGGTTTATCTCCTTACTTCTTAGCTGTAAAGCCTTGTCCTTCACCATGGTCCTTCCTGGTTTCAGTGAGAAACTCAGTCAACGAATAGACTGCATGATCAGAGCTGCTACACTTGAATTTAAAATGCATTGTTTCCCTAGATATTACAAGCACCCATGGAGGTGAAAGGGGATTCATAAAAAAATAAAATAAAATAAAATAAAAAAAAACAGTGAAAGAAAGTCGCAGTGGAAAAAAAAAATATTTATTAGAATTGATTTTAAAGAATCATTATGCAGGGAGAAAGAGAAATATTATCTAAAATGGAGTCCACGGTTGTGTATTTCTTAGCTAGATTGATTTTTCATTTCCATTAACATTAAAGTTACTGAAAATACAGTTTTTTAAAAAAGGAATATGTTGTCAGTATTGATATATTCAAACAGCAGCATCAAATCTAGAATGATTCTCATAAGCAGCCACCAAATGATGGTGGAAAATGGAGTCTGATCAAGTCTGGGAAGTCTGATCAAGTACCTCCTCCTGCCTCCACTTCAGGCAATAAGAAACCAGGGCCAAACTCTGTAAAGTATTGTAGTCTCTCTCTCCTCCAAACCAAACCAAACCAAACCAAACCAAACCTAACCAAACCAAACCAAACCTAACCAACCAAACAAAAAAGATCCATGAGAAAGCTAGCACATGCAAATGAAACGCCTTCCTTAGTATTCTGATCAACTTTTTATATTTCTCTAGTGAAACTTTTTCTTCCCACTTTCACGTATAACATTTTTTTCTGTTCTAAGGTGGGGACACTTCAGGGTTACAAGAAATTTCAGTACATTGAGCAGAGAATTCCTAAAATCTGAGATATGACCTGGAGTCTTGTCAAGAATAGATAAAATAAAGTAGCATTTAAGAACAACCAATAAATGTCTCGCTAGTCTGGTATGAGCTTGTGGAACTCAGCACACTGGAAAAGACTCAATATTGGGGCTAACTGAAAATGGCATTAGGAGAATGAGCTATGCAGGGAAATTAAAATGGTCTCTTTCATAAATGATTCAGGGTAGGACTGACATACCAGCTTCAGGATTGCTACAGGGGTTTTCTACTGGGCAAAGAGTAATAAGAAACTGAAAAACTTTTGGCATTTCAACTTTATTGAAAAAGGGTACAAAGGAACCACCTCTGGATATTGTAAAACTCACAAATAAATTCTTTACAGCTGCACAAGGAAAGATAACAATGAGAGCCCAATATTTCATTCCTAGCACAGTAAAAAATCCTATTATAGCCAATGCAGTTATGGGTGCACCAGCTGTATTCTGGGAATTCTATATAACTTCTGTCTGCTTCTGAACCAAAACCCCCGAGGCCAGCTTGTGAAATTAAAAAGTCCTCCTCTTTCATATACATGCCCCTCTGCATCTCTGTACGTTCACCAATGTCTAGAATTAAGTAAATTGTCTTAATCAGACACGATGCCCTTCTGGGCCCAGGAGTAGCTTCTCAAGTGCTGTTTTCTGACCCTGCACTCTTCTATAATACCCGTAGTCATATAAAAAAAATGCGCCTCTTTCTTCATTACTAAAATCTATAGGGGTGCTCTAGGCGGGCATAGCTCATGCTGTCTGAGGTTTGGGGCAATGTAAGCTCTGGAGGAAGAAGTGTCCATCTCCGTTCAGTTGGAAGAGCAGGTTTTTGTTGTTGTTGTTTGTTTTTTTAAGTGCACAAGACAATTAAAAAAAGGGGAATGAGGGGAAGGACATGAGAGAAATTAAAACATTTCTGCTTTTCAAGTGTGATTTTGAACTTTTGAATCACCAGGGGAAAAGGGCTACCACAGGGGTCAGGTAAGCATCATGAAGCTGAGCTGTAAATTTTGACATTGGGTATTAAAATATATATAAAAAATAACACAGTTCACCTTAACTTTCAGGCTTCTTACCCATATAACCCAGGAAACTGAGATGCTAGCCAGACCATCAGCAGTAAATATGTGGAGAACTCAACAGGAGGAGAAAGAGATGAAACAGATGGGAGGAGTCACTGCTCCTCACGCACCCCTAAGGCATCTCTGTTCCCTTGCCCAGGACTTCCTTTTGTAACCTTCCCCGTTCCAGCTGCTCAGGTCAGGACTTGATTCTCCTCTCAGACCCACAGTGCTGTCCTTCATTGGACAGAAAGACCACCCCAGGGGAAAGCAAGTGGATTCAGGCATGAGAACTCGTCTGCCCACATGAGCAAATCTCGCTGGGGCCAAAACAAGAGGTCAGGAGAGCTTACTCAGTCCAGCTCCCTAAATACTGCCACCAGACGTGCAAAGCGTAATTCAAGGGAACAGCAGAAAAGTAAACAGCAAAGGTTTTTATTCAAATGTGCTATTTATATCCAGAAAGGGAGAAACAGGAAACCTTTTGGAGCTCTCAGTTCAGCCCAGTCCCATGACTTCTGCGGGGTCCCCACAGGCTCTCACATCCCTTTGCGTGTGAAGAGACCGAGACTTGACTTTGTGTCTGCCTCAGACCTAGGAGTCCTTGGAGACGCTGCTTTGGGACTGTCCTCTCTCACCCATCACTCTGGATTTCTAGCAGATGGCTTAAATGACAAAGTATATGGATAAACGTCCTTTAATCTACAAAAAATGTGACGTTAAACTTTGGTGATTAGCTTCATATAGCTGAACTTGTTTGAAATTGAAGGCAGAATGGATGGAGAGGTGAATGTCAGTGGAAGGTGTATTGTCCAGACATCTTCCTAGATACGTCATTAAATGATGGAAGTTATGGCATCTTTAAAGACACCCATGCTGTATAGACAACGTAGGTGTAGATATATACCACATTTTTGAAACTGTGCTACTATATATTTCTATTAAATTATCTGTGCCTAATTGTTTTCAATAAGTGCTTAGTATTTTTCCTCTCTGAGAAGCCAAAGTGAGTATTTCCGTACCTCCCCCTGGCATGGTGATGGTACAACATTCTGTAAAGCCTGCAGAGTCATTTAATACTAGTTTCTTAGATGAATAAATAAGTGCAGATACATCAGTGAATGGGATGTTCCTATCTTGAATATTCATGTGTTTCTGTCTTCACTGAAGTCAATAACAGGATTCTGACAAAATGTCAACTCTTACTTTGTAGTTTGTCCTGGATTTCCACAAAGGCAATTTTTGGATAGGGACTTTAGAGAAGAAAATGATGTAGCAGAAGTGCAGAGAGGAAAGGGAAGAGAAAGGAGATGGAGAGTTTGTTCTTTCCATTAATATTAAACTGTCCATTTCCCAGCTGCAGGCTCATGAAAGGAGACTTCTTGGTGATTACCTAGTAATTCAAACCTTACAAACCCACCTCAGAACACACAAAGACAAGGTAAAAAAAAAAGATTTTTTTATTGCAGTTTCATGAAATCTGATCCACAGCAGAGCTTGAAGAATTCACTAAGCTTTTGAACACATACGCAGACTGGTATCAATTTCTTTTTTTATTTCTTCCTTGCCAGATGAACAATATATATGAACAATATTGCCTCTGTGCGTGTGTGTGTGTGTGTGTAAACATGAGTAACTTTTATAAATGCAAATGCCAACGAATACAAGTAATAGTCTGGTTTCTATAAAAGGCTCTGTCTCGCAAAACAATCTGCTGCACAAAACCAAAACAAACCTCTGAAATGATTTTCATGTGTTAACATTACCTTTTACCAACAGTTGCCTTTTACCTGTTTACCTATTCAAGCTAGGAAGCAAGAAATATTCACTCAAAGATGAACCAAAGGAGTGCATTACCTTCACAATCCCTCTGTACTTTTAGAAGTACAGAAGATATTTAGACTCCAAGGGTTCCCCTCCTGAGCCAGACCATCCTCAGTGCTGTGACATTGCCTACACCCACTTATAACCCTGCCTTACTCGTCCGTGCCTATGGAGACCAGGATGAATTGCTTATAATTTGGTTCCTCTGGTGTAATTGTGCCTTTAACACACAGCTGTAACAGGGAGTGAATTTGCTATTGTTCTGCATATCTCCCAATTACCCATGAAAAGCCCAAAATATCAACAAAGTGAATTCTGAAGTGCATATTACCTGAAACTCAGAAATGAAAAAAAAAAAAAAGTTCCACCCCTACTTTTGGTTCAATGAAAGACTGTGTGAAAAATAAACATTATATTTCCAGATTCCACAAACTATCGAGCACTTTAACTCAATTTTCCATGTTATTCTGATGGACTTTTGAGTAGGTTTTATGGACCGTATTCCCATAATGTTCATTTATGAATCTGCGACCTCTTGAAAGGTGAAGAGAAACAAAACATACACGAGTACAAATGAATGAATAACACTCTAGTTTTATTTCTTACTTTATACACCGCTATTGGTGAGCTGTTAAACTATCAGTCAGATCTGATATAGCTTTGATCTGGTATGTGCCAACGTTTTCAGTCTTCACCACCACCCTCTCCCTGGGCCCCAGGTCCAAAACAGGGTAAAATTTTAACAGTTTTCAGCATATCTAACTCAACATGAAAACCTTGAATAGTTCATAAAAGGAGCAAGTGCTCAAATGTTGGTGTGGAAAGCAAATGAATTAATAATACACAGCTACCAGAGTCCACTTGCATGTTTTGTGCCTTTTAGAAAGACTGTGGACAATAACATTATCTCCTAAGATTTTTGGGATCCACATCAAAAAAAGCAGAAACATTCCTCAAAACTGCCGTATGCTTGAATGTGCTGATGGGCATGGCTAATATGGAACACCACTGGGATGATATTGAATTCACCATTATGTGCCCAGTAAATACATGGAGAGAAAACCATTTTATTCAAGTACGAGCGTCTAATGTAAAGAGCTATCCAGAGAATAGAACATCACATGTATTTGTTTTATAAAACTGTGTAAAGGTTTGCCAAAGCTCTCACAGTGTGATAGCTTTGGCCATTTATTTCCCCAGATTTCTACTGTGAGTGCTACTGCTCGCTTTGGAATATTTTTTTTTTTATGAACAGTGATTAATAAAAGTAAAATCCTGAGTGTTCTGAAGAGGTTATTTGTCCTAGTCATGATTAATTGCTGGCTAAGGCCAAACTTTTTTTTTTTTTTTTTTTTTTTTTTTTTCCTTTTTTCCTGCTGATACACCTGTGCAGCTCCAGACTTAAAATCCATGATATGCAGCCTCATTGATTAAGGCTCACAAAATTGCATTTGAACGCTCCTAAAATGCAAAGAAACAAATGTGTTAGATACAACCATTGAAGTCAATTGCAGTCAGACATATGTCAGGCCAACTCAGTAATTATCAGCAACTCCACACTGGGCTCATCCTTTTCCTGTAACAAGCTGCTGAGTTTTGTGACCCTGAAAATAAAAGCAATTTTTATGTAATTTTACTTTTTCAGCATAGCACTAAATGCTAAAAGTAGGAGCTGAGGCACTGCAGCAGTAAAGCCCTTACCCACAGATCCCTGCACCCGCATCATGCAGAGATAGATCTGCCCATACAGCGCTCTGTGTAGGACTGGGGTCCAAGTTAGCCTCACATCTATCAGATGAAGGACCTGTATCCCCCCAGTTTTCAAGATGTTTTCTTCTAGCTTTTGGCCCAGGCAGTGCATGAGCTCACATTCCTGATGTGATACATCACCGAACCACCGATGGTGACTTTCAGCGGTTCTTCAAAGTTAGTAACTGAGGCTACCCACCATTTTTTTCACAGGCTGGGTTGTCTGGTAACACACAGTTTCAGTTAGATAGCTTAGAATAACCAGTTTCAGCCGTGCCAGCAACAAAAATGAGGGTGACCCCACATGCTATGTGTGTTTATGCATATGTCATTCATCAGTTCAACCCATTAACCAAGTATCAACCAAATTTAGCAGCCAAAAAAGTAGCAGCTCAATTACTTTAGTGAAAATATGTGGCTGGGGAGGGAGATCGGCTCTGAGCTTCTCTACAAGACAGGCAGTGCAAGTTAAGCCTTTGCCAGCACCAGAGAATGCATACATCTGAGAGTCTGTGTGTGAGAGAGTGAGCGAGAGATGCTGCAAAAAGCCCCTCGTGTGGAAAAAACATCAGGGCTAGATCTGAAACCACATCAGAGAACCCAGTCATTAGATCTAATATGGAGGAGCGCAGTACTCACAGATGTGTTTTCTTCTGCTGTGTGAACTAAGATGCAGACTGTGTGTCACAAGGCCCTTTACAGGTAATTTCTGATACTCCGAATTGCACTTGCACACAAACTGGAAGCTAATGTACTTATTTACACCTGTGAGCAACCATATAGTCATCGCTGAGAGCAATAAACCAATGACAGTTTCGGTCTCACCAAGTTTTATTTCTAAACTGAACGCATTCGGATTCTACCTGGCCCTTCCATGGGTGAGCCATGTAGCAGAAAGCTGCAAGGAATCATTGCTTCTCCTACAAAAGCATAAGCAAATTGTGGTTCTCGGTGGAAAAAAAAATAAAAAAGAAACAGCAAGGAGGAGGCAGGGCCGTAACTTAGGTTTCATGGGAGAATGAGAGTGAGCAAGCAAGGACAGACTGTGTTAGAGGAATAATTGTAGCAGGCTGCAAATTCTTCCAGCTGTTTTCAGTGTACAGCAATGCCTCTCCCTGTCCTGTAGCTCTGTGCTGCAAGATGCCCCCAGCTCCCTTCAGTGAGCTGTTCTCCGTCTCCCAGGACAAGTGTCCTTTAACATAAAAGAATTCAGGCAACCCAGCACTGCGGAGCAGGATTAACTCTCTGTGGTGGTGGAGAACCCTTCCCGGGGAACTGCAGAAACACCTATAAAAGGTATCCTGGCGTAAAAGAGAGAGCCCTTGACAGCGGGAGACCTGGGTGACAAACAGGCTATTAATGAGCTTTTGCGAGACTTCTCTTTATCCCGTTCTCCCTGCCAATGAGCTGTAATTACTTTTATTTCCTTTTATTCCCTCCCAATTGGAAGACAGGGACAAATAAAGCTTTTGTTTAACACTTCTGCACCATGCATTCCTGCCATCTTCATCCTGTAATAAAGGTCTGGGGCTCACCTCACTCACCTGAGCAATTCTCACTCAATTGAATGGCGCAAGAATGGAAGACTGCAGAACGAAGTTCATAGCCAGAAGCTCCACTGAAAGATAAGACATCCCACAGAAGGAGGAAGGATTCTTGGGAATGGCTTCAAAGCTGCCTTGGTCACATATCTGTTGAAGAAGACCAAACAAAAGCTTCTCTTTCCCATGATATCTTGTCCAAAAAATCTTTCAAGCTACACAGCAATAACTATATATAACTAGAATTAAGAGAAGGGAATCACATTTACTGGCTTAATTTCCTGAGCAGGCCTTTGTTAAGAGCTGTCTGAAAGCTGCCAGTTAGATTAATTGATGATTTTGAAAATCAACAGAAAGGACAGAACTGTACATTAATTGCATATATTAATTGCATACATTACTGCGTGTATATGAGGAAAATCGTGGTTCTGTAATACAAGTTACATTGTTTAAGTAAGTCTTACACAGCCACAGCAGTAATGTTTCACTGCAGACATTCTTAATGTTAATCCATAATGTAACTAGCTGCAGTAAAGGGGAGGAAAAAAAATACACCAACAGTTTGTAGCTATCCTATATCTCAGACAGGGTGATATAACATAGCATATGTTTTAAAATGATAAAGACTTCCAAGAATAAGATGCAGCTTCCAGAAAAATATTCATACACGCCCAAACAAAAGCAAAATCTTGTAATAATTGAATAATTGCTGCTCTCTGTACCTAAGGAGTCCGAAAAAAATCCAGACCAAACCAGCCCTTTTCAGTGGCTTAGCTGGTCAACACTCTTATACACAAAGCCCAGTGCTCTTCCCTAAAACCTAAGAATTAATCAGCATTATGTAAGAGATTTTTATAACACTCTAAAAATACATTGCGAATTCCTTTCCAGTGTTGGACTGAGAAGCTTTAAAGTACAGCCACCCCTTCATCCCCCTTTTAAGCAAACACTGGATCTTCATTTTTGATATTAGAAACTTAAATTCGTCTCAGTATACGTGCCTCAAATCTTGTTAATTACAATATTGGCCTTGTGAGATACAACTGCTGCTGCTAAGAGCAGTGTTTGTGCTCAAAATGATTTCAGCATGGGCACAGATACAGAGATACTGCCTGCGCATAAATACTTTAAAAAAGGAGTGATGGCACACGGAACTTCACAGGACTATTTTGGATGTTTTCATCTTAATGTACCTGTTCGCAGGGCGAACTCTTGTCCCCATGGGATAACGTTTTGTTTGCGTGGTTCCGATAGATCATACACCACGATAACATTCCTGCAAAGGCAGTTGTAACGTTAGCCTGGCAGACCTACAGCAGAGTCCTCTGAATACTCTATTCCTTTCTGTGCTCTGTTTCTGATATTCATAATAAATAAGTACCAGTACTATTTCTGTATCTTCCACTGAAGGATCTCTAAGCAAAATTACAAAGTCATCACCTGAATGTTAATGGTAGTCTGGGAACCATACCTGAAAAGAGAAGGAGCTTTAACACTGCTAGGGGGAACAGACTCAGCCTGCTCTTTTCTGAGCGTCCACAGCTGCCCTCTCAAAGTTCACTCTTCTCCGCCTGGATTAGTCCCCTAGATCATAACTTGATCTACCCAAGGCATTTGCAGTTCTTCAGAACCAGATAAATCGCAAGAATGCAAATAAATCACCCGAAAATGGGAACAAAGATTTTCAGCTGTGAAAGTCTTGTCATGGAATGCGTATCCAGGGGACACTGGAGAAATCTCACCTCATCCCATTTTTAGGAAACACCCCAACACAGTTCTTCTCCACAAAAAAACTTTTCCCCCATACAAGAGTGACACGACACTGACACAGCCACCTCCTCAAAATAACCCCCCGCCCTTCAAACCACAAACAAATCAATCAAAACTATTGAGGCAAACCAGAAAATAGATTTTGCAGAAAACAAATAAAAGGGGAAAAAAAAAAAAAAGAAGAAGAAGACATGGAGAAGACTCCTTTGTCCAAGAATGACTTCACTGCTGTTACCAGTTTCAAGTGAAAGCTGTGCTGATACTATGGCTGATGGGTGGCAATATAAAGTCTCGAGCAGGAGACAGCCAAAGTATCTGACGGGCTGACAGCAGCTGTTCCACAAGGGCAAGCAAATATTTAGATGAAAATTGTACTCCGGATTACGATCATCCCAAGGCAAAGCGTCACCTATCCTACGTGCGTTTGCCCGGGAGCATCCATGTTCACGATTTTCTTCCCCTTCAACTCCTCTTATTTTTTGTATTTCACCCACAACTCAGGTCCTTCTTTGTTCTCTGTCCTGATTCTTTCTCTGCCTTTCTTTCTTTGTGCCATTTTCCGCTACCCGTATTCACACGGAATACAATCAGTCACATGGCTAGCCTTCATGTGAACTCCATGGCACAAGATATGTAAGCGTTACTCGGTACGAATGAGGGCCAACTGCATCCCCTTAGTTCACTCTTCATTTACATGCCCTTCCCAGATGCCCCCTCCACGCTCCTTTCCCTCTTTTATCACCCAGATTCACCGCGCATTGTTCTGGTGCTTTGTTTCCTTTTTCTGGTCTCCCCCATGGTCATTTACACCTCCTTCCTTTCCGGTTAGCCTCTTACCCTCCCCTCCCGCTCCCTTCTTGCTCATTTTTTCCCGTTGTTGCCCACTTCCTACTCCCACTTTGCTGCCCGTTGTTGGCAGATCTCTCTCTTTCCTCCTCTGTTGTAGGTGTTGTGACATGGCAGTAGGCAGCAGTGTGGAGGCCTGGGCGGCTGCTGGCAGCTGGGGGCAGAGGAAACCCAATTTACTTCTTTCACGAGACCCACTTCAGCTACCCTGTCCCACTGGCCTGTTAGTACAACATACACCGTGGGGCAAAAGGCTAGGCCGGGCAAACAAGTTAGGTATATAATGGTCTTTGTTGCGGCTCGCTTTAATCTGGTGAATTACTGCAGTGAGTTGCAAAAGCGCAAATCCCACCCAACCGGAGTCGATGATAGGGAATTGTGCATGTGCAGCCAGGAGCGTGTAGGACTCTTCAGCGGCTCACTCCTTCCTGTCATCTCCTCTGCTCTGTCACTAATTTGTTCCAGTCGCTCATTAATACTCTCTTAATCGCCCCCCCCCCCCAACAATTTCACCTCACCAACTGTTTCCTTCACTCTTGCAGCTCAAAATCCAGAGGACTTTTTTTTTTTTTTTTCCTTTCTTTTTCTTTCTTTTTTTTTTTCCTTGCAGCTCTAACAATGACAAACAGATGCTGGTGGTCTTTGCCGTACACAACTTCCCTCGTAAAATTTCGGGCGGCCTTTTGCCTTGCAAACCCAAGGCGGAGGTGGGCACACGTCCACAGCGTGCCCCGACCGAGGGGCACCGGGGGGGCGAAGCCCTGAAACCCCCGTGGGCTGCAGACGTGGGCAGGTTTATGAGACGTGAAGGAGCCCTGTATTTATCAGGGTCAGCGGGCAGCCAGGTCCGCAGGGTTTGGGATTGCAGCTCAGCAGCCGGCGGTGGGGCCTGTGAGGAGAACTGCGAGCGCTGCCTGACCCCGTCGAGCGCCGGGAGCACGCGAGCGTTGGCAACGCACCTTTTAAAAAATATAAATAAAGAGAAAAAACAACAACAAAAAGCTTTTCCTTGAAATTTATTTGGATGGCTGTTTTTTTTTTTTTTTTTTTGTGTGTGTGTGTGTTTTTTCTTTTTTTGGGGTGTGTGTGTGTGTGTGGTTTTATTTTTGTGTGAGAGATTTTGTGTGTGCGTTTTTGAGAGTTTGTGTGGTATTTTTTGGTGGTTTTTTTTTTTTTTTTTGTGGGAGGGGGGGGGTGCTTTTTTTTCTTTCTTTTAGGTTTTGTCCCCTAGCTCTCTGTGGCACCTCACAGACCCCATCCCCACCCCGGGGTTCGCCGGTAGCCGCCCCCCACCGTCCAGCCCTGTCATGAGAGGGTCTGCCCGCCCCTTCGCCCCCATTCCCCCCCCCGGGCTGTGTGTGGGGGTGCCGGCAGGACGCGGTGTGCCCGCCCGGGTGTCCGTGTGGGGGCCACGCGGCCCTGCCCTGCGTGCCGGCCGTGAGGGAGAAGGGCGAGCGTCCCGTCCGCCCGCCGGCCGAATCCGCCCCGCATTTTGCGTCTCGCCCACCGCGCACGGGCGGCAGCGGCGGCGGGCGGGCGGCGCGCGCCCGGAACAGCCGGTTGTTTAAAATCCTGCTCCAACCGTTTCTAATTCCCCCTTGCGCCGGGGAAGGGAGAGCGCGAGCGGGGGGGGGGGGAGGGGGGGAGGGAGAAGGAGGAGGAGGAGGAGGGGGAGGAGGGGCCGTGCGGGGGGGGGGGGGGAGAGGAGGGAGGAGGGAGGAGGGAGCAGCCCCGTCCGGCTCCCCGCCTGCCCATTGGGGCGTGGGGGGTGCTGGTGGGCGTGCCCCCGCGGCGCCTCGTCCAATGGGCTGTGTGTGTGGCGGCGTCGCCATGGCGACGGGGCCGTTCCCGGGGAGGCCGTGATGGGTTGACAGGTGCGTGACAGTCGGCGCTCTCCGCAGGCAGCATGTACGGCAAAGGCAAGAGCAACAGCAGCGTCCCGTCCGACGGGCAGGCCCGGGAGAAGTGAGTGCGCGGCGGGAACCGCGCGGCGGGAACGGCGCGGCGGGAACAGGGGGGCGGCGGGAACGCCTGAGGGGAGCGGGGCAGCGGACCCGCCGCGGCGCAGCGCGGATGGGGGGGTGGGGGACAAAGAGCCCCGCGGCGAGGTGTGTGTGTGTTTGGGGGGGGGG
>CM021763.1:77078834-77246196 GCA_011075105.1 Heteronetta atricapilla | reverse complement strand
GTCCCGCAACTTTTCACCGCCGGGAGGATGAGGAGGGGAGCGGCGAGCTCCCCCGATGGGGTTTAGCCGCCGGCGCCGGGCGGGTTTTCCACAAAAGTTTGCGGCGTGGGGGTGCGGTGGGGCCGGCCGGGGGCTGCCCGAGCAACTGGTGTGCGCCGTGATGGGGCACGGTACAGCCGGGGGACACGGCGGCCACCTGCCCCACAGCACCGCTCTCCGGCGGGGTCCGTCCGGCTGCATGGTGCTCCGGTGCTGAGGCAGAAACTTTGCAGCCATCCCCTGAAAACCTCCCCTGAAACCCTTCCACTGAAACCTTCCCTTCCAGCCTTCCCTGAAAGCCTCCCCACCTTCCCCCAGGACCCCACAATCTTCCCTCGGAGCCTTCCCCCGAAACCTTACAGCCTCCCACCTCCCTCCCCAGCCGTCCCCGCTGCTCGCACCCGCTCCCGGTCCGTCTCCCCCGCCGCCTTCCCGTGCACTGCGAGGCCGCCCGGTATTTTTTTTTTTTTTTTTTTTTTTTTTTTTTTCCCAGGCGAAGCCTGCCCAGCCGACCCGTCGCCGAGCAGCGCCTGCCCTGCTCTAAGTAAAGTTGTGGGGGGCCGGCTAGATGGTGCTGTTCGATCTCAGTTCTCCCGCTCGCGGCAGCCGGCAGCTGGAGGCGCGGATCGCTGCCGTGTAGGTTATCCTCCGCAGCGCAGCGAAATGGGGTGTCTCTAAGTCGCGGGTGTACTGACAGATCGGTAACTTCCTGGGAGCATCTGCCTGCCGATAAAGGCGGCTGGGGGGTTTAGGAACACCCCTTTCCTCTCCCGTCGTGTCCCCCCCCCCCCTCCTCCCCCGCCCCCAGCCTTCCTTTCCTTTGAGGGTAAAAAAGATAAGCCTGAAGACTTGGCGTGTGGCTGAGGAACGCTGCTACATGGTACGCGCTGCAGATTGTTCTCGTGTGCCATCTTTTCAGGTCTCTTCTTAGGAGATTCGGATTCCGTCATGGCAATGCTCGTACACTTCGTACACTTTTTTTTTTTTTTTTTCGATTACGTTATTTTTTTTCCTTCGTCCTGCATCGTTCCGTAGTCGCGCAGCGCTTCTTCCGAGGGGATGCGCGAGTTCTCGCTCTGCTCGGAAAAGTTGCCGTCGAATTAAAGTTGCCCTCAGTAAAAATACAGCTCTGACTTCCACGTGAGATTATTAATCTGAAAATCACAGACAAAACGTGTATGTTCGGCTCCCGTATTAAGCAGCTCTTTAATCAAGAACAGGATCATAATCGTTTAATTTGAATTTTGAAAGTTTTTAGAAACAAATGTATGATTTAACTTTGTCGTGTCTGCTCGAGGTTTTAAGTACCTGAAACGTGTTGCCAGTAACAGATCTCCTTAACACACTTGAAATCGTGGAGTAAATGTAACGTAAACAAATAAATACACTGCCGTGGGTTTGGTTGGCCTCATGTATGGGACACGTTTGTTCCTCACGTGTGACAGTGGCAGGAGCAGTCTGCGATAAGCCTACTGAGGAATATTTTTCAGGTGTGCAAGACATGGGTGCTTGCGTTCTGTTTGTAATCCAGGCTGTGATACATTTTGTGGATCGATTCAATGCCACATGTGTTCGTAATCTGGCATCTCGCTGTGTGCTGCCTTTTAATATTTATGTCTTTTGAGGTTATGTAATTTCTATTAAATAAAGCAAACAAGTTTTGCAAGTGATTTATAGTAGCCCTTGGCAAATGATCAGCTCCAAAGATGGCATTCATTTTATGGTCTCCCTCTCTGCCCCTCCTGCCTGACCTGTGGGGTAAATTACCTGTGTTACGTAGCTTAAGAACAAATCTGATGCGTGGACAGGCGGGTTCTAGGAAAACCAACACCAGGTTTTTGTACAGCGCGGCTAGGTAAAGCACCGAGGATGAACAGACCATACCTACAAATACCAAGAAGATGGAGAGAGAAGAATCAGAAGTGCTGTTAAGCCCCATCCTCCCCTTCTGGAGCCGCCCAGACATAGCTTGTGTCTTGGCCCCCCAGGCTGCCCGGCAGAGAGGAAGGCTGTGTTTAGACAGCAGCTCCTCCATGCGGGGCCTGCTACGTTGTGAGAGGAAGAAGACTAATGTTTTTTTATCAACCTCTTTGGTTATCGCTTCCTTATTTTTAGTATTCCTGAGAATCGGATTAATTCAGATTAGGAGGTTGGTCCTGCTGTGATCGAATGGCTGAACCCTCCAAACTTTCAGTCTTGGGGAAAGAGGGATCAGACCACATGAATTTGCCTGTCCAGTTACGCACCCTTTCAAGCAGTGCGTTTGTAGGCATTTGTAAGTAGGGCTATCCGTCTATAAATAACATTTAAAGTTAGAAAATACCTGTACAAAAACAGCTTAAAAAAAGATAAGGCATAAGGAAAATGAAATTCTGAAGGGATTAACTCTTCTTTGTCATCTTCATCTTTTAGTGGTCCTCTAAACTTATTTTTTTTCCCCAAAAAAACCAACCTTATCTTGTTGGGGCTCATCAGGCATGCCTGTTCTGTTTAAAAATTACCAGGAGGCAAGATGATTTCCTTTAAAATAAAAGGATGCACGATAACAACATGAAAGCAAGTGTTAGGGTCAGTTGCTGACTGCTTTTCAGCTTGGCAGAGGAGAGGACCTTGGGGAAGGGAGAACTTGGTTGCTGCTGTCGTGGCATCCCAGCTCTGCTGTTGTGCGTGACCCCGCTTGCAAATGTTGTGTGAGTCTGATCTCGGTTGGTCGCGTGAGGACAGATCGTCATTTTCCTCTTTTCCACCTATCTTGCTGCTGCTCTGAAGGTAAAGGAAGGCATCCCTGTCACTGCTTCCCCTCCAGTCCATTTTGGCTGGCCAGCTGTGCGTCTGAACTGCTCCTTAACGTGGGTGTTGTGGCTGTGTATCTCCTCCCGAGCAGGGTCAAAGTTACTCACCTTGTGTCACTTTTTTGTTGGTGCCAACGGGGTTCTCCATAAGTAGAGGAAAACTGACCAGTGATTTCCTCATTTCATCTTGCTACTGCTTAGAAAAATTCTGAGATTCCGTAGGGCTTTGGAGGATATGTCGATTCTGGGGCATAATTTTTGGGGAAAAAAATAATCCAACATGGAAAGATGGCGTTGCGTGAATTTACATGAGTAAGGTTATCTCATTTCACTGTAATGTTTGTAAACTACATAAAAGGTAAGATACAGATGACAATGAATTGGCATCCATGATAAATTTTCCGCCTGTCTCTGGGGAAGGATGAGCTAGTTTTTCAAGTTTCAGCTGGTAAGAGATGCAGTAATCTTTATCTCCTTCTTTTCCCCCTGGAAAACAAAATGGGTGCTTTAATCCCTCTTTTCTTACAAATTTTAGATTTGATGTTTGTTTACTGATGTAATCCACCAGGTTTATCTGATGAAATATATCACTGCTGCATTTGACAATACAGAAGTTGCAGGCATACCGTTCTGGCAGCCTGCTTTAGAAGAACATATTTTTTAATCAGGAAGAGCACGGAAGAGAAGGTTCTGGAAGCAGTAACTATTCCTGAGTATTTATTGTTGATCACAGTGCTTCAGGTGCTCTTTTATACTGCATCAGTATCGTGGACAGCATATGAAGGCGTTGCAAGTGATGTATGTGCTGCACTTCAGGCCCTCTCAGGATAATTGGTTTTGCACCGTAGACTTAACAGGTACTGGCAGATGGAAAGATAGCCGTGATGGACCACAGAAATGTTCTGCGGTGTAGCGGCGTGCTGAAATGCCTACCCAACTTTTAAGCAGGGATATTGGTTGGCATCTAGTTTGGCATGTAAAACTACCTGATTGGATTAGAACAAAGGGGAAAAAGATTCAGTTGCTGCATTGCTTCCTCTACGCAATTGGCCTGCTCATAATTTTTTTTTTCCCCGTTGCTTTTTCCCAGCTTTTTGTGAGGTGCCTGATTCCACCTTCCTGAGGCTCTGTAACGCCGAGAAAACTTGTGCTGCTGAAGAACGAGGGCTCCTGGAAGCCGCTCAGACCCACTGGGTGCAGCAAATGTACCCTGGGCTGCAGCGAGCATGGTCCGGGCTCGGCTCAGAGATAATTAAATCTTGCTGGAGGAGACAGTAATTAACAGAAACCAGTATATATTAATAATTCATTTTGCTGAAATTATAGGCATATGATAGCATCACAAGTATTAAAGTAGCCAAACAAGATTTTTATAACTTTGCCAAACTTTTAACTGTTTGGGTGGAAAATTTATTGTGGCGTGTATAAGCCATGTTTCATTTGTTTCATTATTGTCAGGTGAAATGTCTTGGCAGATTTTGAATATTAGGCAAAGAAAGAATACGTTTTCCTGCATTTTAAAAGTTCTTACAACTTCTACTGTGGAAAAGCAATAGGTACTCCTCTCCTCTGGAACACTTGAAATTTGGTTGAGAAAGGATGAGGGATTTCTGTTCAGGGATGTGTCTTTTGCTGTTTGCATGACAAAGCACCTGAAGGTAGCCAGGATGCGAGCCTTTCAAAAAGATCGGCTTGCATATGCGCGGGGCTTGCTACCATTAATCGGTGAACATGTTGTCTTCAGCCCAGCAGGGATGCACGGGTGCCATTCTCGGGGCTTTGGAGAGCCAGCCCTGAACAAACGCGTGGTGCCTGGGTGTGGGGTAGGTCCTGTCCCATCCAGAGATGGCACCTGCAGTCCGCGGGGCCCTGCCGTGGGACCTGGCTTCTCCTGTCCTCAGGGGAGAACCCATGCCCAGCTGCCTGGCGCTAGGAAGGGGAGGAGGGAAGCTAGCCAGAGCGGGGGAAAATGGCATTTGTGTGGAGGGCACGGAGACAGCGTGCTGGGGAGAACTTGGTGGCAGCATGGAGCATGACCAGGGGAGATGGAGATGGGCTGAGGTGGGATGCCAGGGTAAATGGGGGCTTTTTGGGGGGAAATATGGTGAATATGGTTGTATATTAACCGTAGTTCTTACTTTGTCCTGGTTTGCACGCTTGCTGATTTACTGATTTTCCTCTGGAAGTACTCTGCTTTTTGTTGTGCAAAATAGAGCATTGTTTTCATAATGAGTAGCTATTTGATCATTTGCTGTTTTGTTGTCATACTGTATTTGCCTTATGGCTTCGCTTGCTGCTTCATCATGCTGCTGTTCCTGGAGGAGGAATTTGTTGCTGCTTTGGTGCACAGCACCACGGCATCTTGAGTTCCACAGACCTATGAAGGTATGTGTCAAGCTGGTTTTAGCAATGGCAGTAAGACAGAGAAAGGTGAAAGGCAAAGATGCTCAGAGATTATTGGGTGTCTAATTTGAGACATGTAGCCTCATATTGTTGTTATTATTTTAATAGATTTTTTTTCCAGAGCATTACATAAACCGCTAATGCCAACGTATAACTTCCACAGTCTCTCTTGCCACTCATTGTAAGACCGAGTTGCCATCTTGTCATGTTGGGTATCCAGAAAACGAGGAACAGAAAACAATCCACGGTCTTGTGCAAAGTCAGTTTTAAATGCTTGTCCTGTGATACCCAGCCATCCTGTGGCCCACCCATGGACAGGATATATGTCAGGAATGGAGCGTAATGTCACTTCCAGTCTCCTGAAGCAAGATCCTCCAGCAAAGGATCAGTTCAGGAGACTCCTGAAGCAGCCTCAGACTGTGTCACATCCTGGAGCCCGCCCTCTGCTTGAGACTAAAGATTTGGAAGTCTAAAAATACATGATCTTATGATTCAGGATGGCACTGTAGTTGCATAGAGCGCTTAATGGTGGTCCTTGCATGAACCTGCCAGATGCAGAAAAGGGCAGAGCCCCGTGAGGAGCACAGCTAGGTGGTAGGTCTTCTCTGTGAACATCCCGTAGTTGGAGCTTGAGGGTTTCTCAGTGATGGTGCTTGTGCTTAGCTCCTCCTCTGTTGGGTGTGCAAAAGGGCCAGAAAGCAGCGCTGCTGCAGGCTGGGTTAGAGCTGAAGCTCCTGTTCTGGCCCCAGCTTGGCTGAGGCACGGACCTCTACGTTAAAGTTGTGTATGGGTATGTAATGGCCAGGGAGTAGCTGCTCTTTCAACTACTAAGAGAGGATCTTCATCAGATGACAGCAGACATTTTAATTCAGAAGTCTTGATGACCTCCACACTTCTCTAGGCTTTAAGATGTTTCTCCTTCCCAGTCCCAGGAGGGTAACAGGTGATGAGAACAGAAAATGTGCCTTTCTAGGAAGCTAAAAGGACGCAGTAATTAAGACCTTAACATCCTATCTTACTTCTTTTCTGCTTCTGTCAAATTCTGTGTTTTTGAGGGAAAATAAAGTGAGAATTTTTGTGGTGGGTCTTTTTTTTTCTTCTCTAAACCTTCTGGTATTCCTGTCAGTGGAATCTTTGGCTTTTCTCCATCTTACTGCTATAGTGTCCAAATCTGAGCACAAATATGAGTAGAATGAAATAATTACCTCTCCTTTAATACAATACATACTGCTTGCCTTTTATATATAAAACATTTTTGCTAATACTCCCTAGAATGCTTGCATGCTTTTTTTTTTCTTTTATAAATAATCCATTTTGCAGTCCACATGCCCTCCAGGTTCTTTTTACAATACTGCTACCCAGCCAATTATTCCCCATTTCATATTTGTGCATTTGATTTCTTATTCCTGTGCATAGTACTTTGCATTTGTCTGTATTAAATTCTCTTTTATTAACTTCCCTTACCGTTTGTGTCCCCATAAGGGCTACTGATCTTTCCCAACTTAGCATCTACACTTTGGTGTTTCTACATACAACTCGTTAATGAAAGTCTCTTAATGGAATTGGTTTAGGACAGCAAGAATTTTCTTGAAATATCCTCCCATTTTTAGAAGCATATTGATAATGACTCTATTATTATTATTATTATTATTTCAAGCAGCTGTACACCGTTTTTTAATTTCATGAAGGCTGTTTCCTTTGCTTATGTAAATGTCATGATTGTCTAAGAATCAAAGCTCTTATATCTTAACTTTAAATGATCTATCCACTTGTCCGTTCTTACCTGCACTGCAGTCACTCTTTCAAATAGCCCCAACTGAGCCAGCAGGTTCTTTCCATGGACGGATGATGTTTGTTCTTTTTTAGCATTGTATTTGGAAGATGTTTATAAATTAGCATCTGGAATGGATTTCTGTACATTTTCTGATAGTAAGGCTGATGTCTGCCTTAAATTTCCTCTTTTTCTTTCTATTTTTTTTATAGGTTATGGCATTTGGGGATTTTTTTTTCCCTTTTTTTACCCCAAATACCAGACTAATATAGAATGTTCAAACTGTCCAAAATCCTGCCTTCTGGTCATCACGGGAGTGCTCTGACAGTGGGACAGCAAGGTTGGGCATCTGATTTCTGTGCACCTGCATCTTGCTTTCTTGTTTGTATGGTGGCAGAGCTTCATTTTACACTGTGGCAGTTTAAAGTGGGGTTCTAGAATTATCAGAGGTGTGAATTTGAGTTTAATCTCAAGTATTCAGATCAGATCCTCTTTTGTTTTTTCTTGGAATTGCTCTGGCATTTAGGCTATCGTGTAACAGCGTGACAAGAGTCCCGTTGCCACTCCAGTAGGGGCATTTGGAGATGTGTGCCTTTGGGTCCCTGTTCCCACACTTTATCAGCGCTTGGGACACGCGTGCTGGGTGAGGCCTTTGGGGCAGGTTTTTCTCAAGCTCTGGGTTCCCCAGTTCAGTCAGGAAAATGGTGCAAGCTCTGGAAAACGCAGAGCAACGGGTGACATCCTGGGGGAAAGGAAGAAGAGCTTGATGCAGACTGTTCAGCTAATCTGGGAGGCGCACGTAGCTCAGGTGGTGACAGCAGTCTCCTAGTGTAGTGCTGCTCCTCATCCTTGTACCCAGAAAGGATGGAGCCTCTTCAGGTACCTCCAGACCTGAGTCTGCTCGCTGATAGGACATCCATGTCTCATTTGTAGGAAAACCAGCTTCGTCTGTGGTAAAAGAGACAAAATGCAAATGAGTATAACTTTTCTTGCCCATCTGTTATCTATCTCAATATAGGTGTCTCTCTCGCTATCTTTCAAAGAGCTTACAGCCTTTCTGATGGCATTTGTATTGCAGTTTATTGTTTTTTAAGTTGGGCACACCTATGAAAGAGCAGTGACTGGATGGAATTCCTTCTTTTAAGTGCACCGGGAGCATGCCTTTTTTTCCACCTTGTTTCCTGTACTTATCAATTAGTAAAATACCAATTTGTAGAAATCTAGATGTTGGATATCACACTTCTCGTGGCAGGATAGGGTCTTTTGATTGAGGTTGTGGTCTGTGAGGGTTGTGCTGCACTTTGGTGCCTCCTACCATAGACCTCAGAGGATTTTTGATCCCATCACCATTAGGGTTTACTGCTTTTGGATGTGCACCTCAGTGTGAGGCTGAGTTGTCCAGGTGAGCATTTAACTGGGAGCTGGCTGTGCTGCAGCCAAGTACTTTTTGATAAATCTGTATGGGTCTGGTTGAAACCAACCCTTCACGTTAAACCCAAACTCTTGGTTGGATTGATCAAGCCAAAAGTACAAGCGAGAGTGGTGGTTTGCTACTTTGACTTTGTTATTCTGTTTCTTTACAATCTCTCATTCCTAAAGAAATGACTGTCTTTGAAAGACAGAAAGAATTTCAGTCTGGAAGAGAATTTCAATAAATTAATGTAATGGGAAGGAAGTGCTGATGACAATGTCCCATGTTTTATATTCACTTCCATTTTATTTGCAATGTCTCCGACTTTTGGAGGTGATTTCACCTTAAAAAAAAAGCATTCCTCTAAGTTTTCTTGAAAGAAGCCAGTGTTTTGTAAGCATAGAGGTAGTTCTTGCCAGTATGCCAGTATATGTAAATCTCACAGCTGTGCATGTAGTATTTTTTTCATATTGGTACTGAAAATGTCTTGTTATTAGCAGATGCACTTCTACATTCATCAAATGAGACTGGAAAATAAATAACGTTCCATTGTTGGGGTTAAGTTTTTCTGTTGGTGGTTAGAAGAAAGTAAGTATCTTTACTGTTTGTTTTCTTAATCAACTTAATGTTCTTAAAAGCGGCAGTGTTAGCCTTGGAGCTAGCTTTTATTGGTTAAAAGAAGTTACAGTAAAATCAGTAGCAACCTGAGCTAGCCTGTGGTGTGGTGTTGGCATACCGTGGCCTGTCATTGGGAAGTTCTGTGCTTTCTGAAGAAAACATTCGAGTGCAGAAATGGAACTATAATTCCTTAATAAATATGTTGTTCTTGACAGTCTCGGGACAAAATGGATCATGTGGCTGACAGGCTGTGTGATTGTGTCATAAATATTGAGAGATTTATGAGGCTGAAAGTAAGGATTCCATCCAATGCTCATGCTACAAGAGTTGTGGTGCTTTATCAATTACTTTTAATTACAGCAGTGAGATTTGATAAAACGAATAGCCCTTTGCCTTCTTCGCTCTAAGTGCTTTATTTACAGCTTCTCCCCCCCAGCAGCCAAAGAGCAGGGGGCTACTCCTGGACGGCACTGACTGCTCCTGCTTAGGTCGTCCTTTGAACTGAGGTGGTGGCGGGGAGTTGGCAAAATCCATTTGTAAGGTAGGGAGTGTGGATGAGTTAATGAAATTTCATCAGGTGTATCAGTAATAACGAAGCTCCCCGCTGACTCTGAAACTATGTGAGAAGTGAAGGTTATGGCTCCCATTGACAGCCTCTTGATCCCTTCGCCTCCTTTACTTGTTTTTTATTAAAACCCTCCTGAATCAGTGTATATTGTTTAATCTGCCTTGAAATGTGAATTATAAGTCAAGGCCTCTGACTAATATAGTGAGAAGTTGTCTGAATTTATTGCGCCTTCTGTAAGCACTTCCTGCAGCTCGGTAACCTGCTGCTCAGCTGCCGGTGCCTCCTGCAGCCACGGTCTCGCAGGGGACTGCTCTGTTCTGCTCTGTTCCATCCTGCGGATCAGAAACTTCTGCGGTGATCAAATATTTACAGAGCACTGTGTGTGGAGAGGATGTTGTACAAACTTAAAGGTGTATTTCCTGTCCCGAGGAATTAAGTTTGTTCTTGCTGTGTTGTAGGCTTGTTGTAAAATAGTGTAAAATGAAAGTTGGTTTTCTGAACTGGAGCAGGAAAAGTACCTGATCAACAAATAAACAGATACTGCTTGTGCACAGGACAGTATGTAAGAAAATACAGAGCTTGGAGAGATAAAGGAAGGCTTCAGATCAGAAGATGAAAAACGGTTTGAGGAGTATGAAAATATGCCTCTAGTAACAGCAGTGTACTTGACAAGCAGATCTGAAAGGTACAGCACATTCGTGTTTTTGACTTCTGTTGCAGCTACTCAGGTTCCCTGTCGCTGTTAATTTTACTATCTGTACATCTAGTTCTTTGTAGAAGAGATATTTATTCTGATGAGACCAATACCTGTACAAATGTGTAACTGCAAACCTAGTTATGGTTCACTTTGAATATTCTTTAGAAATAGCGTGACAATGTAATGCAGCAAAACCAGAAGGAAACTCTGTAATGCTATGGAGATGCGTGACTTAAATCATTTGCCTAACTACAGTTGGGGTACCTATAAAAAGTTAATGAAATAAACAGATCCTCTTTTCTTTTGACATCTTATATAGATAATTAATAAAAATCAGACTGGAATATTGGGTGCCTATTATGTTCCTATACAAGTCATTCAGAAGGGTATGCTTTTTTCCCTTACTATTATTGTTTTCCAGTATTCCCCAAGCAGTCCTCTAAGTCTATAGTTAATTATTCAAAATCAGGAGAAATAAGAGTTTTGAGCTGCCTGGTGTCAGTCTCCAGTTCCGTGTGTGATTACTCATTTATAAAAATATCATAAGAGACAGGAGAAGGTTTTGCTTTCCTAAAGCCATAATTATTTTTCCCTTATAAAAATACAGATCTGGACTGCACAGTATTGCACTCACTGCTATCTAGTAGAGGTCCTGTAAAATACTTCAGAAACTTGGAAAAGGACTCCTTTACTATTTAGACTTCTAGCAAAACAAATGCATTTGAAAATGTACAACCATGCATGCAACAGATTTTCAGCATACCTGTTCTCTGTTCCAGCCTCTTACACAAGCACTTGCTGGAAACTGCGGACTGTCAGTGACAGAGGATGCACCAGGGGAGGTTTAGACACAGGGAAGAATTTCTTCATGCAGAGGGTGGAGGAGTCCCCATCCCTGGAGGCATTCAAGAGATGCGTGGATGCAGCACTGAGGGACGTGGTTCAGTGATGGGACTCCGGAGGCTGGGCTGGTGGCTGGACTTGGTGATCTTGAAGGTCGTTTCCAGCCTAGATGATTCTGTGACAATTGCTACATGCAATGGTTACACTTGTTACTCCCACTGTCATACCGTCTCGATCCCTAGTATCCTAGTCAGTTAAAATACACATCATCCAAAGCTAAAAATCTGTTTTTCATACCTTGTTGGAACATGGAGCTGCTGCATACATAGTTCTGGTTCACAGTTACTCAACAGTGAAGGAAGCACACCTGCAGGAGCCTTCATTTTCACTTCCAAAGCACGTGAGATACTCAGTTCCAGTAACTGGGTGTCCTCTGGTGTACCACAGGTCCTGAAGCAAACTGGGATTCTTCATGCAC
Organism: Heteronetta atricapilla; assembly: GCA_011075105.1. NCBI lineage: Eukaryota > Metazoa > Chordata > Aves > Anseriformes > Anatidae > Heteronetta > Heteronetta atricapilla. The sequence goes on along the minus strand of CM021763.1, from coordinate 77,234,576 downwards.
ACACGGAAATTGCGCTCATGTTCTCGTCTCTCAGTGTGAGTTCTGTTGTGTCACTTTTTGACTGTGATGGATGCACCATTGTGGCCTGGGCACATTCCTGTAGTGAATAAAAGGTAACATGGGCAAAGCATAAGAGAACATCAGGCAAAATGAACTTCCTGTGAGTGCAAGAGCGGGGATGAAAAAATACAGCTGAGAGGAAACACTGAAAACTTATGAAAATGTTTTGGTATTAGCTTCTGTTTAATTTTCTCTACACACTGCATGTATTCAATACAGTGTGTAATTAAAGAGGGGGCTCTCTGGTATAGCTCATTGTTATGGAGAATAACTTTGATTCTGAAGAGTTTTGTTATGTGTTGAGGTGAACCCAGTCTTCTGTTCAGCAGAAGCAACTAAATTCTCACTAATTCAGGTTACAAGTGGAAGAACAAAGAAAGTGAAGGGAAACCTAACCTGTAACAGTGTCATATGAGTTTCATATTTTCTAACACCTGATTTTGAAGCATTCCAAAAGTGCTGGAAATGTAAGCAAGAAGCTAAATTGGAGACACCGATGATAAAATTTGGCAAATTAGTTCCCATGTATTCTATAGCATCATAATGGAAATGTTGTCATATTCAGTTTGCCTTTGTGATTCCTTAATTGGCTTCAGCTGAACTTTTAATGAGTTCTGTGACCGTTCCTTCTTAGCATGGCCGTGACAGTCCTGGAATTTCCCTTTTTCCAATACAACAGTGTATTTAAAGAATTAACATAAATGGAGAAGGATGGCTGTTGCATTCTCGCAGTTGGATGTTGGGTGTACTATTTTTCCATGTCGGTGGGTGTGTGCGTGCATACGTGTAAGTGTGTGGATATGCTCAGACTTGGAGGACAAGGTTCATACCTTCTTTGTCCTCAGAACAGGCAACTGCACGTAATCTGCATGCATGCAATCACAGAAACAGGTTGATGTAATTAAAAAATAAAAGCAAACGTGTTCTGATTCAAAACCAGAATGGAATTACAAGAGACGTTGGCAGAGCTCACAGGCTAACTGCACTCTTGATCCACACCCTAGCTCATTCATTTGCACCCTTGTTCTCTTGTCATGTCTCTTGGTATGGAACCATGAAATCTACTATTCCTACCTACGGCCTGGCTATGGTCTGCTGTGTAAAACCTGCAATTACCTCACCAAGGCTGACTTTATATTCATCTCCTGTGATTTAGTTCTCTTTAGGAGCAATAACTGGAGTAGCCAACAACCAAACTTGTTAAAATGTATGTTCAGAGCTAAAGCAATTCGAAAGAAAGTAGCTGAAAACAACAAAAGATGCCTGTGTACATAATTTTTTCTGCCTAGGAACGTACAGCTCCCCTGATGTTTATCAGGTAAAACAAGCTTCTTCTGATTCCTCCAAAAAGCCTCTCTCAGTGTGTTTCCGTGGATAGCCGCTGGCAATTGACATGAGCTTATCCAAACAAGGTAGAATTTTTTCTTCCCTTTTGGCAGTCCAAGTGACCTGAAGAAGTTTTGTGCCCCAAAGATTTCTTTTCTTTTGCTTTCTTTTTTTTTTTCTTTTTTTTTTTTTTTTCCCGGCTCTGTGGACTTGGTCTGGAGAGTTGTATTACCTGCTTGACCTCACAGCATCCTTAAGCCGTCAAGCCTCAAACAGCTGTTTGTGTAAGGCTTTTATAAAGTATGATGTGCACAGTACAGTTTTGTCATGTAAGAGCTCAGGCTTTGGGAGAGGGGAGGTTAACGTGGAGAACTGGGTTATGAGAATGAGGTAGAGCCTGCAGTCTTAAGCAAGCAGCAGCTACTTGGGTTAATCAGGAGCATTTGAAGAGGACAGGCCCGATGTTCCATGTTTTGCAGGTAATACAGAAACCATCTGAAGTATCTGCGCCCTGTAGTCCTGCAGCTGTAAGATGTAAGTGTGATGGGGTCTGCCCTGAGGTGCGTGATCTGCTTGACTCCTTGGGTGTTCCCAGGGCCAGGCTACCCATTTCTGCTTCATTCCACCTGCTTCTCAGCTTGGGGAACTTTGGAGCACTTGTCCTGCTTGCTTTTCCATCCAGCACGTAGGAGAGAGATCAGGATCTATAGAGCGGTAGAAAAGATAGGAACATTTGGTGATGTGAGTCAGCCCTTAAGTTATGCTGTGGCATTCTGTTACTATAGATGTTATGGGGTCCTTATGTATTAGTCTGTTTTTTTTTTTTTTTTTTTTTAAATCTTTAACTTCAAAGATTCAGGTTCCATAAACTGTAATTTTCCAACCCACAGATGATGTACCTCTTAATATTCTGTATTTGTTATTTAAAGGCCAGGAAAGTCACTGCCTGAAAAGTGCTTGGAATACGAGTATTTTGTAGTGGCATAACTATTTTCCTCTCTCTCTTTTTTATATAGCACAGCTTGTAAAATTAAGTAAGTTTCAGGTATTTTGGGGGCATTTGTGTAAGTAATATTCAGCTGCAGTATCTGCTACAGGTGAGAAGGCTTATACTGGTGTTTGGTTTCTTTTCCGAACTGTCCAGAGCTTCAGATGTGTGAAGATGTAAGTGTACTGAAGCATCCCGCACTTCCATGGGATGCTGCATGGAAGATAAGTGAGATGGTCATGAAAAACCCAAATCCATTCAAGTGTTTCTAATGTGGCATGACCGAGTATGATACACAAGTTTCTGTTACGATAGCAAGATGTTAAGAGAGTCTGTGATATACTTGATGAAGGTAAATTCTCTTTATGCATTTTCTCCATCATTTTAAGGACTTTCCATCCAAAACGAAGTAATGCAATAATGTTGAATCTTAGATGACGTTCTGGTTTAAGCCATCATGGCTGCTGCGTTTATCTTGTAGTTGACATGAGTCCACTCTGCTGGCCTTCCTTGTCCTTCTGAGCACAGAAAGCAAAGAAACCAAAGCAAAGCTGCCCGATATAATTGTGGGTTTGCTCATTTGAGAACATCAATTTGAGTTTGGAAAAACAGGTAAGAAGTAAAGGATGTAATCCAGGCCTGGAAATTGCATTGAGTAAGGGCTTGATTTTCGATTAGGACCAGTGGAAAGAAATGTCCCCAGCTTGGCACTTGCTTGAGGAGCATCCGCCTGAGCAGAAGGGTTCTCCTGGCAGCAGGCTCCAGGAACGGTGGCTTGCCCAGCTTTGCCACTCACCTTCCACATGCCGCAGGGCAGGAGCACCTCACCACACAGGAGGTATTGCAAAGCTGTTGTGGGAACCACTGCACGGCATGGGCAGTGGGCGGCTGCCTTTCTCCTCCCATCAGGACACCCTGGGTGGGTTTGCATCCCCATTCCCCCGCCCCACCCCGCACACCAGTGTGTACAGTGCGTTGATAGGGGTGAGTCACCTCTTTTATAGTGTTTTGAATACTTTCCTCCCAAACGTAGCTCATTTTCTGCAGGGAAGGGAAAGAATTTCTGCTGTCCTGGTTCCTTATTTTTATCAGCTAACAACTTCCAGCTGAGAGAGTTCTTGGTATTTTTAGCCTGGGATATTTAGCTAGTTGAGCTTCTTTACATGTTTTCTCCCTGATATATATTAACTGGGGGGGGGAATGGCTCTTGTTGGTTAATATATTCATGAGCATGCTTGCCAAATTGATTGTATTTACGCTCAGGAGTCTGAGCACTTCAAAATTTTGGGGGAAGTTTGAGTCCTTGTCTAAACTCTTTGAATTAGCCTTGTTACTCCATTCTGATACTGATGTTGCAGTAACTATGCTTTCACTGAACGTTACTCTTCATTTTAACAGGTTATGTTTAGTATTAAAAATATATATAATTGTTCAGCTTAAAAACATCCAGAAGTAAATAAACTAAAAAGAGCAGAGAATCATGAAATAAGAACTCATGTTATGAAATATAAATTCTTTGATGTTCTCTTTTGTTCCTTTTTTTTTTTTTTTCTAAGGCTCTTTTGAGCAGCAGAATCCTCTCTTACTACTCAGCTTACAGTTTTATTGATTGCCTGGCTTACAGTCTGATCTAGTTCTTTAATATTCCAAATATTGAACCTGCTGGCACATCTTGTATACGCAGCATTTCCAAGTTTCTGAATAAACTTACCCTTCCATGAAATTTGTATGAATGTTACTTTGAAAGAAAATACTAAAAATACTTAATACTGACCTTCTGCGTTTAATGAGTGCCTTAATCTGTTTACTGTAACATTACCAATGTAACCATCATCAAGACTTTTCTCTTGTCATAACAAAGTTTCAGGTTAGAGATGAAAAGCTATCTTGTTCCTTTGGTAGGGCTGGTTTTGTGCATCACAAAGAGCAATGTATTTGAATAGTAATTTTGTTTAGACCACTGGACAAATATCTTAAGGCAATGGAATCCTCCAGGTTCCTTTGAGAATATATTATTCAACTTACTGGTTAAGCTTATGTCGCAGTGAAATGTAGTGATTCCAGTAAGTGTTCATGAGGTGTCTCTGTAAGACTGCAGGGGGTTGAAGGGGCAGGTGGCAGAAATTATGCTCAGTTTAAAAAGAGGATTAAGCAGTGTTTGCTTTTGGGTATAAATAGTCTGTTCTACCTTCTCCCATTATACTACTATATATAAATAAAACAGCTTAGGGATATTATATTGCTCCACTTGCATCCACGTTGCTGTCTGATGCAGTTCTGCAGAGTGAGGAGGTGACTTTGTCATCCATGCAAAATCTTTGTCTTCAGTCCTCCGGTTGCCAGTCTGCCCTGTGGCATAAGTTAGAGCTGCCTGAAGGCTGCCAACAACCACCAGGATATATCCTATTAATTGGGACCAGCTGGATACAAGTATGTATTGGCAAGTCTACAGCAGCTCTACACAACCCGTTACAGCAGCTCTTCATCACCCAACTTACTCCTTTAGGGAGCGTGAACCTTCCAGTAGTCATTTGCAAATCTAAATTCCTGAGTTTGAAAGCTATAGTAGTGGTGTGATTGTATTGTTTTGTTTTTGACTTTGTTTAGTTCTGTGCTTTTAAAAATTTGTTTAATCCTGACTTCCCAGCTCCTTCCTGAGGTTGGGTAGTCAATCCTCCCTACCTAGACGTAAGTGTTCATTTAGCTTTGAGTATCCAATTTTAATACGTGTGCCCCAGTTTTCTCTAAGCACTTAGTTTGTGTGTGTACTTCTTAAGCACTGGGGAGAATTTTTGTTGCTAATTGTAACCTTCTTGGAAACTTGCCATTCTACTGCTGTAAGCCATGAGGCCTTTTAAAGACAGTGTTTCCACGTTTTACTGGTAGATATCAACTGCTTTTTGTGCCTTTTTGTAGAGAGAGTCTCTATTCTGCTTTCAAAAAGTAATTTTAGGTAAGCCGTTGTTGTTTTGTATTGCCAGTCTGCGTGCACCGAGGTGACTGATGCTGCTCAGAAGCTGTAGAGTAAGCACGCTATAATCTTTAAGTATGTTGTCTGTTCTGTGCTGGGACTTCTCACTTGGACTGCCAGATTAACTAAATACCAGTATAGAGCTCCTTAACGCGCTTACAGTGAGAACAATCAACTGTTACTTGTCATTACTTTTAATTGTTTTGTAACAGGTTAATAAGATTACACTGTTGGCATCGTGGTTGACAGTTCCTTGAATTTTTTCTTTGCATATCTAATCCTAATAAATTGTTTTAATTGTGTTTTGCTGACTGAGCTTCCTGTGCGATTTGTTTTCAATTGCCTTGTGAGTTGCAGGGACCCTAAATAAACTCAGAAGCTGGCTCCTTATTTTTGCCACTTGTACAAATATTCTTTCTATTGGTCCTTCTTCAATGTGAGAAGCAATTCAGTAAGGTATTTGGAGCAAAGGAAGATCTTAGAGAGAGGCTGCAATGAGCAACTTCAACTCAGTGTACAGAAAGTATGTAAGTTGCATATACTTGCTTTGAGCGTTTATGTGAAATCTGCTATTCCAGTAATGACCGGGCCAAATCTTGCTTTGCTTATGAGATCTGACAAGATCACGGTCCGTGTGATTTCATTTGTTGTATTCATGGAAGCCCTGGGGAGTGAAATAACTAGAGCAGGAACGAAGCCGTGCTTTCCTGCACAGCAGAGCACTATAGCAACTTGGCCACTAGGAAAAACAGCAGAGATTTTTCGTGCATGTGTGCGCGCACATAGGTTTGTGTGTTCGTATGAAATGCACAGAAACATACAAATATTATCGTAACCCATTAGCCCACGTTGAATAAATGGGAGATAATCGTCCATTCAGGAATCAGGCAGGTAGAACTGAATTGAGCTCTGGAGAATTAGAGTGTGGGGTGACCATTGTTACCAAGTGTCTCCTCTTAATCCCCCAGTTTCAGTTTACAGGGCTTGAAATTCAGTCCTGCTGTTGTAAAGTTTGCACCTACACACAGGAGAGTTTCTTTGCATTGTTCACCTTGAATGAGATGTAAAAAGCACTTTAGGAGGGATAATCTTCCTTTCTTATCTGCAAATGTGAGAGAATGCTTGTGAAAGAGAAAAGCAATAGCCTAAAGAGCTGCCAGTTGGCTTTGAAAAGTTGTTTTTAGAAATAACACAAATACTTGGAATAGGAGCATTAAGGGAACCTGTTACTCAGTGTAGGGTGGTGTACTGAGTGCTTGAATTCGAGATTGAAATCATGAAAACTAATTACAGAGTTCAAGGGCAGGGAGTCTTTTTGTATTAGCTTCATTTGAGGATGTTGTTGCCATTTCAGCACGGTGTCATTCATATTGTGTTCAAATCCACACAGATGTTACAGGTCATCTAGGCATTTGATGCATCATGTACTAAATAAACAAAGCCACGAAACTTGAACAATGCTGATTTATCAAATCCTAGAGGGAGATGGGTAACTTTCTGAAACAGTAATTATGTAAATACTCTCTTTCCACGTTTTTGGGGGTAAGACTAGCATTATCTTGAAATTAGAAGTGGTAACATATTCTTCTATTGTTCAATGTGTTTAAAACAAAACACAATCAACTTTTCTAGTCTATTGAGTGTGAAAAAACTTACAATTTTCAAAACAGCGGGAAAGGTCGTGCTAACCTGAGATGAATCATGAGAAATTTCAGCCTCTAGACAACCTTTACCTTTGCTTTCCTTACAGTTATTTCAATAATGTTGTCCGAGGAGTAATATGAAAGCAAATCACTGTAACCTCTTGTATTTTGATTCCAGAAAATTTGAAAACGCCCTAATATTTCAGTGGGTTATTGAAACTGTCAGTGTACAGGAATGGTCAAACTCACCAAAAGAGAAGCAAATGTCACCTGACTCTCAGGTTTGATATGAGGTTTTTATGATCAAGCAATGTCTTTTTTAAGTCAATAGGTAAAATTACTAAAACAGAAGATTGATTTCTTGGTACTTGTCTCTGTTTTAGTAATTGGTGCTCCTAATGAAACAAAGAGCTGCAAGTGATGATGTTTTTTGCATGCAACTTTTAAGTGTTGCACTGAAAATCAGATGAATGAAATATGCACTTTGGTTTGCTGAGGATGCATGTGGCATGTATGCTGACCACAGCAGCGTTCTCAAACAGTCGTAAGAAAATTGCCAGCTTGTCTAAAAGCTATAATGTGGCACAAGCAAACAAGAGGCTTAAGGGTAAGCCCTGGGGCTGCAAGGAGTAGAAACACCACAGCACTATCAGGAGAAAGCTCTATGGGCAGGTCCTGTGGCTTTTGTAGGACTCATCACGGGACTGCGTAAGTAGTGAAAAGGAGAGAGGCAATACAGCAAAGATAACAGCAAGTCTTGAGAGTGCCACCTGTGAGGGCATGCCACAGAATCCCCCTTTCTGCAAAAACAGGGACTGGCCTTAGGCAGCCCTGTTTTGTAAGAATGCCTGAACGTGGTGCTGGTGAGAAGCTTACCCCGGGTTTGGTGGTGGGCACGGAACTGGGATGTGATGGGAGCTGGCCTGTGAGTTCCCCTTGTTCCCTTTGAGGGGCAAATTATGCCCGTCCTTCAGCACACAGGACAAGAACTGTGTGATCTAGAATCATCTCGTGCTCCAGCAGGGCCTTCACCATCTCTACCTGGAGATGGGGGTTGTGTGGTGTGGGCTTTGTGAAGAGTCTTTGTTGGCTATAACAGCTGGTTGCTTTAAACAGTGTGGTTCTAAGGAGGTGTTGGTAAAAGGCCTTGCAGAAGGTAAATGCTCAGAACTAGAAAGTGAGGGAGGGGCCTGATCAGGCTTTGCTCACCATCAAGTCCCAGTACTCCCATGGGGCTTAAATCCAGTCCTAATGGCTGATGCTGATAACAACCTGCTTTGGAGAAAATATCTCCTGTTAAGGATTACCTTTCTGTACTATGGCTGTTGCATCTGCAGGGAAAGTTAGGGAAATTGCAGGATTCTCATTAGAAATGTTTTATAAAGACAGGCTTCATGGAGACAGAGACTTCTTTTACTTTCATCCTAGCAAGGCTTACACAACTCTTTTTTTTTTCTTTCCCTCTACATTTCTGGTGATGAAGAGAGATTGCATAGCCTAATACAGAACACTGTAGAGATTAATGTGTTTCCAACTGCATCTTTCCGTCTGTTGCAAATTCTTGATTGATGCAATTATAGGCTTAGATACCTTTTGTTGTGCCTTGCGCTTATTTCAAGGGCATTTCATTTTTGGTCTTGGGCCTCTGGCATTTTCTTTGGGTTGGAAGACAGCTGAGTTCCTGGGATTTAGGTTACATCCCCTTTACATTTTACTGTGATTATCACAGCAAGGCTCAAGTTCTCTTTGAGACCGAGTGCAGAAAGGAACCATTCAGTAGCCATCTTCTAAAAAGCAAGGACATTCTTATTTAGGTCAGAGGTACTGCAAAGGGAATGTATTATAAAACAGTGAGCAGCCTTTAACCACACTGATCCTGCTTGGGTTGCCTGAGTTTCATGCTGGACTTGACAGATCTTTATCTAAAGTTTGCTTGTTCAGTTATTCAAATGCATGCATCCTTTTCCCCATGTGTGGTTGTCATTTTACAGTTTAAGGACATCTTCAGAACTACTCAGTATTGTGTATCTCCAGGGAGCGATCTTCAAAGGACTGGATAGTTGCATAAACTAGCGCTGGAAAATTGTATTCATCACCACTGAAGGGCGCTGGCAGGCCTTTCGAGCAACTCCAGATTCCACAAAGAATTGTCTTGTTGGCCAAGCAACAGAAAGATAACACCACACATACAGATAAGATAGGCTGTGAGTATAACCTGTGTGCTTCTGCATAGCATGTCTGCTGAACTAGCTCACCATTTGCCTTGGTAGAAGCAGACCAGAAGATGTCACAAGTGGATGTTGAAGATCCCGTGTTCATGTTGCATGAGGTTTGGAATTTTTACTTTGGGCAAGATTTTTGTCTGGTCCCGTGAACGAAACCTTCACCATGTGTAAGGCTTAAACTACATGCCGTTCAAACCCTGATGTTCCACTCTGGGTGGAAATGCATTTTACATTGCTGAGTCAAGAGCTTCCAGTTCAGTTTCCTCCAAGCAGAATCTAGTTCACATGCACCAAACCTGCTCTGCAACGTGATGAATTGTGTGGTCAGTGGAAATAGCTGGGGAACTGCAAAGCCAAACCAAGCTCCTAAAATTCTGCAGCCTTCTACTTTTGGCTTGAGTTGTGATTTGCATCCCAGCACTCACAACATTTGTGTCGTATTCTTCTCTGCTGCTGCAGTCTGTGAGCTCTCATCTGATATCTCCATCCACATCAGACTTAGTCCTCTTTCTTGGCCTAAAGACGTGAAATACCATGTAATGTTGTGTGGCACTCTGGTTATTTCTCAGTGTCTGTATTCCACCTTCTATATTTTGTTTTCTTTTACCTGAATGTGTACCAGGCATGTGTATTGCCTGTTACAGTTGTTCTCTTTTTGTTTTTCTTCAGACAGCTTACAAAGCAGTGCTTTTTTAAAAAGCTCAAGTCTGGTGGTCTCTCTTTGTTTATGAAATTCAGAGTTCTTTTCTTTATTCAGATTATGTAGTTGTTGCTTTGTCAACTTGTAAACTTCATATGCAGAAGAACTCTTTTTTTTTTTTAATTTTTTCCCCCACTGTTCCTGCTTTTGTGTTAAGTGAGATGGCATAGAAGGCATAATTTAGATCTGAAAAGGACATTTTAGTATTGAAGACAGGCATTTTTCACATGCACAGAAAGCAGACTTGGCTGTGATTTATAGTATCTAATTGACTTAAAATAGATGAGTAATTTTGAGCTCCATGAATTAATGTTATGCTGTGGGCCTTTTTTTTTTTTTCCTGGTGCCATGTCTTTTCATGAATAAATCCAGACTGATGGGAAGAAGGAGTTAAGAGGCCATGCTGTGCTCTTTCTGATAGCTGGGTGGCATTTTTTTTTTTCTTTTTCTGGCATTTGGTCTTGCTCACTGTTTGTTATTGACGGGTCGTTCTCTCGGAGTTAGGCAATCATGGTTCAGCGTTCTGCATTTCTTTAAGGCTGAGAGACACGAGAGGCTGCTCCGACTTGGTTTTCCACTGCAAGCATTCTCACCAGTGGTAGGTGCAGCACCAGTGACACCCCAGTTCAGTGCTCGCTTATCAGTAGCTTACATCGCATTGAATGTTCGAATGTGACTCTAAAAGGATAGAAGATTTTGAGTTTAATAAATTAAAAAAAAAAACCTCAAGTTTAGGCACTGTTGCAAAGCTGTGGTTGATTACTCACTCACTGAGCTGGAGAAACATCCCAGGGAAGGAGGAGTGCAGACAACAGATTGGAAAAGTTTCAGAAGTGTTGCTTCTTGTGTCTTGCCATTAAGGAAATTTTCTTTACGTTTTTGCTATACTGTAAGTGTTTGCTTTAAATTCCATGCAGTTCCTACATGAGAAGAAAAACATTTGTAGTGAAGGCAGGCCAGTGCTGTGCCAGGAGTTACCGCAGAGTGCCTTGCACATCGTAAACAAGTAACTGATACTGATGCTGGGAATATATATAGTGTCAACTACTCCAAAAAAAAAGTGATTATTGGCGCTCAGTTAAGATACAGTACCATTTCCAACGTCTACATTTTTTCTCCTCCCAAATGAGGGATTAATTAAACACACGTATTTTCCTAAAATTTTTGTGCCCTCTTGATCAAGAAAGAGACTTTGGGTGGGCTTGGTGTGGACGGCTGCGTTCACCGGTGTACTTGGAGACCGCCTGGCCCTCACATGAGGAGGAGCGCGTGGGCTCTGTTTCCACAGAAGATGGCGGCTGCCCGGCTACCATGGCTACCGCTCGCGCTGAGGGGCGGCGAGGGCCTCAGGAGCTGCTCGCAGCTCCGTGTGGAGGTGATGAAGACATCTGTGAGCTTCATCAGTAGCATAGAGGGCCACAACCTGACACATTCGCGGTGTGCCTGGAACGGCACGTGCGGCTGGGAGTTTGTGAGGGACTCGGCATGCGGGCTAGCCGCTGCTGGGAAGTCTGCATCAAAACCCACCCTCAGCCCATCGGTGGGAGCAGCCTGCCTCGGTGGCACCTTGTTTGCTTGCAAAATTGGGTAGTTAAATCTCCAAAGTGAAAAACTGCAATTATCTAACAGTTGTCTGACAGAGGGGTCACATTTTATTGTACCTCAGCAGGAGTCTGGTTCAGCTACAGTGAAAACAACCAACTCACATACACTTTTGGAAAATCCATTGCATATTAGTGAATTTTGAGGTAAATAAAAAGCTATGCTATTTTGTTGGGCTTTTACATATCAAAATGTGCATTTCCATTAAGTTCATTCTAAATAGGGTTTACTGCTTATTGCAAAAGTTAAAATACTGCAGAATGTTTTGTTGTGGGTCCAAGGTAAAAGTCCCAGTAAAGCCATACCAGTCACACTTAATAGTAAGGGTACATTTATAAATTGTTTACAGAGGGCAAATAAATAATTAATCTATGTTATTAAATAGGTTACAGGCATGAATCAAGTGTACTATATATGGCAGTAAGCACTCCAGTAGAAGGTGTTGGGAGACAGAGCTTTGTCTAACTGCTTCACTGAAGTCCCTAAGAAATGATCCTTTGTTAAAATGTATATTAAACATGTGGTACACAACCCAGATATACAGATACTTTACATGTAATTTTTAATATCATCCCATGCCTTGGATGTAGCCCTCCACTGAAAGCCTAATGAGAAGGGAATGAAGCAGCATAGCGTTTCTGAGGTGACAGTGGAACACAGGGCTGTGAAGGCCTGGTGCTGTGCTGACAAGCTATCTTTTTGTAACATATTAGTAAAAGGAAATTTTTAAGAACTAATTGTTATGTTTTCTAAATACACATAGGAACAAGTTTTGAGCATCAACGATTTAGGTAATAAAACAGTGTAGTATCGAGTTCATGATTTACTCAAATCTGATTTACAGTTAAAATAAAAAAGGTATTCCTAACAAAAATTAATTTTTACGTTTAAACAGGCAGTTGCTTTGTTTATTCTTGGTTTTAATGCAACAGATTTGTGTATATGTGTGCTCTGTTTTGTGAGATCTGTTTTTAATTTTTCTCCTTTGAGGAGAGGAACTTTTGGAGATGCGTTTCACATCACACTAAATGAATATGACAGATCGTGAATCTTTTTGTCCTGGTCACGGGAGAGGTGGCTGTTTGTGGGGCCGCCCCATCTTTTTTTCTTTAATGGCAACTGCTTTCATTCATTTCAGGCTGAGTCCATCTTCTCTGTTTCTGTCTGGTCTGTCTCATCTAACCCTGAGAAAGATCTGAAGGATTTTCAGCGCCTAGCTTTTTGGGAAACCCATTTCTGGTGTGTTTTGAGGAAGTGCCAGCTGTTGAGTGAAGAGATTTGAGACTCTTTTCTGATGGAATCCCACTGTTGTCTTCTCTGTTAAGTTGACCTCCCTTCTCTTGTTGTAGCAATAGGTCTATAGAGAAACTTTATGCACTTTTTCTCTCCTGTTAGTAGTAATTTTATTGTTTGCCAGTTATGTGAAAATGAAGGCCACAACCAGAAGCAGGCAACTGTCACACTGGGAGTTGTGACAGATGGACCACGGTATCCTCTTGCACAAGGAAATCTCTGACCACAAAGAGACCTTTACTGTCAGGATGTACTTCAGTACTTCATGTGCGATGGAAGGGATATGTGAAGTACAGCACTCAAATCTGAACATGATTGGTTTTGGGTGTGGGATGAGCAGGATGCTGAATAAGCTGTATGCACTGAAGCTGAAGAGGGAAGGTAGTACAAATGTGTTTTTTGGAAACTGTTAAATGAAATATAACAAGGTTGGTTAGAGGGAGGCCATCTGGTCCAAAAGGTTTTCATGACGTGGGTCCGTCATGAGCAGCAGATGAGGTCAGCTGTGGCTTTGTCTAGCTGATTCTAGAAAAGAAAACCTTCAGTGATCGAGGTTCTTCAGCTGCTACAGGTTCCCTTCACAGTGCAGCACCTTCCTCCCCACCCCTGGCCCTGTTTTGCCTAAGTGTGTTTTGTACTACTGGAAGGTAATCGATGGCATACAAGGTGCTCACTCCAGAGATAGACTTAGCATAGATTTTCAGAGTGTAAATATCTGTGTCAGTCAACTGTGTTCAAACTCCATTATTTGTGATTTTTTTTAATGACTCAGGATAACCAACTGAGAGTAAGATGGACTTCTCTATGTCAGGTAGAAGATCACTTTGTGCAGAAGCTGATTCCTTCCCTTTGATGTGACTTGTAGTATCGTCTCATCTTACCAATAAAAAAATTTGTAAACGACTGGTTTTGAAGCCATGATGTAACTGTCATTCTGCCACAAAAATACTGTGATTTTCAAGTTCACTGGGGTAAACTGTTTTTAGTAAAGAGAAACACTTTTTTACCCCCAATTAGTTTTGAAAGAACATTTAGTTCAGAAACAGGAGAGCTTACCAGTGAATCACAAGTGTTATTTTAATGTTATTGATTACAAGTTTAATAGCATTTTTTTTCACACAGTTCTTGCAGTCATTTAGAAACGTGAATTAACTTTAATTTGGGAAAAGCATATACATTGTGAAGGAGTTTATAGTTTGATGCATAATCTGAATTTATCATTTAAAATTTTTATATAACAAAATACAATTTTGTAATAATTTCATCATGATGCATTGTTAAAGGGGTTGTGTCTGAAAAAATAGGTATTCAGCCTTTCTGGATAATTCCATATATGAAACAGGGAAGCATTGACTGACTTATTTAAACTAGTAAAGAGAAATATGTAGTTTCATAAAAAGAGTAAGAGAATTTTCTTTTTTTTTTTTTTCACCAGCTGGTACTTGAAGCAGCCTGCATGATATCTCTGGAGGAGTCTTAATACCTTTGTGTGCTTGTGCACACTCTCTCCCCTTTTTGTTTGTTTGTTTCTGGTAGGACTAACATTTAATCAAAACTTCATAGAGAAAATGAAGACTGGAGAAGGCACAGTCATTAAAATGTCTCTCGTTTCCCCTGCCTCTGCAGATACGGGTCTTATTTAGGACGAAATTGAGTAAGGCAAAGTTCTTATTCTCTATCCATAGCTATCATATGTTGAGCAGACTACTGCTTACTTTGGAATCTGCTCTTAAAAACTTCTAGAGTAAATCAAGATTAATTTCTTCTTTCCTGGTAACAAACAGAGAAAACGAAGAAAGGATGGTGATGATATTAAATGAAGCATGGAACAGCAGCATAACCATTGCAATGTGTATGTGTGTAGCTCTGTGGCTTGAGATCAGATCTATTTAACACCATATATATAACTTGAGTCTATTTCAAATAGTGTGTAAACTGCCTTTTGAACACAAATATTTGCTGATTATTAATATCCATAATTCAACTGAGAAATGTGGAAGTTGCACAGTTCTTTTAAATCAACTTTACTGTGTTCACAAGTAGTTTGATCAAAATTCTTTAAAATGTCACTGACAAGAAATTAAACACCCTCCTCAGACAGTTGTATGAATTTGAGCAATAGGCAAGGTGGGATTTATATTTAATAAAACACTTTTGAGTGCATTTTGAATGTTAAAGTTATTTTGCCCTGCTTTTACAGAGGATGTGTAGGTAAAATGCCATATCACTGATCGTATTTTGATGAATGGGTTCCGAAACTTGTTTTAGCAAAACTCCCTGTATGCCCAAAGTTCTTGCCAAGAGCTCACCAGCATATCTTAATTGCAAGCCTTTGAGTCCACTAAGGCATCTTCACTCTTTCACTCTTTATTCCTTTTGGTCACAAGATGACTGTCTTAATACTCTTGCTCTTGTCTTGCTTCAGATTCCACTGATGGTGCTCCCCAGGGGCATTCGTGACTTCAGATGTGCTCCCCCACCTGGGGTCAGGTTTGGGCTGATACAGCAGTATTAATAAAGCAGTGCAGCATTGGGGTGCATCAGCCAATCAAAGCATGGGTCCTGATGCTTATTTCTGGAAACTTAAATTATTTTACGGCCAAGAACCCATCTGTTTTTGTTGTTTTTCCTTCCCTTTACTTTTCCCCCTTTGCTTTTTCCTTTTCTGGAACCAGTGCCAACTCTGTCCATGGCCTGTTGAAGTCACATTGACTGTTCACTACCCTCCTGCTTTGGGTACACGCTGCGATGTTGTGTCCTGGCAGTATGACATCAGCTACATTTCATCTTTCCTGACTTTCCTACTGATAAAATGTCAGTGAACGCTGGATTGGTTTATGCCATCAAAAGGCAACTGTGATTCCAGTAGTTCTAGTAATCCTTAATAATGGGTAAAATATAATTTGTGGTCTTAGGCATGCAAAAAAGTCAAATATAAGATACTTTGTCTGAATTGACGATAGCACAGAAATAAAAGAGCAAAATAGTCAGAATTTTATCCCATGCATGCAGAACTTCAGTCTTTTTGCCCGTGACCTTTACATTTTAATTTAGAAACAAGAAGTGGTCAGCCAGAGATTGTCTGAGAAGTAGTTTGCTTATTTTCTCATTTTATGAAAAAATACAGTTCTGTATCTTTTCTTACTCCCAAACATAAGCCATGAGTTTGGAATCAAGTAACTTTCACCCCTGTTGTCCAGCATCTGGTTTCTTCCTCTGAAGACCGGCAAGTAGCAACAATTTGAAAAGTTGGCATTAAAATTGTCTAGATTGCTAGTCAGACTTTGTTATTATAATTTCACAACTGCAGGATTTTATTACTTTTTTTTTTTGTTTTGTTTTAGTTGTTGATTTCTGTTTGGTTTGGTTTGGTTTTCTGTGCAGCAACTGTTCGTAAGCCAGACTTTCAAATATCTTCCTTCTGTTGATGAAACTCTTTCTGTTTGAAAAGTATTTTCCCTGTAAGAATTTCTGGGACGATATTGAAACTAGTGTTTTTTTAACGACTTGCATTTCAAAAGAGAATATTTCCGGTAAGTTCCACTTTGGAGTCCAAGCAGATTATCTGTACAGCTTTAAAATCCGCGTGTTTGGGTACTACTTTTCTCCCAGCAGTTTGAGAGAGGACTTGGAGCTCAGGGAACCTCTAACACGTGAGCTGCAGCCTGCGGCTGGGTGCTTGAGCTTATCTGGAGTGGTAGCCACGTGGAGGGGTTGGGTGGGCCGGGGGGGTCTTGGCTAATCCTTTACGGCCAGCGTCCAGTCTGGGGAGCAGCAGGAGAATGTCTCCAGCTGTCTGCTCAGCACGTCTCTATCAGCCCAGGGGAGGAATTGCAGGCAAGTGGTGGAAGCCTTCTAGCAGGTTAGCCGTAAGAGTGAGAATTGAGCAGACGGGTGTGACGGGGCTGCCAGTACCAAACTGTGTCTAACTGACCCACGGGTGGGGATGGCAGTGACTCAAGGAGGGGTGCTGCGCGTGAGGTTTTGCAGGATCGATGTTGGTGTGCTGAGAGTTTCTGTGGGTGCGCTTCTGCTTGGCTATTGTTTTGTTTTTCTCTTTTAGAGACATTTTTCCACCTCTGTCCCCAGTGCAGGACTTCTTGCCCCATGTGAAGAGCAGACTCAAACCAAGGGGTGATTGCTCTTCCCAGGAATCAGCATGGCAGCTGTTCATTTTGGAAGGGGGGCTTTATGGTTGATGTCCAATTGGCGTCTTACTGGGCCCTGAAGCTTAGAGGGGTGAAACTAACACCATCAGTGCTCAGAGATACAGGCTCGAGCTTTTGCAGAGCTCTGGCTCTGCTGTCTCTCTACTGGTCCCAAGCTGATGACACCTGGTACCAGCAGATGGGTTGCAGCCTCCCCCAGTGCCCAGCCACCGATGGAGGTGTTGCACCAAGAGGAGGCCTCGCAGCTGCTATACCTTGGGCACCAGGTTCTTGATGCAGTCAGAACAGCCACGGGCTGCTGTCTTTAGGTAGGGACTTCCTTCACTTCGTTCAAGTTCAGAAAATGTTTTGGTTCCTTTCTTAGTACTGGTGAGGGAGCATCATTCAGTCCTCTCACCTATAAGACATCTGTCTTGCTAAGGTGTTCTCTAGCCTGTTGTTGCATCTTACTGAGTCTATTTCTGATGTTGTATTTAAGGAGTGCTGTTTTCTTTTCTTTTGTTGCTTTGTAGAGGTAGAAAAAAGCAGTCACCGAGAGTACACACTTCCCTACATTCTCTTTTCTTTGCACTTTTCCTCACATTTAATAGTAGAACTGCAGTTCTTTGGTGTGAGGTTTGTTCTTCCTGCCATAATAACATCCTTGGCAATTGAAGCTTGTTTTGCACTTCTGCCTTTCTGCTTTTGTCCCTATGTCCTTGTGTTCCTTAATATTGGTATACACCCGCCTGTATTTGAATTTTTTTTTCTGCATCTTTTTCTTGGATCACTGAGGAAATTTTGATGCAGCCATAGTAACCTTGTATTATTTCCTACCTTTCTTCTGATGATATTTGCCATTGATTTTTTTTTTTAATATAGCCTGAATCACCTAATATATATCTTGCACTTTTTTTTTCTTCAAGTTACCTATTTTTTGTAAATTCTTTCCACCAGTTCCCTGAATTTGGTTGATTTCTAAGGTCTGCTAGCTGTACTCTAATGCTTTCAGACTTCTTTCTCTAGAAGCGAAATGCTGTCATTTCATAATCATCCTCACAAATTACTCTCCACCATTACTTTGAGGATGAATTTCCCTGAATATCTGTCTACAATTTTCTCATCCCATCTGATTCCCATGAGATTCATGAGGTGACTCCTTGCTTGCTTCTTAATTTTTTTCACCCTTTTCCTTTTGAGACTAATTCTCCATTTCATGATTGTCTGCGGCTCCTGGAAGTCTACTGTTTTATTCTCCTGTGGGCACGTCCTTTACTTCAGCTTGCAATTGAGGTACTCGGCCAGCCAGGAGTATTAGCGGTAGCCAGTCTTTGGCTCTTTGGTTCCAGAAGGAAACTCAGTGATGAAATTCAGAAAATATTCCTCAACTCTTCAGCTCTTTCTTATTCATCACCATATGCGTATGCCAGAAGGTCGGGCAGGATCAGCTCAGAGGCTTTCCAAGGAGCTGACTCGATTTGCACCCACCGGACACATAACACTGACGCGTTCCTATTCTGATATTCCGGTTTGTGAAACTTTAAAGGGGGCACGTTAGAGCCCCTTGTCAGCCACCATGCAAGGAATTTGTTTTAGACTTAAAAACAAAACTGTAGTACACAGCGAATGTGAAAGAACACCACCACCTTTATTAGACTAATTATCTGTGACTTCATACGCCGTTTGAGAACTGTGCTGCTTGGGGGTTCAGCCAATGATCTCTTTGAGACACTCAAAAAGAGGGAAAAAAAATACCATATTTATTTGCCCAAGGTTAGCTATGGCCCTTAAAATGGAGATAGGCACTGGGTCCTACAGCCCTGCCTGTGATACCGACCCAAGTCCTTGTCATCCCTTACTTGGCTCCCCCTGAGATGCTAGCCTCATGTTGCCTCAGTTCCAGCTTTGAGAAGGGGATATTCACTGTTGTGCACTCACCCACCGTATTATTGCAGACATTAAACCCTTATTTTCAGAGAAGAGTTAGGAAAACAACGTGCAAAAACTTACGTCCTTCTAGGATCCAGATGTGCAGAAATACTGTTTTCTTCATACTGAGTGAAAATCAAGTTGTGTGCTGCTTGCTTTGTGGAGGAAGCGGGGCTGGTTCACTTCTTGTTTCCATTCGGCTGCGGTTTGAGATGAACCCAATTCATTCCTGGGGAACTGGCTGCTTGTATTCGTGCTTCCTACTTTCTCTCTGCCATATCCCAGTTCAGGAGTTCTCTCTGCTCCTGGGTGGGCAGGTGCTTTGGGAACAGCTCTAATGTTTGATTACACGATTCCTCCTCCACTGGGCCGCAGTGACCCCTCTCTGGTGCCTGTGCAGCACAAGGCACCTGGGTTTTGCTTGCTGCAGGAGTGGATTGAGGAGCCCTGCGGGACCTTGTGCTGCAGCCTGAAAGGAGAGCCTGCTTGGCAGCACCCTCAGCTCAGCTCCCACCTGAACGTCTGCAGCAAGGTGTTGAAGCAGCAGCCTTTGAAGCCTTTCAGCTTGGGAAGATGTCATTTGTGTGTGCCTTCGGCAAGCAGTGCTCCAGCAGTGGTGTTCTCAACAGCCTGTGCACACCACCGAGAGATTACTGAGGAGCCAGTCGCTGCTTTTCTGCTGGTGTATAAACACAAATTAATCTTTTCTTCATACACGATGTTAAAACATGGTAGGCACGGACACGCTTTGCAAATTAATTTTTCCTTGCAGTATAGTGTGTGACAAGCATCAAGCAGTGAGCAGTGAAACCCAGTGTTGTTTGCACTGGCATGGATCAGTGTCAGCCTCAGCTGCTGCTGCTACAGGATTTTAAAGCGACCTTTTGTCATATGTAACGAGTGGTTTAAGTCCACAAAGAAATGCCCTGTGCTAGCTGCTTGTCTGGGTACCACCTACTGGTAATCCTGTGGTAAATGTATAGCTTTAAAGTCCAACTTTCTAAGGACTGTGTTTGTGCTTCACTCTCTGTCAGTGACTCTCCTTAGGATATTTCCATGCTTTTAGCTCTGCTTACTGCTGGGACAGGATGGATTGCATTAAACTAAACTCTTTAACTATAGTAAATTACATACCAGGGAAAAAAAAAATACCGTGTAAAAACCTGTTACTATCGCATTTGAAAACAGCAGGGAAGACCAAGGTTAGCACCTTTATTATCAGGAAGAGGTGGAACCTCATGTACTTATGAAGGTGTTGAATTCTCTTGTTACATTTTAACATCTTTTGTCATTTAACATTTTTTCAGCTGTCATTTACCAGATTTTATAGTTAGGCTGAATAGTTTGTATGGTTTAACAGGAATGTGGATACGGGAAGAATGATTGCCCAAGGAACTCGCTGTAGACGTTTCTGTGAAAACACATGTGTTCTCATGAAATGGCAAGTCTGAGATTCTGGCCACAAGGAGGAACTGGAGCTGTGGGCAGAGCTCTGCCAGCAGCTCCCACCCTGCCAAAATGGGCCCTCCTGCTTCTTGCTCTGCCTCTGTAGCTGCGCCGGCATTTGTCGGGCCCTTGGAGGCTGACCCTGCTCACTAGTCAAGCAGAAACCTCCTTGCTTTTTTTTTTTATTTATTTTTTTTTGAGTTAAATTTCAAATCCTTAGCTGGGGACGGGAGGAGAAACCAGGCAGCAGTGAGAAGACGAGGCTGCTTCCTCAGTGGCTTCCTCAGTGTCAGGAGGTGGCTGGGTGAGCTCAAGGTACCCTGTGGGAAGGAACAGGCCTTCGCAAACAGCATGCCGTGGAGGGGGAGAAGCATCAAGGCCAGAGGCTGCATGAGACTTGCTTAGCGCTGGGCAGGCCTCAGAAATAGATGGTAAAGGCATTTGGTTGTGTATTTTCTCTGCAAGTCACCGAAACACTGAAGAGCTTTTCTGGCTTCCTGTGCTGTTGCAGACTCATCCCTGATGACAGAAGGTCTCCAACCGTCATGGTCTGGCTAATCCAGAGCAAGCCCCAGCTGCCCAGTCCTTTGGGCCTGGGCCTCAACCTCTACTGAGAGTGAAGGATGCTTTGTGATCATAGAATCATTAAGGTTGGAAAAGACCTTCAAAAAGACCTCCAAGATCATCTGGTGCAACCATCCCCCCTCCTACCAGTCTCAACCCCTAGGCCATGTCCCTAAGCACCATGTCCAACCTTTCCTTAAACACCTCCAGGGATGGTGGGTGACTCCACCACGTCCCTTGGCAACCCGTTCCAATGCCTGACTGCTCTTTCTGAGAAGAAATGTCTCCTCATCTCCAACCTGAACCTCCTCTGGTGCAACTTGAGGCCATTCCCTCTAGTCTTACAGCTAGTTACCTCCGAGAGGAGGCCAACCCCCAGCTCCCCACCACTTCCTTTCAGGTTGTTGCAGAGAGTGATGAGGTCTCCCTTGAGCCTCCTCCAGACTAATAAACACCCCCAGTTCCCTCAGCTGCTCCTCACAGGACTTGTGCTCCAGGCCCTTCGCACCTGATGTGGCTCAGGTGTGAGCATCTGAACGATGTAGCTTTCCAGACTGGTGACATTGGGTCAGGGAGGCAGGAAGGTGGGACAGGAAGCTGCAGAAACATATAATCAAATCCAGGAATTTGGCTTGGAGATCGTTGTGGGTCCCTTTCAACTCAGGATATTCTGTGATTCTGCCGTAATAGTCTGGTAGAGGCAACTGAGCACACTGAAGAAACAGAGCACTGGAAAGCGTCATAAGAACCTCTGAAAACACCAAGTCAATCAGTTTCAGCATGTTTCACTCTTCATTTGCATTTTCCATTTGCAAATGAAAGGTCATCTTATTTCTGGTGATAGCTGCTGTTGATGCATTTGAGGTGTTTTAACAATTTTTATGTAGCTCTACTGTGGGAATAGCTGTAGCTCTTACGGACCAAGAGAACTTGGTTATAAGGAAGGCATATTACTTTGTTACACTAGCAAATACAGCTGGAAAAAAAGTAGACAAATTTTCAAGTGTGTGAGCCTTGCTTCTCTCTTAACCATAGACCAGGAAAACTGAAATTCTACAGGAAAGCTTCTTAAGGAGTATGTGTGCAAAAAAACAGGTGAAAAAAAAAGTTTTTTATTTGAATCCTGGAAGGTCATCAAGGAAATCTACCTTTCTATGAAGCATTTGGAATTTGAGAATCAATGAAAATTATCTTATTCCAGATGAAGTCTGCAAGAAGACTTTTAGACTGCTGCAATATTTTGGATCTGTAGTAATTTCTACAAGCTGAGACCTGAGACAACACGAGTTCCAAACTCAAATAGAGCCAAATGAGAGTAACACGTGGAGCAGTCTGCAATGTGATGTCTTGGCACAAACCAAGAGATCCTTAGCAGATGAGAATATGTAAACCTATGCAATTAAATGCTTGTGGGAGAGACTACAGACATCACCACAGCATATTATCTCAGTTTATTTTCAAAAGATCGATGAATACCAGGTATCTTTTGATATTTAGTTGTATGCTGCTGTACAAGTTAATGTGTTGCTAGAAGCACATTATGCTGGCACAGTTACGCTAGCTCTTGAAATTGATGGGAGATTAGGTAAAAAAACCTGTGAAATTATCCCGCAAAATTTATGCATTTTAAGCGTATAGGTAAACTAGAAAAAAAACACCCCACAAGATTAATTGTGATACTCCTCGAGTAAAAGGGCACTTAGTGTTATAACTGTTTTTAACACTTGAAGCAGTATATGCAATCAAGGAGGGTGTGCCCGGAGTTAATGAGACATATTTTCAGGGTATCTTCAAGCAGTGAGTAGAAGAGTGACTAGAAGTGAGAATACTTTCCAGAGCAATGGTAGGAGAAGGCTTTCCCTCTTTGCAAAACTGCAATAAATGAAGAGGATCATCAGCTTATTCTGTAAGTGCCGCCAGCCTAGTGGAAGGCATGAGGCCACTGTTTGTTGTAGCACTGGGCATAAGCCCCAAATAGGCACGTGCAGGGAAAACATCTGCTGCTGTCTGCAGAGAAAGGAAGGAATAAGTGGCTATGAATAATGCCGAGTACAAGCACTTCTATGCTGCCTGTGTTTGTAGGGTTGTGGTAGGAGCTCCCTGAAAAGGGGAGTGCACGTGCTCAAACATTTGATACCACCTTTGGGACATGCTGTTTCCTCAGACCCGTGTTTGTCTTCTAATACCCAGGTGTTTGTAAGAAAACTGATCACATTGTCAATAGGACAGGGAGCGCTGGTATTAATGTAGCTTGTGCTCTGAGCTGGAGAGAAAGCACAGACCGGTGTGATTGGAGGCTCCCGAAAAGAGCAGTCTGTGAGCCTCAAGCTAAGCAAACAGAAATGTAAATCATGCGTAGGTGAAGCAGCACGCCTGGGAGAGCTAGTGCTGTCAGGTGTGCGTGCAGGTACATCGCTGAAACACCATGGCTGTTACTGTACCTGCTTAAGCAAATGGAAAAGCATGAGTATGTTCTTGGGCATGTTGCAGGTTTGATGCTGCAGGAAAGTATATTAAAAATATATATAAATCATACAATGATACACAAATACACACATATATTTAAATATATATAGTAAGTGTGTATGTGTGAAAATGATTGTCAGTATGATCAAACAGGGGAGAGTGGTAGATTTGACCATGGTAGGCATGTCTGAAAAATATGAAACTTCTTAACAAAACTTCTTCGCCATTGTCAGCTGAAACTGACCAAAAATGGCTGTCCACCAAGAGCTGCAGAGCAGTTTAAAAACTACTGAAGTGATGGATTCAAGAACATTTGTTCAAGAAACCACAAATTTGTGATGTTTTTAGTTATTATATTTAAAAGATAGATTTATTGTTGCTGTCTCTTATTTCAGAGACTGAGTTTTATACCGTGAGTATTACATCAGTGAAATTCCTAGGAGACTGGATTTGAAATGGAGCCTATAAACCTTTATGAAACGAAAGGAAAAAAATACCAAAAAAAAAAAAAAGCTGCTTATGTCTGTAGGTTGTAGTGATTCTGGAGTATTGCAAGTCCCTGAAACACCAAGGGGAGCTTTTAAGATCTCTTCTTTGGAACTAGTTTTAAATGTTGCCCAGCTGCTTCATCCTTCTTCACGCAAACTAAAAATTATGTATGGATATAGATTTACTGTTTTTCATTGTGTTTTTAATTACTGTTTAAAAAATAAAAGCTTTATGGATGGCCTGTCATATGGTGTACTCTCTATATGTAATTAATTTAAAAGAATTAAATCTGTTAGGAATCCAGAACTGCTAGATTTCTTTTTGCGATGCTCAGATCTGGAACATTCCAACTGCATATACTTTTTATTTTTTATTTTTTATTTGCATCCAGAGCTAGATAGTGACAGCATAATGGCTGTTGCTGGCAGACAAGGTGCTAATATCTGGACATTTCTGTGATGTGTGCTACTTTACCATCATACGTTTTATGAAAAAGGGGCACCGGTTGCTTAGCACAGTGTAGTAAGCCTGCCGTAGCTGCTGCAGAAGGCACCTTGAACCGTGCTTTGACACACTGCCAAATTTGGGGGAACTTTTTGCTCCTTTTGCTCTACCACATTGAGTTTATAACTGTCTGGGTAATGGTTATACACAACTGTACCCTCAGTTAAAAAACATGGATTTTAGTTACGAGATGTGGCTAATAAAACAATGAAAGTAACAACACTTTTTCTCAACTTCATGAAGCTGTGTGCAATAGTTGCCTAATTCTGGCAGGTTTATTGGGCAGCTTACAAGAGAAAGTAGAAGTTAATTTAGTGCAGTTCCTTACTCTTCTAAGCCCAGCTTTTGAACTTCATCAAAAAATGGCCATCTGCCCTTTGTTTTCTCCTTAGAAATAACTGCAAGCCACACTTGGAGCTTGAAGTTCAGTCCTATACTGAGAGACAGAAACTTTCTTGGTATGCATCTTCTTGTGGAGCTAGACCAAGATATTACTGTTCTACTTTTTATAAATATATTATTCCCTGCAAAACTTCTTGAAAATAACTCGAGCCCTTTGGTACAACCTCCATGCTGGTGGGTCTTACTAGATGCTGTCATTGCAATCTCACCAGAGGTTCAGGTTTCTTTTTTTTTTTTTGTGTATTGTTCAGGTGTTTACCAGACAGAAATGTGGGTGTGCAGGTAGACCATGCTTGCTACTCATTATTTTCTGTAGGCAACTGACATGTGTTCATCTGAACAGCTAGATTAGTAGCCTACAAACCGTCAGTGAAGCTTGCTGGGGCGGTGGAAGGAGTGTGACTCAGAGCATCGAGATCTGATGCCAGAGATAGACAAGGTGAATATCTTCATGGTGCTTTCAAGCTTTTGCTGCCTTTTATGGAAAGCTAGGTGTTGTCATAATCTTTTGACTCGAAATCGGGGGGAGTTTACTGGCTGATTTTAATCAATGAACATACTGCTGTAATGCTTTTTTTGCAACTTCTCCTTAAGTTAATTGCATATTTCCACCTTGACATATAACAAGTAATTTCCAGAGCACACTTAGAGCGATTATTGTTTATTTCTTGGTAATCTGATGAAGGCTGATTGACTAGGACCCCTTAAATGGTTCTTCACTTTGGAATGTGCTTGATATTTCTCTCGTAAAATATATGAATGACTTGTCAAATTAGAGCGGAGACTTCAGAGAAAACACACCAGCTTACCAAAGTGCATCACTGTAGCAACAAGAACCAGAAAGAACTTTAAATTAATTTATTTTAAATATAGTGAATGTATGATCAGGCCATAGATTAGGGTGTTATCTAGTTGTCTTTGGCAGGGAGGGGGGAACTCTGGCATGTGACGTGTCTTCAACAAGAATTACTTCAGCATTGTCATGAACTAATTAGAAATATTTTTTCCTCACATTACTCATAGATTGTCAACAAGTATGCAAATGTGAAATTTTAACATATGCCTGCTTGCTGCTTTTACAGGGTTTCTCACACCAGTTTACCAAGTAAAGATTGTCTTTTAAAATGCCACTTCAAGCCCAAGTCCTTTGGTGGTGAACACCACCTTGCTGTTACTTTCTTAAACTTCTGCTGAGATGTGAAACACTTGATCACTAATTTTACACACTTGGACTATAGCCATTTTCATCTTACTGTATTTCTTATGTGGTAGTTAAAGTCACTGTAGTCACTAATTCTCTCCTCATTATGCTGTTGCACTCTTTTGATTTCTTTGTTGTCTTTCCTGAGAGTATCAGTTGTCACTGATCCTCTTGCTGCAACTGATGCTGTAAAACACTAGTATCTTTCTTTTGATCTCTGTGGTAAAGGCACTTCTGAAGGGAACTGTAATGCTGTTAACTTCTGTAGAGACTTCCCGACAGCATAGTAGCTGGGGGTGGGCGAGTGGTTTAGCTCCAGCAGGCACCCCTCCAGTTGCTGTGCAGGCTGTGGTCCTGGCTCCGTGCTCACTGTGCCAGGCCGGGACTGCCCTCTGTTTGCTGTGAGGGGGTTAGCTTATGGCCGGGTGTACACACTTGCTTCTCGAAATCTGATGTGTCCCCCTGGCTGCTGGGTGATCCATCTGGTTGTGCCATTTCATGAAGGAGAAGTGTATTTAGACCGAGATGGAGTGGTGCCATGTCAAAGAGCAGGAGATGTCATTTTAGTTTTAATCATGCTTCATTATCCCGTTCCGAATTTTCATCTCAAAAATGGAGGGTTGCCTTTTTCCTTGTGTTAACGCATCTTGGACTTCCTCAGCCTGCTCAGAGGCCCGTGGCAGGCCATGTGAGGCCTGGTGCCGGAGCACCACCCTGTCCTTCAGCTGCCGTGCGCCATGTTCGCTAACGCTTTTGGCAAATGGCGGTCTTAGGAAGGTGCAGTGAACTCCTGGGCTTCATGCTTTCTGGTCTTGCTTTGCGGGGTTGAAAGGATGTGATCACACCAATCCTTTTATCTGGTCAACAGATTTCTGTTTTGATAAGAACAAAAAAGGGAATCTTGGAAGATGAATGAGGTGCTTTAAAGTGTTAGTAGGTTGCCTCGGCTGTTGCAGGAAGAGCGCTTGCCTACAACCATTTGGTGCGTAAAACTTGAACGGTAGTTGAACTGTAAAGAATTAACTCCACAAAAAGTGCCCTATTTTGTTTATTGGTTTGAGAGAGATGCAGCTGTGCTTTTGGGGCAGGAGGCTAGAGCGTGGGTGAAGGCCTCAGTGCGGTGCCCATGAGGGGCAGACGGCCGCGGCCTCCCCGAGCCACTCCACTGGAACAACCTGGCCTGTGTAGAACAACCAGGCCTGAGACGCACGGCTGTTCACACAGCGAATGACAAAGCAATAAATGGATGTTTTGTAAAATGCTGGAATTAAAGAGTGTACACAGCAACTCTCAAATTTCAAACCACCAACAATGGCACACTCGAATATTCAAAATGGTACATTTTATTTGTTATACGAAAAAAGTACAGTTTTGCTTTTGACGTTGGAGAGTAAGGCTGTGGGGAGTATTGCATGTACAAAATACAAGCACCTAATGAAAGCAACTTTTAAGGAATGCCACCCATAGATTTTAAAATTTCATACTTTATAGATTAGAGCAATAATTACTACTCTGTCAGTGCCATGATGACAGTTGTCTAATATTGCATGACATTTTGAACAGTATCAAGAAAGTAGATGTTCTCTGCCTCTTTGCTTTGTTTAGTTAAACTACCTATTTCCGGGTACAAATATTAAAATGTTCCAAGTAAGAATGGCAATGTTATAATAAAGTACACAAAAATATATTTTACTTCTTGAAAACAGTTCAGCTAGCAATTTTAAAAGAAATGCAGTCTGAATACTTCTTCTCTTGGACTGAAATGTTTTATAGACAATTTCTACGCATTGTTATTAAATCATACTTTCAAACAAGATTTCATTTTGAAAGATCTTAAACATACAGGCAGACAGGAGACTCTCTTGAGTCAGCTGAAGAATTAGGAAGTGTTACTTCTTTCTAGTTCAAATCTAGCCTATTTTAACAGGAAATGTTTGTTGTTACTGCTCACCCGTCCTTGGGTTTTCAAAGAGGCCTTCTCAGCCCAAGGTCTAGGGGGCATGAGCCGTCCTTCTACAATGCAATCCTTAGCTAGATTGGTTTGACCTACCTAGAGATGCACCTGGTTGCTGAAATTCACTTTTTGTGAAGCTCCTTCGGCAACTGTGACAGCAATTTGTAGCTCTGTTGTCAGACTTCATCAGATACTCAAGTTGGAATAAACCAAAAAAATTGTTTACCTGGGAGATGTGGTTATACGACAATGGAGATGCAGCTTCTGAAATGGATTTTTCTGATGCAGCCCAAAGTTTGCGTGTTCTTTGTGTAAACACGGGCTGTCGTTCATATGTTCTTAACAGCCTGACACGTTTCACGTGTAAAAGTGTTGACCTGGAAAAGTAGTCAGTGTTGCTGTATGAATATATTGTATTTACAATGAGCATGGTGTATTGCGGGCAAATACAGGCAGCAGTAGGTCAATTGTTAGCTAACTGGGCACATGTCCAAATATCATTAAAAATGTTGACATTAAGTAATTCGGGGTTTTAATAATATTTAATTAACTACTATTTAAACAACTCTGCTCAGATTGACCTACAAGTCTAGTTTAAAAGTTCTGGTATAGATAATAGATTTGTCATGTTCAGTACATAGTGGTTTCTGAAAGGAAAGAGTGTGCAAGTCAAACCTCTGAAATCCTGTGTTCCAAAAACGGGGAGCAAACAAATGCGTTATACTAAATACTGTCTTTTTTTGTTTGTTTTTCAGATTAGCGCTGTACGTATATGAATATCTGCTCCATGTAGGAGCACAGAAATCAGCGCAGACGTTTTTATCAGAGGTATGTTTGCCCTGTCTTATGTTTGCCCTGTCTCTTTTTTTCCTTGCACAATGTTACAATGTGTGCAAGTGAAATAAATCTGTGTTGGTTTAGAAAAAACAGTGGTGACAGTCTTGCATATCTGTTTACATTGATCAGCATAGACTTCTGATTTTGCAAAAGCCAGTTTGCCATATCATTTTGCATGCCTTTGCGTAATTATTTTTGCTGTGATTTGTTAGCCTTGTTGTCTGATTTGGTGCTACACTGAAGAAAGATTTGTCTGTGTTCTATAATAAATGTGCATGTTAGAATGTGTGCATCAATCATGTTCCTTCTTGATGATCTTCTAACTTAGTGTTGATATCTCCAACATACTATTGATATCTCCAGTGCTGATATACTGATCTCACTATGTATTCCTACCATGCTTCTAATTATTTCGCTTCTTTTCATCTGGTGAACTAATTATGACTATAACTGTTCAGGTGCACTTTCTTAAATGCTCTTGAATGCTAATGCATTTTTTCCATTAGACAATAGCTAGTCTTTTTCACAGTCCTTTAAAGACGTATATGTATCTGTAGAAGATTGAAGTAAATTGTATCTCCTTAAGTATTTTACCTTTACTCTGGGATACAAGAATACCTGTATGCCAAACATATTGAGGTCTTTGAGGTTTATTGTTTTTAATCTTTCTTTGATGAGAACATTTAAGATAATGATAGTTGGATAGTGAGAAGTGAGAAAAACAGTCAACATGTTGTAGCAGGAAAATCTGCTGCTTCAACTGGTGCTGAAAGCTAATAGAATTAACATGCTAGTGATGACATTTTGGAGATGGAAGAGACGAGGACTGTTTGTGATGGTTATAGAAAATTCACATAACAGAGAGAAGCAAAAGCGATAGAATTATGGTAGTTTCAGGTTATGTTTATATTAAAACATGGTTTTGACAATTGTTTTTTCTCCTACGTAAAGCAATGAAAAAACAAGAGAGAAAATAATGGAGACTATCATCTTGGCTTTCCCAAAACAGCTGTCATTTGTAAATAATACACTGTGCAAGATTCGTTTTGCTCATTTTGTTTTATGATATATGTGCAAAATGAGCAGTTGGCAGG
The DNA here is from genome assembly GCA_011075105.1 of Heteronetta atricapilla. Taxonomy (NCBI): domain Eukaryota; kingdom Metazoa; phylum Chordata; class Aves; order Anseriformes; family Anatidae; genus Heteronetta; species Heteronetta atricapilla. The sequence continues at coordinate 77,204,734 of CM021763.1, read as the reverse complement.
AGTATAACTGGTATGACATTTGGATTTCAGGAAAACATTCAATACAGTGTCTTGAAATTTAGCTTTTAAAAGTAATTCAATCTTGGATTATAGAGAAACTCTCAGATCTGAACAAATGTAATATGAGAATGTATCAAATCTTTCAAATTCAGACTGATGCCGAAAATCAGCCAAAAGATGGGGCAGAGACGAATAATGGTGTATTGAATTGATATGAGGTGTCTGCTAAATTTCACACAAAGCTGTGAGTTTATTTACCTTGATTGTTAGCAGTGCAGAAAGGTAAAGACTGTGCTAACAGTATTTGTAAATGTTGTATGGTGGAACCAAAGGCAATTATCGCTGTTACGGGAAACCTGGGAAAGATGGTACTTGGGATGAAAGCAATACAATGAGGGTCAGACTGAGAAAACTGTACACTAATCCGGTTTGGATAAAATAATTTTAAATGGTAAGTGGTAAAAGCAGCAGGAAAGAAATGATAGTTGATTGTGGAGCAGACAGGCCCTTACATTGTAACGCCCACTCAATCCTGGGCTGTAAACCACAGTATAATAGCTCTGCGCCCCTCGTGAGTCAGCTGTTGTTAGAGATGGATTGTTGGCACACAGGATGAAAATGACAAAGCAGCAGTTGGGAAGTGCAAAGAAGTCTTTTAGCAAATCTTCCATGTGTCTTTGTGGTTTTTTTTTGACTCGTGACTTTTGAGAAGCAACTGCCCTGCTGCGGTTGAGCTAGGTGGAGGAGATACCCAGGTGGCGTAGGAGGAAATCTGTATCGGCTTGGCCACTTCTTAGAAAGCAAGGCTCTTGGGGCTCAATGCCTTCTCTACTCTGGCAGTCTGCACCCACCTGAGTAATTTGGGTGGATTTCTTTAAAAGTTACTTAGTTCAAAGTAGCTCTAAGCCAGTGTATTGGGGTGTAAAAGAAGTAAATATATAGATTATCAGAGCCATACAGCTATCAGTGATAACTAAAGAGTATGAATAGCAAAGATAACATCCCTTAACACAAAGGTTTACCAGGGAATGTGGCTAAAAGTAATGGAATGAAATTGAGAGAAGTAAAATTTAAATTGGATATCATGAAATCACTGGTATTACATAACTTAGAGAAGGTTGTCTTAAGCATGTCTTTGTTTTTGTAATGTTTTGTGTAGAACTGATTTGTGAGTCTGTAAAATCTAGAAGTGCTCCGCTGATACTTCTTGTTTACAAGATGAAGAATGCTTTCCATGTCTTTGTGGTCCCTGCTGAGTACAGCCTTCAAAACTTGGTTGCCTTCATCTCTAAGATGTAGGATGTCCAGATCAGCTAGCCTTTTTTCCTGGGTGTCTGGGTAAAAGAGATGTCTTCAGTTTGTTAGCTATCACACTCGTCTCTTTGTCTGCAAATGAACTTCCTTTGAGGAGACATGACATGAAGTACTGGGTGGAAATAATTTAATAGCTGTTTCATCCCGAAACATGTAGTCATTGTACAATTAGCAAAATGACAAGGGACTACCACTACTATCTAAACAGTGTCATTTTCTTAGGAGGGTTGAATAGAACTGTTCAGATGGGACACACAATTTTTTAAAAAACAGTATAAGCTGTTCTGCTCCAGAATCTTTCTTTTGTTGTTGCAGCTGCTGAATCTTCTTGGAGAGCTGATCCTTACCCCCCTGTATTTTCTGTCCTCAAAGCTAGATTCTGGCCTTGTAGGAGTAATTCCATTAGCTTAGCTAGACCAGGAAAGTAGGTATTTTGCAGCTGATTGATCAGCAGTTATGAGCTAGTTACTGACACAGCTGACAAGCTTTTTTTTTTTTTTTTTTTTTTTTCCCCTTAATTATAATTCTTTTTCTGTCTGTGTGATCTGACAAACACCTTCAATATCAGACAGAGGAGTGTATTTTTTGAAATCAAAACAAATCAAAAACTTCCACCTATCATTCAGGTTCCTCCTTTGAATAAATTTATGAAGATGAACTGTTTTACTAGAAAGGACCAGTATAAGACTTGTGAGTCAGGCAGTTTCCTCAAGCCCTGTGTCAAAGAACACGAATGTTGCCTAGACGTAGTGAGATCTTTCTGCACAGATAACACTTTCACTCTTAACTCAATGATTTTTCAGCTCCACTAAAAAAATTAGCTTTGACTACATGTTGCATCTCTCCATAATGTTGCTTTCCAAACTTCTCAGAAGTACAGTACATTCCTGGTGATTAACCCAGGTCCTTCTAAGCCATGCCAAATGCATGTGAAGAGCAGTCATGCCGCTGAGGAGTTCATTTGAATCATTTTAAAAACCTTGTCAGTGGTTTTCTCTTTTGTATATATTTTTCATTTTTATTAACGTTTTTACCTGGCACATCTTAGGCAAGAGTTTCACAGTTTGAAAAGAGCTTTTTATAGATTAAGTGCTCTAAGTAGTGATGGTGGGTGGGTGGGGGTTAAGTGCCATGCCTCTGGTTCATTCTGCCAGCTTTACCAAAAGAAGTGATAATGCCTGGAGCTTACCTTCCTAAGGTAATTTTAAACAGGCAAAAGATTTTTTATAGTTTTAAGTATTTATATAGTTTATCAAATTCACATTATCTTGCTTCATATGAGTGCAAATAGCTTTTTAGTTGTATGAACTATGTATTCTTCTCCTGCCAGCTATTGACAAAGCATACTTGTGTAAGTTTTTTAACAATTGGGGGTGGCAATCAAATTGGAATTGAGAAATAGTTTTATTCTGTGTTGAAAAGTCCCAGCTTCGCTACTGCCTCTTGCAGTATGAACACACTGTGTTTACCTTTTTTAATAAAAGGTAAAGGCTCCTATTAAGAGGAGCTTTTAATAAACCTCCATATATGTCTTTAAATACCTTTCATGTTAAAGATATTTAAGCATTTCATTAGAATAATCCTTCTTTTGTCAGCCATTACTTCTGTCTGTAGAGCAGAGTATGGCTTGTGTTTAAACAATGATCTTTTTACAGAATTGGACAGGAAATAGTGCTATGTGTAGTTGTAACTGGAGGAATTTGGAGTGTATGTAACGCCCTGGTTTCCACCCAGTTTAATCATGAGACGGCCTCCCTCCCATAAAGTGTCATGTGAACTTCTTCAGAAATCTTCAGTTATTTGCAACAGAGTTCCTTAAGTAATTAAACTGGCTTTTTTTTTTTTTTTTTTTTTTTTTTTTTTTTTTTTTTCTTTTAATAGTCCAAACTATTTAGTTTTGTAGCTAAGGACAAACCAAACACTATGGCACTAATAAAATGATTGTGTGATAATAGCTAAGGTAGAGAACAGCACTCTCACGGTGTGTTGTGTTGTCTGATGAGTTAGCTGGTAACAATAAAAGTGTGAAGTTAAGGGTGTAAAAATTACTAAATTGCATTTCTTTTAAAAAAATACGTTCCAAGTAAGCCAGATTTCTTAGGTGGGAAAGAGCTCACAGACAGTATTTTTCAAATTCAGGAGCATTTGCCAGTGCAGACAAACGAAGCCAAGCTAGCTTTACACTTTCACTGGATGGTGGGAGAACAGGTTGTAGCTTGGTTGTTGCTGGTATTCGTCATGCTACCTCTAGCAGTGAAGCAGTCCTTGATGATCCTGAAGCATCGGCTAGCTTTGGATGTGGAGGGAAGACTGCCACCTGCTGAATTGGTAACACTAGTTCTGTATCTTCTGTTTTTCCTCGTACGAACTGGAAGATCTTTTAGATAGTTTTAGGGGCATTTTTAAACTTTTCTTTGTTGTTGCTGTTCATGCATTTTTGAGCTTAGAAAATGCACATCTCAGTGGTGGAGTGATACAAAATACATCCTTAATAAAGCTGTATTCAGAATCTCTACAAAATAAATTCTAAAATACACTTTCCTAAAATAAGAGGCATGAGCTAAAGTAGTATTTATAATAAAGTACATAGTATAGCCATTCAGACTGATGATAATAAAGCCTTTCATAGCTACAAAACATTTTGTTCTTCTTTTTCTTGATATTATGTGTTTTTTTTTTTTTTGTCACAATAATCACAAAAGTGAATACCTGTGTTTTTATGGTTTTATTTCAGATAAGATGGGAAAAAAACATCACACTGGGGGAGCCCCCAGGATTCTTGCACTCCTGGTGGTGGTAAGTGTCCATTTTCTTTCCGATTTTTAGAATATGGTGATTGCAAATTCCAGCAGCTACAGGCAAGAAATTCAAGTGATCATTGTAAAAAGAATGTGAAGATGAGGAAAAAGAACCATTTTCTTATAAAGAAGTGAAAGAACAGAAAATTAGTTGTAGGAAAAGACACAGAGATGAGATACGAGAAAACAAATACTGCATAGTAGACTGATAAGACAGCATCCTTGAAAGAAAATTGGCCAGTGTTTCTTTGTTCACTATCTTCTACTAAGCTGTGCATTTAAAAGCGTTATACGTATCCTAAATAATTACTTACATTCAGGAAAAAATATTTATGTATTACATAGAGTATGTACATACAGTGACTGAGGAAGCTCACATCCACATGCATAGTCTTCAGCCCCCATTTCTATTCACGGAAATAGCATATGAAAATGATTAGCCGAACCCGAGCCTTTTTCAGCAGTGTGTGTTAGCACGGGCTTGGTGTTGTAAAGTCTGCATATGCACAGTTTCTCTCAGCTCAGAATATGGGTAGACACAAAATTTGCTTGTAGTTTTTCATGCATGATACCACTTGCTTAAATATACCGGTGTGCAGAGACACAGTTATTTGTGTAAAATTCCCAAGGAGAAAAGAGTGCTCATAGTCACTGCTGTTTAGCCATGGTATTTATTAACTGTCACGTGCTTTGAATGTGTCTGATATGTCTGTGTATGCAAGAATAAAACATTATGGAGAGTATGTCCAGCTGTCAGGAGTACAAGAATTTACAAATTTAAAAGTGGTTCCATTTGAACACAAAATGCCAAGTGATTTGTGCAGCTGTGTGGAAGGTGGCATATTCTTCATTCACCTCTATGCTTCTAGCTGCCTGATGGAAGCCTGAAAAAGAGAACATGTTTCTTGTTCCTCTGATGTCTGCATTATCCTTAATTTTGATTTTCTGCAGCAGCGTGTTCACATTTTCCACAATTCTGTATTACGACGCTGGACTAAACAGTAAAGAAACAATATTAAACAAACTTTATTCTCGGGATTGTTCTAGTATACACATAATTTAATTCTAGAAATTTTATGTTAGGACTCATTCATGTATAACTCCATTTGAACAGTGTTGAGAGTGAAAAGACAGAGTATTGTAATTTCCTTTGGCTCTGTATAACCCAAGACCTATAAAAGAAGATATCCATCTATTTCCTACTCTTATTCATACACCTGTTTCTCTAGGAACTGTTGTTTAAAGCACAGTATTGGACCTTGGAAGAACTCCTCAGTTTTCTCTTCCGTTCTGTGCCTTTTCATGTTATTACTGTATGTATCTGTCCCTTCCAGGGCTTTGTGGACGTAAATAGCAGCGGTTGCCAGCGGTATGAGGTTAAATGTAGAGCTTCATACCCTTAAACCTTGTATATTAGATTAGCTTCTTGGTTTATACTACGGTGGTTTTAAACGAGTATGGCACTGCTCGCCTCAGAGAATCAGATAACAGGACTCGATTCCTCCTAGATGTTTTACAAAGCTAAACTCTTTCATAGAGGTAAGTGCTTTCAGCTCTTGGCAAGGAAGTGATGTGCCTGTTTCTATATATAAACATGCATGTGCGGTGTGCACCATAAAATCTATGAGAGTATTACAATGATTTTCTCACCATATCTCCAACTTCTTAATTTGCAGTGTATTTTGGGATCTCTACTGTGCAGCTCCAGAAAGACGAGAAACATGTGAACATTCAAGTGAAGCAAAAGCCTTTCATGACTATGTAAGTTTTGTGTATATTTACCATGCTTTCATTACTGTATGGAATGTGATAGAGAAGTATTTCTGCATGACAGTATCTCAAATACAGCTGTCTGTCACACATAAGTAACTGTCTAAGTTTTCAGGGGATGCCTCAGAATTAGGACTTCCTAATTCTGTGATTACCCATTGCCATATGGAAAACTGTTACTCATCTTAGAGATCAAAATGCTGTCCTGTGCATTAACTCAGAACGATGGATGTCCTTCTGTCTCTCCTCTTTGGAGACATCAGGCTGGTCACTACTAGCATGTGGGCCAAATCGTCCACATATGCATACTCTGTCTGTGCTACAGAGGACGCTGCTCAACAGATGTAATTGTCACTTTCACCCCTTGGCTTCTGTCTGGACCATACAGACTTCAAGCATGACTATTGTAGTTAAGTATCACAGAACAAGACAAATGTAAAGTCAGACAGTTCAGGAGAACAGGAGGAATAACAGTAAAAAGTATTATACCAGTTTTGATACATTTGAGACCCAGTTTGGAACACATCAGGGAGTTCAGTGCAATTTCACCTGAGAGGACAAAAAAAAAAAAATGTTGGGTCCATAACATTGAAACAGATTAATTCCCTTTTCTCTGTTCTCATTGCTTAAATGGAGCACTCTAGAAATCTGGAGCTGCATTCCAGACTCTGGATGGAATTTGGGTTCCATCTCCTGTGCCAGTTCTTCTCCACCCGGTGATTTCATTTTTACTAAGGAAATCCTCTGCAGGCTGACTGAGCTAAAGTCATACTATCATTCCTTTGGGCCATTCGTATAGTATAAAGAAGGAGTAAAACTCCCTTATGATACTGTTCTGAAACCTCTTTCCTTTGCTGTATTCCGAGTCTGTCTTAAAAATATTTTGTAGTTGCTGCAGAAAAATATTTTTGAGTATAAAATTAAAATTAGACTTCAATAGCCCAATCTCTTACAAACACAAACCTGGAAAAACTTAAATGAACCTTTGAAGAGACTATATTCTGTTATCTATTGTCATAATCTGATAACAGCTCAGGTTCCCATAGTATGATGATCTTGCCTTTTTTGGACTATGTTATAAATGCATCATCAACACAGTTAGAACCGTTCGACATATTTTACTTACAGACCAATAACCCTTTAATACTTTCTCCTTAGCGGTTAGATTCTGAGGCTTACTGGTAAAGGAGCTTGGATAATTTTGCACTATCATGTCCATGCTACAGTGATCATTCTTCATAATCATTGAGAATAAAGCAGCGTTGGAGAAGGGAACAAAATTCTGAGGAAATTTTCCACACAGGAAAGTGTTAAAGTCAACCAACTTGGTACAGCACATTCCTAAAATTAAAAACAACGTCACTGGTGGAAGCACAGTTTCTGTGATCTTTTACGGGTTCTGTTTTGAATACACAGTTGTTGGAATAATAAAACATTTCAACAGCTTTGTTGTTGTTTTCAATCCTTGTTATGAGAGCGAGGTTTAATTCCACACTGAAGGAGAGATAGCTTTACAGGAATAGTTTATGACTGCAGGGAATGACAGTAGTGAATTAAATTTGTGGAGGTCAGAATCCAAGGTATGACAGTTGGCTTCAAGGGGGGGCATTGCACACTCTCAGGGTAAGGTATATGACCAAAGCCATCTGCAACCCGTAAAAGCTGTTATGAAATAATTTTCAAATGAAATCACCAGTTACTTTATTAAGGGAAACTTAATAAAAAAGTAGTAGGAAGTCTGAAAAGGAACAGAGTCCACAGTTCTGTAAGCTCATGAGAGTTTCATCAATCCGAAAATTCACTATTTTAATCTATATAATTCTAATCTAAGAATTTGAGTAGCTGAATTACAATTATCATTTTTTTGGTCTTAGCATTTCCCTTTTAGTGTTTCTAACTTCCACAGGTTTTAGAATATTACACGATCTTATTGCTCACTTCTATCGGCATTATGGTGTGTATTAATGGTAATTCAAAAACCTGAGAAAATAGTCAAGTGAGTTCTGTATGTGATGTATGACTGCGTGGCGTTTTAGGGTACTCTATAAAGTGGTGTTCGATAAAGGAAAAATAAAACCATGATATTCTTCTATATGCATATAAATCTGCATAAAGACAGATGTATATTTATATCAGAAATACATTGGCTTATTTTATCAGTTAATTCTCTAGGCATTTCTAAAACCTTAATCATTTAAAGTGACAAGAAAACCTATCCATTGCATTATTTTTCCTCACAGTTGAGATAAACTTGTCTAATATCTAGCAGGACTCATGCTGTTCCTCAGTGTCACACGCTTTTTGTTTAGGAAGGCAGTCTGCATCATAAGTGCACGCTGTTGAAATCTTGCATATATTTAATATTTCATGAGTCTATTGTACATTTGTATTAATGCATGTAACAAATGGTTATAAAATACAGCCAAACATATTTCACAGCTGTTGAAGGTAAACATTTATTAAGTGCTTTGTGAAATCATGACCATGTGGAGTGTTGCCACCGACTCCAGAGGGGTCGAAATTCCACCACCAGAACAGACCATGAGAGAGCCAGGCACTGGGCTGAGGCGCTGATAACTCAGTCCTACCGTGAGACTGCAGGTCAAGGAGCAGAGCATTTGTAGTTGCACTGTCATATCTCAAAACTGTAATTGCCCAGTACAAAAAGCACAGAAGGCTTGCTTATTAATTCATGCTAGCGATTCAGATTTTTTTACAAGGTGTGTGTTCTATTTGACCTGAGGAAAGCATTCTTGCCGAAGGTGTGAGTGGTCTGGTTACGCCAGATATGTCATGTTTAACACTAATTAGGCTGAATGAGCTGACCCAGTATCTTTTCTGTCTTTGCTTTTTGTGAAGGAGGAAGGATTTAGGACTGTTTGATGGAGGTGGAAAGTGTTTGGGGATGATTTAATGATTTGTGAAATACTGCTGCCTCAAACAACATAGTTGCTAGTCAGTCTGCAACACTCAGAGCTTGACTCATAAAATGAATATACACAGGAAGATTTGATTACTTTTCAAGTTTCACAGCATCTCAACTGCAGTTGCAAAAGATGCTGCTGCTTGATTCCCCCGCACCCTTAATTCTTCTACAAAAGTTTTTTGAATGATGAGTTTTATTTCATTATTTAGTTTGCTGTAACATTGCAGCCTCTGCTTTGCTTGTCATTTAATACAACTGAATATCTGCAGCTGGGCTTTGTACATCTGCAGTATACTGGGGGAAGAACACTAGCATTTACCCTCATTAGAACCCATCTGGAGCGCTGTGTTGAAGAAAAGTGCATGTGAACTTTCCTCTGCTATCAATGCTCTTTAATCAAGCAAGCAGGCTCAGCCTGTGTGCGCCTATCAGTCTGTGCCACAGAATCTGTTCTTGACCATTTGTGTAAAATAACAGGAAAAACATACTCTTTTACACAATTGTTATTTAAATTTTCTGATAAAACTGTATGTGCATACGTGTTTCTCTGTGCAGTATCATCCCTGTTCTGCAGAGACGAGGCATGGAAGTACTATTTCCGTGTCTTCAGATTGTACTAATGCACTTCGAATTTTTATCAAGCTAGTCAGAAGAGAAGGATCTTTCATGTCTGACAGCACTAACATGAAGTGACTCTCAGAGTGGAGTCTGTAACTGCTTGCAGTACTAATAATGCTCATCTTAGTAAAAATACAATAAATAGAGAGGCGAAGGGCCATCCTGGTTTTAAAAAGAAGTTTGTGTCTCCTCACCCTGAGGTTAAACACTTGGAACTCCTCCAGATGATCTACAAGGAATTCTATTAGTATTTTCTATTGAAATTTGCAGTTGGATTTTTATTTATTTATTTTTTGTCTAAGTGAATAAGGCTCTGAACTCATTAGGTTCACATTTTAGGTTTGAGAAGAGAGATGTATGTCATGAAAGTGCGTGTGCTGGTTCAGGCAGGTCCGTGCTTGCCTTGAAATTTAATGAAAATTTCTTAGAAATACTTTGTTTATATTTCAGGTAATTCAGAAAAGAAAAATGGTGCTTGCCTAGGCTATTATTAATATCACAGTCATTTCAGCAGGAACAGAGCATTTCAAGAAGAAAAAACAACAAAAACAAATAGATTTATTTTCCATGCAACTATCACTTTTGCTGGAAGAAAACTTCTATATGCTTTGAAGTCCTGTGAAAAATCACTTACATGGTTACTTTTAGCCAAAATTTGGTCTTCACTGTAGAATGTTTTTTTTCTTCACAGTGTCCTAAGGAGATTTCTTCAACTCTCTTAACAGATCTTGTTTCTCTGGGTTGGAACTGAGATTTTCTGTTGTGAGAAGCAGATTCCCACGTGCATGTTGTTCCTGCCTTCTTTCCATCACTCTATAAGCTAAAAACTTAATGGGTCAAAAGGGAAAATAAAATGGAAATCCTGTGATTCTTGAGGGAAAAACAAACAAACAAACAAAAAAAACCCACAAAAACAAAACCAGATTTTTAGAAGATCATTGGTAGCGGTGAATCTGACTGCTAGAACTGGTCGTTCTCCCATTCTGCTGGCACAGCCATTCATTCACATCTCTGGACTCTGGGTTTGGAGGGGTGATATCTGTAAAGGTCTTTCTTGACAGATGATTTCCTTACCTGGTGCTTAAAATCTTATTACAGTCCAGAAGTTTTTATACCTCCTTTGCATATTGTAGTTGAAGTCCTTCCATGTGGTATTGATGCTAGGAAGGATCTATTAATTCTCACAAACAGCTGTAGTAAAATCTTGATTATTTTCTAGGTAAGATTTTATTAGTGTCTTCTCCACGGCTATGTGAAAGATCACTTTTTGTATGAGTAAGGGTCTCTTGTTTGTTTTTGCGGCTCCCAAAAGACAGCTAAGTAGTTCACAGGATAAGAAAAAAACACGTTCATTGCCTCAGAGACTGTGCAGTCTCATAAGCTAGTATCACATTCCATCTGATTTGTTAGCATGTTGTAATAGTAAACTGTTTGACAGGGAGCTTAGCTTTACTTGAAAGCTGCAGGATATATTAAAGACTGCGATAATGAGTTCTGTACAGGTCACGGAATCACAGGATCACAGAACTGTAGGGGTTGGAAGGGACCTCGAAAGATCGTTGGGTCCAACCCCCCTGCGAAGCAGGTTCCTCAGAGCAGGCTGCCCAGGTAGGCATCCAGACAGGCCTTGAATATCTCCAGAGAAGGAGACCCCACAACCTCCCTGGTCAGCCTGTCCCAGTGCTCCGTCACCCTCACCATGAAGAAGTTCTTTCGCATGTTGGTGCGGAACTTGCTGTGCTCCATCTTGTGGCCATTGCCCCTTGTCCTGCCCCCAGAAACCACTGAAAAGAGGTTGGACAAATGCCTCTGTCTGCCACACCTCAGGGATTTATACACATTGATGAGATCCCCTCTCAGTGTTCTTTTCTTCAGTCTGAACAGACCCAGGTCTCAGCCTTTCTTCATAGGAAGATGCTCCAGGCCCCATTATCAGATGGTTCCTTTTAAAGATCAAAAATCAATTTTTTTTTTTTTTTTTTCTAGGGATTAATGGGAATAGTATTTGGACACGAGATAGCTGATCAATCTCTTCGTTAGTCTTACATAGGAATAAGTTAGGTCTCTGCATTTATTGATCTATTTTAGGGAGAAACATTTACCTCTTTATTCCCTGTTTTCTGTGCCCATCTTTCTTCAGGAGAACTTGCTTGACCTTAAATGCCTTCTAACCCCATTTTGGAAATAGATTTGCTTGTCATGTTCTCCAGGAGGTTTCAGTTCATGCTTAACAGCAGTCACAATCTCTTCGAGTCTATCAAGGAACTCCCCTTCCTCTCGTGTGTCAGGGATGGAGGAATTTGTTTTAGCTGTTGTTTTTCTTGCCTTCCCCAGCTCTTGCTATTGTGATCTTCTGCAGGCAGCCTAGCCAGGCAGCTTGTGCTTTTGGGTCCTCCCTGGCTTCTTGCTGAAAATTGGATTCTCGATCTGGCTTCCAGCTGCCGGTTTGCATGGAGCAGGGCATGGAGGATGCATGGTAACTCCTGCTTAAAAGAAAAAACAAAAAACCCTTTCTATCCTTCCCAGCTGTGGAGAGCAAGAGATGGCAAGTACAGGCAAAGAGGAAGGGAGGGAGGATCAGAGGTAATTTACAAAATGCTGAATTCTGTGTTATTCTTGGGACAAACGCCAAGTTATATTGCCATGCAATCATGAAATACAGACTCATGAATGAGTGGAAAAGAATGTATTTCAGATCTCTAAGCAATTGGTGGCCTTCCTGTGAACTCTCCATTATTTTTTTTTTTTGTTTCTGAGGTTCTTGTTTCCATGGGCAGAGATTAAATGCAGAGATTCCCAAGCACAGGTCTATGGCTAACTGTGATTTCCTTTGACTGAAGAGTGTGTAGGATACCCTGTGTAGTCTGTGCTTGGCCTGGTTTGCCCAGTAATAGTTAAGGACTGTTGTGTTTTAATAAAGCAATGCTTCTGGTCTGAGTTGCTTTGTAATTCCTTGCAGGAGTTCTGCAAATTTGTGCAGGAAGGCCCATTGTATGTTTGCTGTTCATCACTGTATCTGTAATTTCACCTTTAGAATACCTCTTCAGACATACACTTCTTAACACCTTGTAGGTAACTACCCCTCTGTACCTGGCAAGTAGATTCTTCTTTAAAAATAGATTTTTTTAAAAGTGCTCATAACATTCTTTTCATAACCAATATGGAAGTGAAAAGCATCTCTTTCCATACAGTCATTGTTAGAACAATACACTTTACATTTTATGTAAATGGTGTTCATTTTTAAGTATGAATGAAATGCATTTCTCTACTGCTCTTTCGTTCCACAGAGATACGTCTTTGTTTCCCAGTGTTTAGGTATGGATATAGTAAAATACTTTTGGATATAAAAGCTAGAAGAAGACTAAGGAAGTCAGGTAATTACCCTGAAATTTCCTCTCTGAATCTATTGTATAAATCCATATGGGTGAAGATTACTCTGGTCTGTTAGAAAAATCAAATGATCAATTAAGAAATCATATTGAATATAAAATGTTTTTGTTAAGATGTCTTACAAGGGCGTAAGTCCTTGACTTCCTCATGTGTGCAACCAAAAGTCTGTAAATCTAACAGAAGTGGAAAATGTGAAGAATTCTTACCTTTCCTCCAGTTATCAACTGTAAAGGGACACTACTATAAAATAAAGTGGATGTCTTTTTGGAAGGACAGTATTTGTTGGAAGTTTTGGGGAGTGAGGTTGGTACTCAGGATCTGAGACTCATCTTGCACAAAGGTATCGGCAGAATTATGCACAGTCAGGCTTAACTTTTCCACTTTCTTCAGCTGCTCAGTTTTATTGCTTAGTAGATGTTCTTTAATGCAATTGTTCAGAAAGGAATGATTAAAATAATGTTTCAGCCTGTCATCAAAGTAGGCATCATTTTCTTCAGGAAAACAGCATTTACTTGTGTCAGGATTTGATCCATGTACTCTTGGTTGTATCTGAAGTAGCGCAAAATAATATTTCACTGTTACCTCCAAGACTTCTTTGTTGTTCAGAAGTTTTCCAAGCTGAGAAGTTGGTTTCGTTGTATTACACAGACCCCTTTTGTGGGAAAATAAGGATTTTTTTTTTCCATTTTGTTTCATGCTAAGAAAAACCCCCAAAAGAATTTACCTTCTCACATTTCTATGAAGGCAAATAATGTTCCCATTCTGCCCCTGCCCTCCTCCATCATTCCTTTGCATACAGTATCGGGTAATGTAGTTACTCAGATTTGAACTACTCCAAGTCATAAATGTTAACCGTAAGCTCTCACACATAAATTAATTTATTTTTTACAGTCCACTTACTCTTTTTTCTTTGTAAAGGTTATTTTTGTAGGTAAATTTGTGCTGTGTTCCATGTTTAATGTGAGGACTGACCCATTTATTTCAGATAGAAGAAACAGTGTATCCGACCCAAAATTCCAACACTTATCCTTTGAGTGGAGATTTAATTTTCTCAGAGTTTAGAAGTAAAATGGTTAATTAGTTTGAGTTAAGTGGAAGCCTCTGGCAGCATAAGGAACCACCATCTCCCCTGAAGGCAGTTTAGCTCCTTTTTCATTGTTCCCAGAGGGAGGCAGTGGACATGTTGAAAGAGTGCCTCTTTTCTAAGAACGTTTTACGCTTCATTTTCATTGAGAACAATAGAGGATAACAGCCTTTCTAATGAGGGGAGACTTTCAGGGAATGGTCTGTGGGAAAAAAATAGGATTTAGTCATAATGGAACACTAAAAAGACATATACACTATATTTAAAACCATGCCAAATTTATGAAATAGAGCAAAACTTGTTGTTTCCTTTTGCTTGGAGGTAAGAGGAAATACGAATTCAACAGGTTACAAGAGAAGTGAGTGGTCTAAGAGATACTGTGGAATGTACAGGATAAAGTAGAGGCCAAATGATGAAAGGCAGTGGCTGCAGTGCTCAGTAACTTCATTGCTACAATATGTGTCCAGTTCTGGGCTCCCTGGTACAAAAAAGAGAGGGATCCACTGGAAAGAGTCCAGCAGAGGACCACAAAGATGATACAGGGCCTGGAGCACTGGGACAGGCTGCCCAGGGAGGTTGTGGGGCCTCCTTCTCTGGAGATATTCAAGGCCCATCTGGATGCCTACCTGGACAGCCTGCTTTAGGGAACCTGCTTTGGCAGGGGGGTTGGACCCGATGATCTGCTGAGGTCCCTTCCAACCCCTACAATTCTGTGATTCTGTGGTATACAGGTAAAATTTGTTTGTAAGATGATCTGCTTAAAAAGTTGATATCAACACTTACATTATTAGATGCTTTATTCCATTATAGATTTCTGCATGGGCTTACTTTTCTATCTTATGAAGACTGGCATTTACTTTATAATTAACATAAATCCAAGGTATTTTTGAAGTTATGGCATATATTAGTTCCAGGAAGAAGGCTCCACTGGTGGTTTTTGACCTGTCTGATGGAAGTCCCAGGACATTACAGTCTGTTCGTTGTGTGGTTGTCCTGATGAACAGTTGTTAACTTCAGCCATTTCTTAGAGTGATGATAGTGATGATATCTTACTGTAAAATTTCATGCAATACTCCTCATGTGTTTGATTTAGAGCTCCATTTATTCAAATTAAAATTTTAATTTTTGTTTTGCTATAATGGTTTATTTATGCTACTAAAGCAAAAGCTGTTGTACAGTTTAGGTTTTATTTGGAGTGAACTCAAAATCTTTTTAAACAGGGTTTTTAACATATTTTCAGAATGACAATGTACATGCAACCGTGAGTTTACGTAGCATGCATTGAAAAACATCCTGTTTCTAAACTTTTGTTAGTTCTATTAGTTGTATTTTAAAAATATCTTCACCTCTGTTGACGTACAAATCGTTCTAATTTGTTGCACAGTGTAAGCCATGTGTTTTTACAGCACTCTGGGAGGTTAAGTTGTAGCTTAGTAACGTTGGGAATATTAAACTGATTAACAAATGCTCTGAATTTAGAGTTAAAGATCTCTTGACATTAATATTTAACTCTGATTGTACATAATGCTCTACAACAATAAAGTATTGATCATTTGATCAATAGAGAGCAAATGCAGGATTACAGCCTTGCAGTAATCCGCTTCCTGTGGGTGCTCTTCCTCTCCCACTCCTCATCCCCTCTCAGTATTCTTTCTTCTCATGCTTTGATTTCCATATCAGCATTTCATTTGATGTTTATTGTGCTAAATGAGAGTAGAGATTTAGGGTAGCCTTCTAAAAAGTGTTTGCATTTAGAGGTTCCAATTTAGCTGGTAAAATTTCTCTTGGAGGTAATTACAAGAGGGTGTTCTGAGAACTCTGCTTGTGTGTGTGTCCGTGTGTGCATCTGTACATAGTGAGACGTTCCTATCTACCAAACAATAAGGTAAAAGCCAGTACTGCACTGATGTAAAGCGTTTTTATTTTTCTGATAGAATTATTTGGCTAGATTTGAGGCACTTCGCCTGAATATATTCTTCTTTAGACTCATAAAATGTAAAAGTGAAAGTGAGAGTCTTACTTCTGCACAATATGCCAAACACAGATTTTGTAATAAGCTCGACTGCTCTGTTAATACCTCTAAGTGACTCATTTCAGACTTGCTTAACACATGCCTGGAAAAACCAAAGACTTATAACTTCCATCTGCTCTCTAATATGATGAAAGATGAATCCTGAAGATCACAAATTGTGGGAGACATGCAGCTCTTAATAAGAACAGCTGAACAACAAATGCCTTGTGAGAGGTGGTGAAAAACAAAGTAATGAGGAGGAAAGGCAGGCAAGCCTCTTGAGGGAACATGAATATCCATGGCTGACTAGAACTGTCACATCCAAACCTTATACTAAATATGAAATGCACATTATATAACACAAGTCACAGTGAACAGATAATAACCTTCTTGAATTTTCTGCCAAATTAATGCCTTACTATTACAAGCCATTGTGGTAACATGGGTTCCTGAGCTTCCACAGAATGTTTTATTTTAGCAGAAATGTGGCAGATCTCCATATTGGAGTATCTGTTTAACAAATGAGGTTTTGAAATCTTGGGGGTTTTTACTCCTCATGTTAACAACATTCCAAACAATGCAAACTTGTTTAATTTAGTCACTCTAAATATGTAAAACTTCAATGTGTACAAATAGAGCCTTTCATTTCACATGTATAGTATTGCAGGAAAAAAAACAAAAAAACACAACACGCATACCTGTGCACTTCAAGAAAAATGGTGACTGGAGTAGTCAAGGAGAATCAAAATTAAACTTGTCTTAAAGTGAAATTCTGCTTTGCACTTTCTCATTGTAGGCTGTTTAAATGTGGCCCCTCCTTAACTTAAATGGGCATCTCTATAGTGCTGTCACAGTAATGTGCATGAACCAAATTTCTGCCAGTTAGCAAGGAGACCTATAACAAAACCCAGATGCAGCAGCCTATAACCCATCAGAGGCTAATATGCCCTGCCAAGAAGGTAGTGTTCTGCATAATTCACACCAAAAGAGGTGCACGACCTGTCTAATTTACTCTGACATAGGAAGAGGAAGACAAAGCTCATTAGAAGGTGTATGATATATGCACTATGTTCTGAGCCATTGAGAATCTTGAAAACATTTTCCAGGTCTGCTCTCAAATCTGATTTCCATAAATGTATTGCAAAACCGAAATTTTCGCTTACGAGATCTACAAGGTTCATAACTGTATAATAGTTGGATACATTCCATGAGGTGAGTTTTAGTGTCTTTCCTGCTCTAAGGGAGAGGGAGGGAAGTATACAAATAGCGAATGTGCCTATAGTGGAGTATGATGTTATACTTTGTAAATCAATTCCACAGGAATAAGATTTGCGGAGAGATTTGCAGAGATAGACACTTGAATCCCTCTGGAGCACGACCTCATTGACTTTATCACAGATCTACAGGGATGTTCTGATCTGCCTGTACAGATCTGATGGCAGGATCAGGAACTCTGGCCCTAATCTGGCAAACAATTTCATGGCTGAGTAGCACGGTGTGTGTGAATAGTCTCATTAAACTCACATATATGTTTGCATTATTAGGATCATAGGAAACAGTAGAAACAGAATGACCCATTCTAATTTGTTTCTCCAGTTTTAGTTATTAATATTGAAGCCATTATTTAGTCATTTTTTCCCCCAAATGTTTTTGTGGAAAGAGACCTTCTGATTCTACCTACTGAGAAAAAACATTTATGAATTTCTGTTTATAAGGGCAAAATTGTTAAAAGAGGTCTCCTGCGGCCAGCTTCTCACGTGTCACTGCAGAAAGCTTTTTATTCAGTCCTAACAGTTCAATTATAATATTGTGTTTATTTTCCTACTACTTTTATGGTTTTAACATTGTTCTCCTTCGTGTACACCAGCATTGCTTTTTCTGACTCATATTGCCAATTGCTTTCTTTTTGCTGCTCCAGTGGCTTCTTCCCCATTGTTACACAGGGAACATTTGGTGGATTGGGGGCTGATGGATGACAAGATTATAGCTCCTACCACTCCTAGCTCAGATACAGCTGCTGTCTTGGCTCATTTAGAGCAGTTTACGTTCTGTATTTCCAGTAACTGCCCTCCTCCCTTGAAAGATAAACAAAATTAAACAGCCTCCTACCAACTGTTCCTTCTCTTGCTGTGTGATGGACATCCCTTGAGGGCCTGTGGAATCTTCTGTGTTCCTTGGTGCTGGAAAGAAAGAAGACTTCCTTGCACTGTCTCCTGGGAAGCGTCTTCCCTGAGCACGAAGAAGGCAGGTACTGATCCGTCAGCACCTCAGGTTTCTGTATTCCTTTCGGCAGCGGCCTTTCGTGATGCTCGGCTGTGCTGTTCTCTTGGACCTTGTCTATTTCCAGCAGCTAACTGAATACTTTTTAATTCTTGGATAGTTAAAATGTATTCTCCGTACTGCTGTGAGTATTCAGGCCAGGCTTTGAAACAAAGTTTCTTCCTCTTTCCTCAACTTTGAGATTCAATCCGCAGTCTTTCAACAGTGAGACAGACACATAGGGAAAATACCAATTTCCTTTTTCTCTTAATAGGAGGAAGTTCCTTTACATCCCTGCTTCCTTCACTGATAATTTGTAGAATCTTGCTGGAGGAAAATGAGTCTTGTAAGTTCTTTTTGCAGCACTGTAGTGTGTAGAGGGTTTTGTTGAAGCATCAGTTCCCTAAATCACATTTCTTAAATTGTGAAAGGAACTAAGCTTTCATTATTTTTTAAAAATATCTTTCTTAGACTGCTTGATTGCTTAGAAAACATGACTGAGTGAAATACAGGAAATGATTAGGTACCAAAAAAAGAAGTGTCCCTAGTGAAGCTGACCTTGCTTACATTCAGTTCCCTGAAATCCGAATTACAACGAGAAGATTGTATGAATGAAGTATCCAAGAGGGTGATTTCAAAACGGAGCTTTACAATGGTTTTAATGCTTTACCTTGTTATTAGATGTAATCTTGTCCTGTAGAAGTATTTCTAGAACCTTTGTAATTAGTAAGTACACATTTTTTATTTCCACTAAAAGAAGCACGCAAACAAAATGTAACTCCCAGTTTTCTTACAGTTCGTGTAATAATTTTATGAAATGGAATCTATGGGTTAGGATTCTTTAGAGTATTTTTAGCTGCTTAAGATGTCATTAAACTCAGTAGTTCCTGCTGAATTGTCTGCTCAAGGTGTCTGCTTCAGACTGAATTCTTTGTTCCCAGTACCCTTTAGCAAAACCAGTTTGCTGTGGGTTTATAGAGCTACCTCTAGGCAGACAGAGAGATACAAGGAGGAAGGAAAGAACAAATGATTGAACACTGCTGTTCCTTTTGGAGGAACCATTGCATTTGGTTGGGGGAGAGAGGTAACTCACCTACTGTGGCCAAAGCAGTCAATGACAATGAGACGTTTCTGCATAGTGGGAGCACAGTTAGAGGCTGGAATCATTGTTTTGTAGATGTTCTAAATACTGTAAGTATTGTCATTGCACTCAGTACACATCTCCTGTACTGCCCTCATGTGCTATGTGGTTGAAGTCAGAGGATTGGGCAGCTCAGCCCATCAGGTGAAGCAAGGGTCCTACAGACAAACATCCTGACCATGTAGTGACAGAGTTATTTCTCCATGCTTACAGGCAAGGGGCTAGAACTAAAGTTGCAGAAGTCAGGGCAAATTGTCTTTAAAGTGGGTGATGTGAACTTGATAGCCCCAGCTTTGTGAGTTAGCAAGTTGGCATGCTTTGGTTCTTCAGTGGGTGCCATCCTGCAAAATGGCTTGATTTTGTTCCTTTTAAAAGGTTTTGGGGAGAGCAAGGATGCGACATCATCATCAGTAGTTGCAGAAGGTGATGGTAACCACTGCACTTTCCACAGAGCTCAATCTGGAGTACAAATGTTTGTCCAGTGGAGCTGTGCTGTGAATGTCTGATTTTGGGAGCTGTAGTGGTAGAAGGTGCAGCTTAAGAACTTCTTAACTGCACATTCTCTAAAAAACAATGCTCTTGGAAAGAAGAAGGAAAGTCAATTAACTAGGAACGTGGTCTTATAAAAAGAGGCTGTAATAACAGCTGGAGATTTCCAAAGCTATATGGTAGCAGAGCTGGGTTTTTATAGATGGTATTTTTTTATTAAATCACTGTGTCCTATTCCAGTCCCATGCCAGACATGCAAATGCTTTTGGAGAGAAACTTCAAATCTTGCCACAAGACCCTCTTAGACTCTACAGGAGCCTTTATACTGTTCTTCAATGACAATTTGGGCTTGTCCATGTTTCCAGGGATTAGACAACCCTAACAAGTGGTGTAGTTGTTGTTGACAGGCCTCAGAATTAAAAACTTCAAAATAAATGGAAGAGAAAAAAATTATGGTCTTGATATGTTAATTTTGCTCTTCATTCTTATTTTGTCAGCTGCCTAAAATGTAAAATAAATATTTTTTAAAAAAAGTTGCATGATACTCTGTGCAATGCAGTGTACTTCAGCTGTCCTAGCTGTTCTTGTGAACCAGCAGGGGATCGGTATTAACGAGATTCCAGTTCTCCAGCACTTGGAGAACAGGATTTAGTGTAACTCAGTCCCCCGCTGGTTCAAAAACAGGGCTAGCAGAAAGAGCAGAAGATTTGTTAATAATGTTAACTGAAAATGGTCCAGTTAACGTTAAGATTATTACCATTAAGCCTAGATTTGAAAGATAGTTAAAATCTTTGCTTTTGTTATGTGCTTTAAAAATACATTTAAAGATAACAGGAGCTGAACGAACTGGTAGTATGTGCTCTTACGTTTTTGAAAATGTGAATTAATTTTAGCTGTGGGCCCCTAAAGGTTGGCTGCGAAGGTCTTGTTAATATATGCAGATTTTTGTTGTTGTTGTTGTTATTTGCTTGTTTTTTCCACTTCAAAGTGTCATGAGTACGTAGTAGGTTTTATTGAAGTCAGATGAATTCCAGAGTTGCTACTGAATTCAGAGGTGTCATGAATCTGGATACCTATTTAAGAGGCTGGGTGCATGTACAGGTGCTAGGATACTTATCCTTGTAAATCGTGGGATTTACTGGTTCAAACAATGGCTCGGTTCATACCTGTAGTAATATCTTTGTTTTTTAAAAATAAGCATTTTTTGATGCAGGAGTAACACCGGATGGATGGAAGTGATTCCATAAGCTGTTCCCACAAAAGACTTTGTATACCCTGGTTCTGTCAGGAACTTCTGGTTAAGAAAAAAGCAACAAAGTAGTAAAACATTGTATTTGACTACCTGTTCAATTCTGTTTTCAGATTATTCACAATTTTCAGAATTTCAGGGTAAGATTGAAGGAAATATTTCAAGAAAAAGATCGTAAAGCATTTGCATATTGGATTTCCTATTTACTGCTGATTAGAATCCATGTCAGAAAATATGTTCTAACTTTATTAAATGGAGCCTGACAAATGTTGCAGTTGTTGAGATACTGCCTTGATAATAGCAGAAATTGAATTATTATTTCTGCATGCATTGTAAGCAATTACACACAATCGTTACCTAAACATGTACATCATGTGTTCTCCTGGACAAAGAATTATGTCAGTGGAAACTGCTTTTTTATAGTCATTTCTGTATTACGTTTTCGCTGAACAAGCAAACTGTGCAGCTACGTATTGAAGCTGCAAAACTGCAGGATGCATTCCTTTTTGTATTGTGGATAAGACATCTTATTTGAACTTTTAAAAACATTGTGCAGTTAGTTACACAACCATGGTGTAATTCTTCAAACCATTTTTTAGTTTTGTTTGCAGTGCCACTGAATCTGTTGATCCTTTCTGTAGGATGAGCTCCAACTCCTTCCTTGTTCAAAGAGGTTGCTACCTGATACTACCTACTCCTTCACAGATGTAAGCCCTGATCATACAGGTTCCTTTTGCTCTTAGGTTAAAACTTTGTTTTCACTGTCAGAAGCCTTTTTTCTGTTTTACAGTTCATGTCTTCAGGGATTTGGGGGACACACGTGGGATTTCTGAATTTGTTCCCATTCTCAGCCTGCATGGCTTTGCTACAGAAGCTTACCTCTGGTTCTCCTTGGTCAAGTTTCTCGAATCATTGAGTTTCTGTCCCTTTCACACGTAGACTCCTATGCCTGATTTTATGGTCTGTTTAGTTTTTTGAGTCCCTAGTGGTGACATTTAATTTCTCTGTTTGCCTTCAGTGGAAATTCTTGTGCCCAAAGAGACAAAGTACCATTTTGTCTTTGTTGTTTCCCCAAGTGTGACTTTAAAAAGCTTGGCAAACCTTTACTTGCGTTGGTTCAGAAGAAATGTTACATGCCTGGACAGTTGCTCAAATGATTAGGAGTTGTGCTGAAATTCTTAATATTCTAGACTCCTTGTAAAATTAATGTGGTTAACAGAACTGGTCATTAAACTGTGGTGAAATAGAGTGAGGGGCAAAGGAAAAATAGTTAGAAAGCTATGTTTTAAAAGTGCCATTTATGATCATTTATGATTTATCTTGTTTCAAAGTCAACAACACGCACTGAATAAATGATTGAATTGAAAATCTGCCAAATGTATTTATTTACAGAGAAGGAAAAATGCTAGATTTTCTTAAAAGATTTTTTCCTGTCACAGCAGATTTGTTCTAAAGCCTCCTCAAGTTTTGCCCATAATTTCATCTGCAGTTTTCAGTGCTTCTAATATTCGAAAGTATTTCCTGAGTATGAAAGAGTAGGAAGTTCTAAGCCTTGTACTTCAGCCCTGTGCTTCACAACAGCTCTGGGAAGCATTTGTCACTCCGTAAAAATGTATTTCCATGCTACTTAACAGGTATCTCATGAACTGCCAGAGCGAAATGGAGCAAAACGTAATCATTGAGTAACTAAACTTGGTGTTCCAATTTTTAAGTATTCTAGATATTGACAGTATTTAAGGACAATTTAAGGCCAGAATCTCACAGGAGTGACCAGCTCAGAAGGAGCACCAGGGACATCCTTGGAGGAGGTGCTGAGCCTCTGATCAACACCAGCAGGTCTGGGTGGAGAGGATGAGCGAGGGCTTGGGGTGGCCACAGCAGTTCACCACATCTTAATGTTCTCTGTCAGTCTTTTTCTACACGTAGCTTTCTTAAAAGCCCACGTCATCATTCTGATAAAAAAGCTCAAGAAGAAATCCTCTGCAGAATGCAATTTAAACATTTTATACCAAATTTGTTCTTCAGGTAGAACTAGAGGTGTTTCATTATCTAACGTGAATTAGCCAGAATGTGAATTAGCCTGGTGACTTGGCACGTGAGCCTCTCCCTGCCAGGGCAATGCTTCAGCTGCTGGAGCTGCACGCTGTGGCACAGGGTGGTCCCTGGTCTCCTCTTGCCAGCTGCTGGCACCCTGGCGTATGGCTACTTCGGGGGAAATTGTTCACATGCCTGTCTCTAGAGCAGTTATTTTTGTGCTTGGTTTTGGACCGTGTAGCAAGAGGTGGTGGACTTCATGGGTCCCTTTTTAGGTTTATAAAATACACCATTTTCAATAACCTAGCACTTGCCAGCTTCTGACCTCCAGATGTGCAGAGGAAAAAATTGGAAGTGCCCATCCATTAGCACAGTTTTCCCATCAACTACTAACTTCAGCTTGTTCTAGCTTTTTACTGCATCACCCTGTTCTCAGGAAAAAAGCAGTTGTATGAGAAATTACATAAATGTAAGCCTGCAAATGCATAATGTTATTAAGAGATGTTGAGGAATGATGCACTGAGCAAATGTTTTCAAGTATGTTAGTACACAAGCAGTTCAAAACATTTGCTTTAGCAGTCCTGCTTCATGTCCCTCTCCTTTTAAAAGATTCATTTTCACTCAAATGTCTTTTCAGTTGTACAGTGAAGGAAGACAAAAGGCTCCATAACCACACAAAAGCAGTATATTTCCCTTTTATATTTTATCAATTTAAAAAATACTTAGAAAGTGATGACACCCAAAGTTACACTTGCTTAGTATTAATGTTATTGTAACTAATGCTACTAGCCCTACAGCTATAGTTTATACAGGAAAGTGTTCAGTAAAGCTCAGGAATTAAGCTGGTTGTTCTAATTTAACTAACAAGCACAACTTGTATGAGGGCTTTTTTTTTCCCCATCAGAGTGTAGTGAAATACCAAAACATAATAATCTTCTCTGTATATTAGTCCAGTTAAAAACTAATTCTAAGAAATGTTTTTGCAGACTGAGTGACCACTCTGAATATTCTTCTTTGTGTATGTACATAACAAGTCATCCAAGGCACAGAATCTTCCATTAATGATATTTTCATTGCAAACTTAGTAGTGTGAGATCTGTGCATTTACTTAACCTTTACTCAGGATAATCTTGAGGTCACTTTTGACCTCTGAAACATATTGAAAGGTAAGTCAATTAATACATCATACCAGCTTTTCCTTGTGCGGACAGATGTCTCATCATGCTGTTGTGTGAGGTAACCAGCAGTTATGTAGAAGTTTCAGCCAGATGATAATGACCTCGCCAGCACAACTAGCATTACAAAAATCACACCTATGTTCTCGAGGCTGTGCACAACAGAGTCTCATGAGCTCTTGGGTTCTGTTTTTAACATTATATTTTCACCTTCTGTACAGGTAATGGTAGAAACAAGACTGAAATACTGCTTGCTTAAGCATTCTCAAACGTCTTTCTCAAAACTGGCTACCAGCCTTGATGAAAGATGCAAATTTTCTTTTTAGTCTCTGCTCCTTTTCTAAACCCTCTGTCACCATTTTTCTGGCAAACCCCACTGCTAAGTGATTCCACCCTCTTTTTTTTTTTTTTTTTTTTAAATAAAAATAAAAATTGAAGTTCTCCTACATTCTCTTTGGTTCACAACTGTACAGGCAAAGATGTGACTGCATATTTCTTCATGAGAAATTTTGTGAGGCATTGCACTTTCTTTCCCCTCTGAACCCCTTCTAGCATTACTGACTGTTTCAAAAAACATCAGTTCCTCACACGCCAAGACCTCTGCTTTAATTTTTAATTCTGACCTGACAGGCACTCAGAGTCGCTGCCTGTAACCGCCCTAGCATCAACATATTATTGCATATGTTTGATGAACCATAGAATTGGTGCAAGTCTTGTTTCCAGTTACTTGGTTTCTAAATGTACTCTTCTGGGACCTAGACAGTATTGTCAATATTCTTTGTTCCAGTTGCTCAGCAGTTTGCAGTTTAATGTTGTTGAGAGGCTTTTGTGTTGCAGCAGCTGCCTACGTTAAACCTCGTTATGCAATGGAAGAAATCTAGAGATGAATCCCATACGTAGTATGGGACTCATCTATGGACTATGGAAAATGTTTTTCTTCTCATTTTTATGTTAGGTATAGATTAGGTAAAACCATATTGTTTATAGCTTGTCTTTATCTGAGGACATTCTGGTAGCTTTTTAATTGAACAAAAAGCAAAAATTTCTCAATTCACCATTAAATCCAGAAAGCCGCATCTCCTACTCAAAGTAGCTGATTTTTTTCTGTATTTCTATGTAGTCCTCCCAGTGTCTTTTTTTCTTTTATTTCTGAAGATACACAGTCAGCAACTCTACAATATGTTTGGTTTAGATACACAGTAAAAAAATGATTTGTGTTCAATAGTTCGGATGCTGCATTGCTTTCGTACTGAGTTATAGAACCAACTTTTTATCTGCTGTTTAGTATAAAACTGCTTTTTGCTTGTTAAGTTGTGCTGCATATGTACATAGTCATGAAATGGCTCCTAACATGAAATCTAATGTGTAAAAATTTCTAAATCAATTACCTCCAGTAAAATCTGATTTCCTGTATCTGGGTAAAATTCCTGGGAATTTTAGGAGGATTAGGGAGTAAATACAGACCAAGTTGTCAGGATTTGATTAAATTTCATATTTGCTAACTTCAAACTCCAATGACAGTGGTACTGAGAGTTCTACAGCAACATTGAGGATTGGGAGGTTTCAGACTGCAGTTTAGACTCCTAGTACAATTAATGAAAATCTTTAGTAATCTTTTCCATGGGATGAGTAGCAATATCGTATAGCCTTCTTCAAAAGCATTGGGATTGCTACATCCAAAGTTGAATTTTCAAGATGATTACTGAAAAAGTAATTTTTGTAGGTAGTTCTCCAGTATTTAAAAAAAATATTATATTTAAGATTAACTGCTGGATTGCACTATGGTGCAATTGGTAGTAGATTTGTAAGATGCACAATTGAATGTAAATAGATGGATGGAAGCTTTATAATGCATGTTTCAAAATGGAGCCATCTCTAATTTCAGTACTTAATTGGTGAAGTAATGTCATACATACATCTTTCAGCAGTGGCATTTGTGTAAGAAACAATTGCATGTTGCAGAGTTTTTATTGCACTACTGCCCCTGTCAGAGAAAAGGAGGCATATATTTAAGACTGCAGCTGTGGTTTATGTGAGCAGGATCCACTGGAACATTGACATGCTGGTATGTAAAACAGACTGAGAAATCACTGGTTACTCTGAGAACTTGTTATATTGCATACTGGAACAAAACCACTTCTAGATCAAGGGACCACTAATGTAGACACGCGGTAATACCTCGGAAACCTCCAGTTCTGCACATACATACCGTATGCCATTGGGAAGCTGGGATTCCCCAAATCAAAGGGAGATTTCCTGGAGATAATTAATATTTTAAGGTAATTAACATTTCAGTTTTCTGTGTGCACACCAGTCATTTCTGTTTTCTTCAGCCTGAGTGCAGGACCAAACCTGTCAAGTAACCTCTGAGGCTTTTGTGCAGCCCCTGCAAATTCTGTTCCACTGGAGCAAACACTTGCAGTTCCTGACCTCTGTTTGTTCTGACTTCTGAGCTTGTCCTGCTTTAACCATATATTTGAACAGAGCTTTTAGGCAAACTACTCTGGCCTCTTTTTTCCCTACCAATTGCTGGCTCTGGCGGTCTCCCAGCATCCGCTTCCTCCAGTCCTGCTCTCATGTAGCACAGTATCTCCAGCGGAAATCCTGTGACCAGCCCGACTTCCTTTTGCTACAGATTTATCTCCTTTTTTTCAGCTCTGCCACCTTTGTAACTGAACAACTTTATGCTCAGACATGATCAAGTCTCCCATGCTTGCCATCTCAGTTGGCTCTTCTCTGCTTGCTTGGAATCCCCGCTGAAGTCTGACTGCTCCTTCCCATCCTTCTCCATGTATGATCACAATCACACTGACTTCTTAAGAAGAAGAAAACAATAGAATCATGCATAGTGGAATTACCCTTCTTTGATTTGCCTTTCTTTCCCTCTTTTTCTTGCTCAGTCATCTCCTTCTATCTCATGTTCAGGAAGGAGTTCTAGCTCTCCTTCTCTAATTCTTCCACTTGCTCCAATGTTTCAGTCTTCTCTTTCATCCTTTGTATAATTTCCCCTTCTCTTGTTCTTAATTGTCATTCCCATTTGATGTCTTACTTATTTTTTTTTCAATCTCTCTCATCTTTAAAAACACAAAAACCCTTTTGATTCCATTTTGCTTGAGCCACATGCTGCCTCTCACCAGCTTTTCATCTCTTGACTGGCTGAACACTTTGCATGTGAGGTACCACCTCGCCTCCAAAGGTACGAGAGACCTTCCCTGATTCAGACTTGGCCTGTCACATTGAAATGAAGTGGAACTCTTGACCCACTCTTGATTCAGTTCAACCTGTCTCACCTTCAGTGCCATTAATTCCCTTAGTGAAATACTCACATAATTTACCTCCTGTCACTGCAGATACTATTTCCATGTTTTCTATGGTGTTTTTTCTCATCTTTTGGCTGCCTTATTCTCCTTTCCACCACCTTGCTGCCCTTGTTCCTCTCTAGTTGTTCACTTGTTACTTCATTTCCAAACCAAAACTCAGCTATACTGTTTGTGAATGTAATTCTAGCTATCTGTTTACTTCTAAAAGCTTCTTTAAACCACAACTCAAAATCCTAACTTTTCTCTTGTACCTTTTCAAGCCTATTTTGTTCAAAACTCATCTAACCTTTGCCAGGTTTGTTCTAAGAGCTGCAAATATTTTCCAGGTACTGTATATATGCTCATTATTATTTTTTATACAGCTAAAACTATTGTCTCTGCTTAACCAGTATCTTGATTGCTGGACTGTGCTATTTTTCTGGCCATGACAAATTTGGTTTTCTGTACCAGCGTTCATCCAGAATACTTCCGTAAAGATACTTTTTCTAACTTAATGATTGCTTTCTTTTTTTTTTTTTCTGTTCAATATTCCTTTCCATTTCTGTTCTGTTTACCTCTGATTTATCAAGAGTTCATCTCTTGCCATAATACTCTTTTTTGCCATTCCTGTATAGATTTTCCATCAAGTACTCTAGTGCATTTCCAATATTTCCAATGCATTGAAGAGAATATGTCTGAATATGCTCAGATGTACCTTGACACTATCCTTATGATTCATCACTAAAACTTCTCTTTAATGAGAAGTAATTTATATATATATATATATATATATATATAAAGCAAATATAATGCTGGTGTTTGTACTGCATAGGTGGTGATCAATGTTGTCTCATTTTTAACTCAAGTTCTCCTGGTTCTCTATGTCTGTCTTTAGTCCTAGCTGTTACAATAACTGGAAAACTAATATTGATATTATTTATCCGACCTTGTAATTATCTTTGTCTTACATTGGGAAGACTAATTTTGGCCTTCTTCAGAGACAGTAATGCTTTGTTATATAGGAAGAACATGTTCAAACAGAAGGCTATATAGTTCTTTTTATATTTGCCATTGCAAGAAAAAATGCTAGTCTTAACTTGCCCATTATAGAGGAGGACTGACATGAAATGCTTAACAAACTCTTCTTCCCTAATTTCTAGATAAGTACTCTCTATTCCACATATGCTTTTGGGCTGCTGCTGTGCTGGCACCTAGGATGTGCCTTACAGAGATACCTTGATGCTCCTTGCTGTCAGACTCTCTTTAAAATGCTGTGGAGAGGGACAGGGCTTGAAAGACAAAGACTCTTAGGATACATGATGTCCCAAAGCAGAGTAAATAGGAAAATGTTCCTTGTTTCACCCTTCACAGATTCTGGGCTAGGCATAACAGAAAAATCTACACAAATGTTACTTTTGCTCTCTTTTCTTCATGCTTTTAAATTGGGAAAGAAAAAAATATTTTTAAAAGTATATGTGGTTTATTAAATGTAATTTTCCTCTCTTCTTCACAAGCTGAAAAAAATAGAATTACATTTGAGAAATTTGATACCAGAATCAATTCCAGCATTTATTAGATACATGATGACTTGTGAGCATATCTATGATATCTCGGTATCTACTGATTACAGGGCTAGCAAGGTCAGACTTATTTGCCAGAAATGTTATAGCAGCCTCAAGGCCATTTTGTAAAAATGGGTAGGCAAAATTCTATTTTAATTATTTATTTTTCACATCTGAGCTATTCTCTGCCCCCAAACTCCTTCCCTAAATATTAAAATCTGTCAGATGTGGTTTGGAGAGATGTATGAACAACTGAGAAAAACTGATTAAGGAAAGAATGATGATAGTTTGGGTATGGTCAGACAATAATAGCAAGGCCAAAACTTTTGGTTGTAATTATAGGTAATAAAATCAGTCTTCATATTTAAACGAGAACAGTACATGTTGTTTTCGACTTAGGAAGGAAAATAGGTATTTTTCCAGATATACATAGCAATGCTATTTGCACATATCCAGGGCTTGTACATTAGAATGTTAAAGGTAGTAAATGGTAAAAAAAAAAAAGTAGCTGGTAATCCTGAGGGAGATTTTTATGATTTAATATTGTAATTCCTTAGACTGGAGAATGAGAGGGGCCTGATGAATAAAGATGGTAAATGGGAGACGAAAGCACAGCTCTCTGAACCAGTAAACTGGTTTAAAATAAATCATTGTAGTCAGTTGTTATAATTAGTATATTATCTGAAAAACTGTGGATTCTCAAATAACAAAGCTTCAGATGTAGAAGTGTGATCAGTAGTGTCTTAAAAAGTGTGAATAATATTTTTAAAAATGAGATACAAACAAAACAAGTATAACTAGTAGGGATAGACTTGATACAGATATGGGAAAAGAATGTTACAAGCCCAAGTAAAGATAATTTTGAGTATTGCTTTTCTTAACACCCTTGAGTTTTAGCTGTTACTCTGCTGTTTATGATGAGATTGTGCTTAACACTTTACTGCTGTTCGCTATGTGGTTTAGACATGGTAGCAAAATTATTTTGGAATCGTACATTAATTTATGTTGAAGGCTTAACAATTTTATGTCTCCTTTGCTAATAAAATGTCAGGTATTTCTTACCTGTCAAAGAAAACCTTGATAGTTATCATAAACAGTGCTATTTTAGAATAGGAAGATTACTTTTAAATATACTTGCTGTCTTTCCGAAACTTATTGCATTTAAATCACAGAATCATTTAGGTTGGAAAGCACATCTAAGATCATCTGGTCCAACCCTGCACCTAGTACTGCCAAATCCACCATTTAACCATGTCACTGAGCACCACATCTATATGATTCTTGAAGACCTCCAGGGATGGTGATTCATCCACTTCCCTGGGCAGCCTATTCCAATGCCATGCAACCCTTTCAGTGAAGAAATTTCTCCTAATATCCAACCTAAACATCCCCTTGTGCAGCTTGAGGCCATTCCCACTAGTCCTGTTGCTGGTTGTCTGTGAGAAGAGGCCGACCCCCAGCTCCCCACAGCTTCCTCTCAGGTAGTTGTAAAGAGCTGTGAGTCTTGCCCTGAGCCTCCTCTTCTCCAGACTGAACAACCCCAGTTCCCCCAGCTGCTCCTCACAGGACTTGTGCTCCAGGCCCTTCACCAGCTTCACAGCCCTTCTCTGGACACGCTCCAGGGCCTTGATGTCCTTCTTGTAGTGAGAGGCCCAAAACTGAACACAGCACTTGAAGTGTGGCCTCACCAGAGCCAAGAACAGAGGGACAGCTTCCTGAGTCCTGCTGGCCAGGATGCTCTTGGCCTTCTTGGCCCCCTGAGCACACATGTTCAGCCAACTATTGACCTACACCCCCACGTCCTTTTTCACCAGGCCTCTTTCCAGCCACTCTTCCCCCAGGTCCCTGCAGTGTTGCACGCGGTTGTTGTGCCCCAAGTGCAGGACCCAGCGCTTAGCCATGTTGACAGTCTTTCAGTTTATTCTCCACAGTATCCAATGTCCTTAGTAGAAAGCAGCACAGCCAGTATTACTCCAGCGGAAGGCACTATCTTTTTTCTCTTTCTCCTCTGACTCTTTGCCTTTTGAATAGATACCAATGCCGCAGAGGAAGCACGCTGATCCCCTACCTCCTGAGAATACCAAAAAGCACCCAATCAGTCTGTATTGTCTCCCTTCAAATAAAACTTCAGTGTCCAAAATTTCACCATGTCACAGTGAGAGGAGGTGACAGACAACACAACATTAGTGATTTGTCCTTATCTTCCAGCAAGGATATTGATAAGAGTATTATTATTTTTTTAATTTATGTTTGAAACTTCCCCTTGAGCAAGTCCAAAGATCAGGGAAAAATTAAAAAAAAGAAAACTCTAAACATAAAGAAGCAGGAGCATGTACATCTCTTCCTCCCTCATCTGTAGGAGAAAAAGAGTTCTCAGAATTGGATCTAGATAGATCTAAGGAAGAAATTCAGGAAGGATTATTCCCCTAGGGTGTACATGTTTGTTTTTAAAAACAATGATTGAGTTATTTTAATACCCTGGATATTCATCCTCATGTACAGTACAGGAAAAAAAAGAATAAACAAATGAGAAAATATTTTCCACTCAGCAGCATTAAAAAAATCTCTCATACATCTCTATGCAGATTTAGAAGACTTCGTCTGAGCAGAATAGGAACACAGTAATAACAGACAAATCCAAACTTCTATGTCATCCAAAAAAAACCCCATGATTGAATGTAGCTTTAACCTCTTCAGTTAATAATGTGTGCAGTCTGAAGGTAAATTCTGTCCCAGAGACTCAACTAGAAGTTAGTTGTGCCTAAAAAATAACTGAATTGAAGCAACAATTTCTTTATGTTATTTAATAGTGATTTTACAAAATCATAAGAGGCTAAGCAAAACAATATTCAAGAAGAGAGACTTGAACGTGTATTTGTGTTCTTGTATTTTTTCTTGTTATTCGTTGTTTGCAGTTGCCATCAGTTCTGTATCCTGGAGGTTAAAGGAACCTCAATTTTTAGAAAATGATGCTGTTGTAAGTAGTGCCAAGCCTGACATGTTGAGGCCAGCAGGAGAATCCCAAGCAGAACTGCTGTGTGCAGTTTCTAAATACTCAGTTGGAAAGATATTAACTAAGTATTACATGCAAATTGAGCTTTGGGGTTTTGTTTGTTTGTTTTTTTTTTCTAAGCTGTGAAGGAGTAGAGAAATAAGTTTTTTTTTTTTCCCTAATGAATTCAGCAAAGATAGACAACAGATTTTTGTGCTTTCCATTCAGCTTTAGAAGTTGGCACATTGTTAAGGGGATGTAAACAGTGAGTAGGATGTTTCTTTGGTCCCTTATGAACCTCCATCAATATGGCCTTTTTTAGCCTGTCTCTTTCCTCTTTGCCGAGGCAAGACCTAAACGAATAATAACAAAACTCTTATTAACTTTTCACCACACAGGAGAGGGAAATAAACTTCTAGTTTCTCCTTTAATTATTGCAGTACAGCAGAAAAAAGCAGTGGCAAAGCAACATTTCAATTATATTGGTGGGGCTGAAGTATGCTTTTCAGCCATTAAATGAAGAAACATTTAACCTGACTGTAGGATGCAAATTAAAATCTCTCTACATTGGTATTTATATGCCTGTAAAAGCTGATATTTATGAATGTTTTTACAGCAAAGAGATGAAAATATCAAATAGATTAGGTATAAATATGCAGGTGTAAATTAAATGCATTGTATAATTTGATAGTACCAGATTTACAAGTGTGAAGCAGAACTCTAAAACCTGAAAATACGAGTGAAGTCATATTGCTGTTTATTTTACAATAGCTACTTCCTGTGGATGTACACTTGTGTTGCATAACTGCTGATTCACATCCCTTCTGGGATACCTGGGCTGCACAGAAATTTATAATAAAGCCCTCTGTGAGAGTATTGCTGGCACAGACAGCCATACAGTAATTTTTAGTTTTCAAAATCAGTGCCTTTAGTATGTTCATGTGTGTGACTGATTTTCCGTGTTGTAATAAATGATCAAGCTTTTAAGTATCAAAACCAGGGTATTTAATATTTTAAGAAACGTGTATTTGTCAGGCAGCATACAAAATAAAACCCACCAAGTGTTATTGCACACTTAACATATATTTAGTCTAAGGACAGGGGAAATATATCCAGGCAAAAAAGGCAAAAGGAAATGAAAATTGCCACTGGTCTTTTTAAGCAGTCTAAGCATCGGAGTTTCATTAAGTTCTTCTTGTGGCATAACAGTTAATGTTGAAAGCCATCAAGGAAGGTACTGAACTGTTACTATGTGTTGTTTTTAATTCTGATGTATGCTAATGAACTCCTTTCCTTTTCACTGTGAACTGCTGGTGAATGACAAACTGACCACCTGCTTTAAGGTGTCACGTGCATACCTGCATCCTGCTTGATGACTCTGTATATTGTTCTTCTGGCATTTCTTTGGTTGATATTGGTCGATAGTCGGCTGAACACGAGCCAGCAGTGTGCCCAGGTGGCCAAGAAGGCCAACAGCATCCTGACTTGTATCAGGGATAGTGCAGCCAGCAGGACCAGGGAGGGGATCGTCCCCCTGTACTCTGCTCTGATGAGGCCACACCTTGAGTGCTGTGTTCAGCTTTGAGCCCCTCAGAACAAGAAGGACATCGAGGCCCTGGAGCGTGTCCAGAAAAGTGCAACAAAGCTGGTGAAGGGCCTGGAGCACAAGTCCTGTGAGGAGCAGCTGAGGGAGCTGGGGTTGTTTAGTCTGGAGAAGAGGAGGCTCAGGGGAGACCTCATTGCTCTCTGGAACTACCTGAAAGGAGGCTGTAGTTAGATGAGGATCAGGCTCATCTCCCTAGGACCAAGTGATTAAACAAGGGGAAGTGGCTTCAAATTGCATGAGGGGAAGTCTAGGTTGGATATCAGGAGAAATTTCTTTGCTAAAAGGGTTATGTGGCATTGGAATGGGCTGGCCAGGGAAGTGGCTGAGTCACCACCCCTGGAGGTCTTCAAGAACATATAAGATGTGGTGCTCAGTGACATGGTTGAATGTCGGACTTGGCAGTACTAGGGTAAGGGTTGGACCAGATGATCTCAGAGGTCTTTTCTGACATGAATGATTCTGTGATTCTATGATTCATTTATTCTAAAGAATAGGCCCAGCATATTAGCAAAACTTTGTAAAACCACCACAGGCCATTATCAGTTATTTAATAGAGCCTGTAAACATGTCTAACTTTGCACATGTAGGAAATCCAGTTTGACTCCAGTTTTATAAGAGGTTATTATAGAACATTAAACCACTCGGTGCACGAAAGACTGAGATTGAAGGTTGGCTTTCAGCAATTTCCTTTTATCTCTTCCCATCAAATCCAGAAAGAAAGGATAATTTTGTAGTTAAATATATGAACACCTACATCAGTATAAACTGAGGAGGACTGAGAAAAATGCCCAGCTTTGAGGCAGTACTTCCTATGTGAGGATCACTTAACTTCTCTTCCTCAGTTCCTCATCTGTAAACTGGACATAACTGTCCTTTTCTTAGATCCCTTACTCCTATTTAAGCTGTAAACTATTTCTGGTAAGAATTACCTCTTGCTTTTTGTTCATAATGTCTGCCATAGTCAAATTGGCCAAATCTTTTTTGTTAAAGTGCGTATGATAAGTAATAATAGGCATGGGATCTCACTGCAAATTAAAAAAGCCTTAAGGCTGAAATTTATCAGTCCCCAGAGGCAGATTGCCAGAGTATGCAGGTTTTTAGCCATTTTTTAAGATATGGCATGTAGAAGGGAAAAATGAGGTATGGCAGTCACTAGAAAACCTCTCTAGCAGTGTTTATTTTATTTAAGCTTCACTGATTCCTTTACACAGGTATTGTTAGGTGGTGGATTTAAAGCCAGTCTTCAGGTTTTCTTCCCCTACTGCAAGAGGTAAAGTACACCGCATAATCAAACGTCAGTCAAGAAAAGGATACTGAGTTTACAACAAGAGCTGAAGAGTCTGTGAAATCTGTCTAAATTATAGTAACAAGGGACTTCAGTTAGTAAGAGCTGCAGTGGTTGGATAGCACAAAACTTGAGGGATGCTTTTTAGCACATTAAAGAACTTCTTTCAGTTCTCAGGTAGTTGGAGAGCCCACATTCTCAATTTAATATTAAATAGCAAACTAAAGTTAATTTAAGACAGTATAGCTGAGCTGCCAAGTTAATAATAATTGCAATATAATTAAATTCAATATCCTTGGGGAAAATGCAGAACCAAGAAGCAGCAAAGAAGGAGACTAAACTTTAGAGGAAGTGATTCCAATAAAATGAGTTGGTTAGTCAGAGAGGTCCTGAGGTTAAAAGCTAGGGAAGGAAAAAGCGAAGAGGGAAAGGCAGGGAAGGGTAGGGAAACGGGAGGGAAGGGAATGGGAGGGAAGGGAAAACTGGAAATGTGTCCTGGGTGTTACTTAAGGGAACACTAACAGTTCCTTAGAAGTCAGTGTGCCATTGAACAGAAAGGAAGGGTAAGCCAGGGTGGTTAACCAGTGTAGTGTAAAAGGGTCTCCAGACAAAAATCTGTGGAAATTTGGAAAATTTTGTTGAAGAGTAAGACATAAAGGAACACAAATTTCAGCAAGCTAGGTTCAAGGGCAAATTGGATGAGTGAAAGTGTTTTTTCAAGATTATGTGGGCAGAAGTAGAAAACTAAATCAATTCTTTATTAAAACCAGGAAGCCTGCAATAGAATTAGGAGGGTTAGGAAACCTGAACCATGAAATATTGCATTGTTTATATATTAGGACTAATCCAGAAAATTCTTAACTGTCATAGCAACCTGTAACAGTGGAAAAATGGTTTTGGTCCGGTAGGTCAGTGGAGACTTCTGTGTAATATGTTAATGCATAACTGTGATCCAGAAAACTGATCAAGATAGAATTAAAAGCAGAAATGAAGATTAAAGGATTAATGTGGCTTCCTGTTTATCTCAGACCATGAAGTTTAACCTAAGATCTCTGTCAAGCTAAAAAAAAAATTTAAAAATCAGCTAGACTGCATGACTTGTCCGTTACATAAAAATATGGGGCACAGAGGAGACCAAAGTACTTCCAGTGCTGAAGGGCATTGGCTAGGTAAGACATTCTCACAGTACTTCAGCAGACAAATCCTGTTGTGAGCTCCAGAAGATAATGAGATATACCCTTGGTCTGTGCCATCTGTCCTGAAAAATTCCTTTCCAGCCCTTAATGTACAGTTGTGTGACTTGAACTCATAAACAAGCCGCCCTAGCAAGCTTCTGAAGAGGCATCCATGCGTGACTTGGAGCACTCGTCCTCAGGACCACATCGTGTGCCGGCCTCGCCTGCTTCAGTAGAAAGGAAGGCACAAATGCATAAGCCAAACTTTGTTCCTAATTGCTCCTGGGCTCTGAAAGGTGACCAAGAAAAGCCATTAGGGGTGATAATTTATTATGATTGGTGCTATAATGCAGGGCTACAAGTGTTAAAATGTGTTGAGGGCAGTGCAAGCAATCCAGACCTCCTGAGGGCCCAGTGAAGGAAGCAGAGGAACTCAAGCTCCAGTGCGCACAAACTGGCCGGAAAGCAGCATTTAGTGTTGAATACCTTTTAATGCTAACTATATAATTTTAACCTCCAGCAACTGGATCTTGTTAAGCACTTGTCAGTAAGACTGGTAAGCCCTATGTGATCAAAGATCTCCCCGTGCCTGTGTCCACAGGCGGAGTCATTTCAGACGTTCTGTGTCGTCAGGTGGGTGTTCAGTACCATCAACACCGGCTTCATAACCTGTGTGGTTCCATGGCGCAGTTACTTTTTGTAATGATCCTTGGGAAATTCCAGTATTTCCAGAACTGGATGCAGTACTCTTAACTGTGAGCATGTCACAGTACGGTTTGCAAGTTTATTGCTAAAAGTTGTAATCTTTCTTAATATATAAGCAAATCTGTATTAATATAACTAATGCAAAAGTTAATATATACACAAATTAGAAAAAATAGTTTTCCTTGACAGAACATGCCATCTATGAGAAGCACAATTCAGTTGTTCAGATGATGTATAAATCCGGAGCGCAAACTAACCAGCTTTTCTGACACAAGCACTTTGTATTTAACTGGCTCCTGTTTGCAGTGCCAGCTTTTGATGGCTTATTTTGGCTTCAGCTTATTTGGTTTTCAGTATTCGTGAATCTGTGATTGAAGGAAGTTTATTCCTTAGCTTTGAAAAAGTACTTAGTTTGAAATTATATATGATAGCACAGGAAGATAAGCTTGTGTAAGATGTGCATAATAAACAGGGTGGAAAACAGCATGGAATATTTAGTAACCTCAATATGAAAAATGAGTGTTATGGTGTCATCTGGCTTCTGTGTGCAGTAATGCTCACCTCGGCTTTGAAAAAAGGATACTACTGCATGGCAAGCAAGAAGGATGGTGAGAGTGGTAAAGGACACAGAAACTTTAAATAAATGGTACTGAAGATAGAGTTAAATTGCACGATCAGTATAATTCCTGTGCTTTCTGCAGAACTGTCCTATTTCTGTGTTTTGGTTTAGAGAAACAAGGGCAGTAATAACTGTATAAAACACTGATCTTTGTTTTGTAACTAGAATTAAACATTTTTTTAAATAGTGATTAAACTTTTTTACATATTGAAAGTGTATAAATTGAAATTTATTCTTGGTTACCAGCGTTTTCACCTATTCGGTACTGAATGGTAGAAAAGAGCATCAGGTATTTGAGTTCAAAGGGTTAAATTTATGTGAGCAGAGCTGGGACAAGCCTGAAGTTGGTCATAAATTGATCAGTGGATTTGGACAAGAGAAGCTGCTGTTTTATAGGAGAGGAGCAATGTAAGAAACGGTGTTCAGTGACTAAAATGGATGATTTTTCAAGGCTGGTCACGAAAATAAAAAGAGGTAGCAAATAAAATTTAAAATGGGAAAGACAGAACTGATAAAAGGCAAAAAAGTCTCACTGTATATTTTTAGGCAAAAGAGCTACTCAGCATTGAGAGTTAGAGTGCAAGGTGTCAAAAGAAATTCAACATTTCTGTAAGTAATGGCCACATCCAGAATGATTGGTATCAAACTATTAGAAAGTATCTTTAAATTAGGTATTTCAGAGATGAAGTAAACATTTGGCTGTAGAAATGAGGATGAGGTACAATGCCATGATCAAATTACTGCACCTCTGCTTTCAGCTCTTTTGTCTCCAAGTTGTTCGTACTGTACTTCTATAGAAATAGCCTCTCTCTCTCTCCCTTTCCTTCTCCCTCTCCCCTCCTCCAGGAGAGGTATCAGACGTGTACTAGGCATCTCATACCCCACAGGACCTTTGTCTAAAGTTTTCCTACCACATGGCCTAAGACAATGTCATAAATACTTCGCTGTTTGATTAATTTTTGAGTAGTAGAGTTCTTTTTTGTTTTAAAAGCACTTAAAAAAAATAACAGGGAGCACATGTGGCTTGTAGATCCAGTATTAAACTTAAAAATTTCCATAGAGTTGAATCTAGTCAACAGGAATTCTGTTAATATTACCTAAATGTGGCTGTACATTAGCTTGTGTACTGTGGAGGCGTAAAGGACTCTACTTCCATCACTTCAAGAGGTGATACAACTCCACTAGTTTTATAACAGTTGAGTTCTTATTGCAATTTATTTGTATTTGTGGAAAACCACTGTTTTCAAACTTTCATTATTGTAAGTTTGAATTACCGCAGAATTTTGGTAATAAAGTGAGATCACACTAAAACTACATTTTATTTCATTAAGAACCAGCAAAATAATTTAACAGAAAAAAATAATAATTGTATCAAGTAGTAAATACGGATTTTAACGTCAGATTCAAATAATGTATTAGGGTTGTTTGAGAATATTTCTGTTATTGGCATCTTAATCCAGACATGTGAGGCCTATTATTTAATAGTAAAATGCACTTTGTGTTTATAATAATTATTGGTACGGTTTTTGAAGCAATTTTTAAAGGAAAACATTGTTCAATTACATGCTACTGTTCCCGATTTTCACTAAGTCCTTGTCAGTGGCAGCAGTGTGCTCTCTGGAGGTTGTTTTTTTTTTTTTTTTTGCTTTTTCCTTCAAATGAAGAGAAACCCAGTACGTAGTATACTAAGTTCCAGAAAAAATACAAATGGAAATGTTAAACAGAGACCTAGGTCTACTTTGTATTGTATGTAACACTGGAAGCACATTTCCCATTGTTTCAAAACCAAGCTCAGTGATACAGCTATTAGAAATTTTCTTCCTTCCAGCTTTCTTATGCACACCCTTATTGAGAACATCAAGTGTCTTTTGGATCATTTGTTTTTAATACAAGAACCAAATACGACTTGGATTTTTTTTTTCCCCAGAAAGTATTCTTTCTGGGAGTGTAGTTCATATGCACCTATATGAAAAAATACAGTGAGATGGATTTCACAATGCTAGACGTTAATAAGGGATTTTCTGAAAAATGAGAGTAATTTTGATTATTTACAGACTGGGGAGTAACTGCCTGGACTGTGAGTGGTGAAGGAAGAGGTTAATTTTCCAGAAACTGTACTAGCAGTGCTTGATGGTGGTGGTGGCTTAGCTTATTAAATTATTAACAGTTAGAGGGCCTGAGAATGCTCAGAGCTCAGGTCTGCTGGTGTACACGCTGCTGGATGTTCTTCCGTGGAGAACCTAACCTAAGAGGAGATGTGGCCAGCTTCTGCTACCAGAGTACGGTCATCTAATTTTAGTATAAGATACATTTTTAATGCCCACTGCAGAAAAATAAACTTCTTAGTTTTACCGTGACACAATTTTTCATTTAACCCCTTCGCTGATGAATTGTACATGACATTTAGTATCTCTTCTAATTTATCTTTCGTAAAGAAAGAATATGATAGTATTTTCTAATCAAAATCATTCCTTCTTATACCTCTAAGCAGAAGTGCACCGGATTTTTCATAACTGCCCAAAGAAGTGTCTGATCATTTTGTTTTTATATGACAGTGTTCATATTTTAAGATACTTGTGTTCTTTACTCTTTTATGTTTGATAGTTGCATCTTGCGTTTATGGAAACGAAATAATGAAATTTCTAGTCAGTGAAAGAATTTGTTTTCCTTTAAGGCAATTCATCCACAGACCCTTTGCATAGTTATAACGTAGTATTTAACATTACTGTTGACAGTGTCTTCGAGAGTAAATGTTTTCCAGAAAAGGAGTGAGGTGGGGCAGCGTGAGTGAAGGAGAGAACGAAAACATACTTGATTATGGTAGTTTGGATCATTTATAAGAATTTTACTCTAGTACAAGCTCAGTTATATTAGTTCACCATGATTTTATGGCAAGGACTTTTGCTGTTGCTCCTAATTACTTACCCATCATATAGCAAAATACTCATTTTTGAGGCAGAATTGATGTTTTATTGGGTTTTCAAGCATAGGCATAATTTTTGCCACAATTATTTCAGAAAATATTGTAGAGTTTTACTGAAATTACAAGGACAGCCTCAGGATTATGGAACCTGACTCTTTTTAAGCCATTCCCTTTCTCTGAAATTTATTTTTCCTCTTCTGTACTTAAAGTTAATACATGCCTAGACCTGCTTAAGTCCAATTTGCTCTGGTGGGTCCTTGGAACCAAGCAGAGCTTTTCAGGGACTTCTCCTACTTGCATCTCTCCTGCAGTTGTATTTGGCCACGACAACAGCCAAGTAGCTTTGGTCTAGTTAAGCTTCAAGTGAGTTTGGTCACTGAAGTGTCTTGTTATATTCAGCTATATG
Organism: Heteronetta atricapilla; assembly: GCA_011075105.1. Classification (NCBI taxonomy): domain Eukaryota; kingdom Metazoa; phylum Chordata; class Aves; order Anseriformes; family Anatidae; genus Heteronetta; species Heteronetta atricapilla. Next base: position 77,163,904 of record CM021763.1, on the reverse strand, counting down.
CTCCTTAAGGTGGCATTGGTCAGCTTTTGTGCATTTGTTTCCAGTGGCTTGTGTCAAAGCAGGAGGCACATTGCATGGCCCGCTCCTCCGTACAGCGCTTTCACACAGTGATCTCGTCACCCGGCCTCATCACCTGCAGGTTTGTGGCGTGGATTGGAAAACTACTGTACATAACACTGTGGGTGTTCAGAATTAGGCAGGAACAGATTCACACAAGTACAAAGCTGCAGCAGTGCTTGGTAAAACAATACAGCCAGGCGACTGGCATCTTGCAGGTCTGAAGATGAAGTAATACTTGCATAGTGCACCCAACGGAGGGTTTCAGGAAGAGCTGATGTGGTAGAGAGGGCTGCCTGTTGGGTTGGCAGTTCTTTAATTCTGTGTCTGCTCCTTGTGTTGCTGTTGTTTGTGATGTGAACTTTACTTCCCAAACATGCTCTATTTTTTTTTTTTTTGTGATCCTGTAAATTGTGTGAAAATTAGCAGCTCTAAAGGTACTTGGTATTTTTTACTGATATTTAGCATTAAAGGGTATACATAAGGGAAACAATCTCATTTGAGTACTGCCTTTAAAGAAAAACTAATTGATTGGGTTTAATATTCCAAAAAACACTTTATCTTAGTTGTCTTAGACTTTTGTTTCTTTTTGCCCATTGTGCACTACTGGAACCAGGTTTTGACACTGATGTTTTGGGGCAGCTTTTCAGCTGTGATAGCTCAGTGTGGCTTGATCAAAGTCAAAAGAAATACAACAGTATTTATGGTTCTGTTTGCTAGGAATTTATTTGAAGTTATTTTGGTCATAAAAGTCTATGACTGTGTTGCACAAGACTGTTAGGAAATAGTGTAGTGTGAGAACACAGGCATGAGCATCTTGAACATTTTTTCCAGCATTTCAGGTACATGGCAGATCTGAAGGAGATGGAATATATCATTTTACACTTCACTGCAAAAATGTGGGAGCTGGAACAAATACTTCTATTAGTACAGAAGTATATATTTCTTTTCATTTAAATTGCTGATTTTTTAATTTGTTGGTGAGCATAATGTCAAAAACAAAAAAAGAGGCTGCATGTGAAAGACAGTCATTAATTTTTGTTTTAATTTTATGCAGATGTTTTGTTACGTAACTCCAGTGTAAATGTAAAGGATGCTAATGAGAGAAGAATACATTCCATCTGAAAATACTCCATCTTAAAATCAGTTTCTGTAGTATTCCTAATTCACATCATGGAAAGAGTCTTGGTTACTAAATGGCCATATAAACCTGATTAGCTCTCTACCACTGCTTCATGGTCAGACCTCTTCTCACTATTGCTGCTGTCAAACCAGTGTTTCTTTAACTCTGTTCCAGCTCAAATTAATGTTTTTTAGACTGAATGGTGGGAGTTTTCACAGTGCTCAAGATCTCGTGATCATTCTTTATTATTACATATTTATTTTGTAGATTAATAACTTTTTTTTTTTTAACAAATAGATCCAATTAATTGCAAGTGAGCTTTTCACCATATAGTTCACACTTCTTAAATTTAGTACCTTTGGAGGTCATCCTTTTCATCTGTTTCCTTATCAATGACATTCTGATCCTCACCACTGAGACCTTTTATCTTCATGTCATTGCCAAGCTTTATTGGTACAGTTCTACTACAACAAGACTTCCATAAACGCAGTAGAAGTCTGTGTTCACAGAGATGAGCTTTAGACCACTGTAAGCCAAAATGCAGATGTTCTTCTGATTTTCTTGTTTTTATTTCTTCTTATGCAGACGCTGCTTTTCATACTGGGAAATGGTACATATATACATGCATTTCATACATACGTATACACTGTACACATACACTTCCTACTTCTGTGCTGCCTCTTCAGACTTCCAATGTCCCCGTATTTTCAAGTGTTCGATAGCGGTTTTGCACAGGTCCTCTCCTCGGAGCTGACGTGGGTTCAGTCTCCTTAGTTCACAGAGAGGCTTCGATAGAGAGAGTTGTGACAATTGCATTTACCTCATTTTTTTTTTAGATTCTTGTAAAAACACTCTTTGGGTTATAACTTAAATTTCTGTGGGTAGGTAAAATATTTAGTATTTTGTAAAGCTGAAAGATATAGGGGGTATAATAGGAGAATATAATTCTGACTAAGGCAGCTTAGAGATTTGTCTGTAGAGGTTCACTGAATCAGTAGAGTTTTTTCATGGTGACTTACGACTTTTTTTGCTATAGGGAAAGGGGAATCACTCTCCTGTGTGACGAGGACAAAAACATGGTCAAAGATCTTTGATGGTTTATTGCAGTGAAACTCCTGTTAGAATATAAATTTCCTTTCTTTAAAATTGCTCACACCTCCTTTAAAAGTCTTAATTGCAATACTGACTTATTTCTTATTTTCTCAATAGATACACTTCAGAATGAGTCATTTATTCATAAAATAATTCACTGTATATATTAGGGGAATCTGAAGAGTGTGACATCATACACACAAATACATAATCTATATATTTAGATTTGTTGCTGGAAAAAAGTTACTACTTGGGCTATTATTTTTTATTCCAGTTTGGCATAATATTTAAATATAAGAACAAAATGAAAGTGTCATATGAAGTTCATTAATTTCTTAGTCTTCTAAGATTGCAACGTTCGCAGATTCTGACATTTATTTCTGTCCATCAGACCAGATGTTTGTATTGAACTTGTCTGTGTTTTGGTGTGTAATGCCCATCTAAAGGATTTTCCCTCATGGTAGATTTTAGCGTAAAATCAAGAGATGAAATCTTTGCCAGGCTGGCATCAAAACTTACACTTAATTCTGCGAGGACAGAATTTGCAAGGATTTTGTGCTGAATTCCTACTGTCCTGTTCTTATGTAATAAAGTCCTTACATCTCATAAAATGCAGTTTTGAAGATGCTCCTTTATGATAAATTTCCACATTGGAGCCATTTAATCACTTCCTTTCATTTAGCCGTGTAAAAACTAAAAACCCATAAACATGTTTTTGAGGACGATAAAAAGAAAATTCCCCTTAATGGTTGCAGACTGCGGGGGGTGTAAAGGCTAGCGAGCCCCCATGTCAGATCAGCTGCACTGACAATGGTTGTCTGGAACGGCTGCCAAAGCTGACATATGGTATGATGAGAGGAGTCATTACAGGGGATTACAGCTTCTCAGGAGCGTAACCATTGGAGGTTTTTCTGTGCGCTTGCTTCTTGGAGTTTCCTTTCATTCCTTTTTGACTTTCATAACTTTTATGCAGTTTGAATGTGTTTCCTCTGCGTGTAATCGTCAGTAATTTTCTTTCAAGTTTTGTAAAAGAGCATAAGATACCTGAGTTCAACAGTAAATTTCCTTAACAAATCTTATTTCTTAATTACTTAATTTGGAGCTGTAAATCTAAATAGATGTTTTTATCATGCTACTTTTCTTTTTCCCCAGTTGAACGGGGTTTTAAATTTAACATCCCACCCCTCAAAACAATCATTACAGTTGAAGCCTTCTATTTAGCTTCGTGAAAAACTCGGAATGCGTGAACAGGTTTGTTACATTTCGCAGTCTGAAACTGTCCCTCTCCTACAGTACTTACTCCAATAACACATTTTATTCAAATGGAAGTTAGGGAATCCCCCCCCAAAAAAAGTAAAAATGACCTTCTATGTAATTCTGCTGCGTCTTCTGTGGCTGGATGTGGGAGTCAGATTCATGGAGCGTGTCACACATCGCGCTCGCAGAGGACACATCCCTGCAAAGCGCAGGCTGTGGTGTCTCCTGCCCTGCCCAGCAGCAGCTGCAGCGTGTCAGGTCGCCGTCCTCCAACATCTTCTGCTCCTGCTGAAGGCACCGGGGTGGTTCCAGTGCTGTTCTTCTCTCCAGGGAGCTGCTTTTCATGCGGCGTGTAGCGGCGCTGGTCATTTTTCCTTTTTCATGTCTCGTTTTCATGTCAGGTTTTCAAATGTTTTAGTTTCTGTCAGCTTCTCCAGTCTAGCAATGGAGATGAGCTGCTTTTTCTGAAATACTGAATTATAATAATTAAACACATGGAAAATAATATGGAACAGGTCACCTAGAGAAGCTGTAGATTTTCATTTTTGAGATACTTGGGGCTTCTCTGGACAAGTCCCTGATCTGCTCAAACTGGCTTTGAGCAGAAGGTTGAACCAGAGGACCCCCAAAGGTCTCTTCCAAACTAAATTATTCCTTGATCCTCTAATGATCTTAAACTGGAGATACTTCATCTCACTCCCAATAACACTACTAGCACAGCGAGCATTTCTTGGAATCAAAATTGTACAAATTTTCAAGGTGAGAAGAAAACTAATTGAAAGAAACTGTGATTTGGATTCAAGCCATACAAGCGAAAGGAAGCTGTTATGATATGCACATTGCCATTAAAAACTGAAAAGTGGGAAATCCACGTTTTATAGGTGGGACTCAGTAACAGTTTAGCGTAGGAGAAGATACAACTGGGTATTGCATTTGTTTATTTTACCGTGTTTCATCTACAAGAAAACAAAGGTGGTCTGCTTATAAAGCACGTGTGAGTAATTATGTTTATATATTTCTGGATAGTTACAACACAGTTAAAGGGTAAGGATGTTTTTCTGTAGTTTTGATAATACTTAAGTCAAATTCAATGCTACCTTTGTTGCTACATGTAGTATAAAGTAAAGCACGCTTAAGGAAGGGAAGCAAAGCTGAGATATGGAGAACTTTTCCTCCAATATAAATACATGGAAATTTAGAGGGAACAGAAGCAACAACATCAGATTCATGGCTCTGTTCTCATTAATCAGTATTTCTGTGCAATATGTGAAGATCCACGACCCAGATTCTTTGAGGAGATATTACACTGAGAGAACCCTGGATGTCCTTGCTCCTGTGCCCCACTCCTTTCCTGCTGTCCCAGAGCTGTTCCCAGAGCTGCTGTAAGTGTGACAGCAGGGTGCTGGAGGAGGCTGCCCCACAGCCCCCCTGGCAGAAGAGACCACCGGCTTGGTTTATGCAGCTGATGAGAATGATCTGTGCTAACCTGGCTGGTTCTGCAGGATTTCACATAATGAGTTTGCCAGAAAAACCCCAAGAGCTGTAGGGCAATGCAAGTGTTTGGAGCAGTAGATCCCAAAGTGGACCTCTGGCCCCAGCTTTGGGATTGCCTACACAGGGAAGTCATTTAGCAAAGGAATAATAAATGGTGTTGCTGCGGGGCATCATTCTTTGCTTCCACACAGATGTGTAATTCTTCTTGTTTTTGAAGAACTTTGTAAAGTAAAAGTTTAGGAAACAAGTATCTCAGCTTTCTCCTGTCTTTATATTTGATATTTAGAATCACAGAATCATTTACTTTTGGAAAAGACCATTTAGATAATCAAGTCCAACATAACACTGTGAAGTCCACCACTAAGATGTGTCCCTAAGTGCTGCATCCACATCTCCTAAATACATCCAAGGATGGCGACTCCATTTGCTTGGAAACACTCCTTTATTTTTGATTTTTTGCAGTTTATTTTATACATGAAAAACAACTACAAAAGGAAAATCTTAGGTCTGAAGACTTCACAGCCAGTTATTACCAGTTTTCAATATAGTATGTGTTAATAGAAATAAAGTGTAAAATCATATTATGTATATGTGCAAGTGTTATATATACATTTGATTGTTCTTAGGTCTAAATTATAAATGAATTAGCTTGGTCTGTATAAGCATATAGAAATACATCTAAAATCAGAGACAGATTAAATGAAAATATAAACACACAATTCATACTGTAATGTTTCATGTCAGAAAGACAAATCATGATTGTCTTAGATACTTGCACTAATACTTCCTGCTGTCATCTTTTCATAATCTCCAGGTCTCCTTAATTATTCTGTTTGAGTTATGATGTTCCTTACCTGTGTTCTACACAGTTACAGTTCTTCAGGTTCAACTGTTTTTGGTATGACAAATGTAAAATAATGTTGTTATTAAAAAAATCAAAGCTTTGTATCAGCCATCCAAGATAGCTATCTGTAAGAACGGAGATACCATGGTTAAATTAAAGATTCATGGTTTAAAAAATCACTGATGTTTCACCTTCCTAGGGAGCACATTTTAGGAAGAGTATCAGCATGGTATGGATATGTAGGATTGTAACCACGAAACTGTATCTTGTACTTCTGTCAAAATTAAGCTATTTTCTTGAGTTTACAGTGGTTGGATTTTTTAGAATCCTTAGAAGTGGGTGTAACTGTCAAAGTCATACATTTTACTAAAAGCAAAGCTCAGATATGGAGAACTTTTCCTCCAATATATATACATGGAAATTTAGAGGGAACAGAAGCAACAGCATCTGAATGCTGTTTTTAAGAGTGAAGTCAGATATTTCTGTTTCTATGTCTATCTATGCCTATTATCTAAGTCTTAGATGCTGCTTGATTCTCCTATTCCGCTAGTGAAATCGAGGACCAGCAAGGTTCACTCTGAGGTCACATCAGAAGAGGGTATTTTATGTGAGTTTCCAGTTTCCTTATAATCCTTGCTAATATGATTTTGAAGCAGAATGAAAAGAATGCCAGATACAGCACACCATTGTGTTGAGCTGAGTTGCTGAGCCCAATACAAAGTCATTGCGGATTTCAGAACATCAAGCCCTAAGTGGTTACGAATATCAGCAGGGGCTGGCTTGCTGATGTGGCTCCATAGTTGTTCTTAAAGGAAACCATTCCTACCCTATTTATTTTGGAACATAATTATATATCTTCCAAGTAATCATTTATAACAGAAATAAACCTAATCCACTGAAAAGAGCAGTTGTAAAGATAATTGCTATAATATTTAGTGCTGGGGAAAAGTTACTTACAATTCCATGTTTTATTATTTTTTGTAATCCTTTACGTTACTTTCATCCTATTTTCTTTCTAAATATGTCCTGCTTTTAAAAATATTAAATTTATAGATGAGATGAAACTTGCAAATTTTTTTAGTTTCATCAGACATTGTAATTTTCAAATAAAACTGGTTATAGGCAGCACAGGTGTAATTAATTGCTACTCCAGGAGACATAGACTCTTAAATGCCACTGAAACTTATTAAACAACCATTATAATTTTAATAACAAGCTTTAATTTGTTGTCACTTCAAATTTCGTCCATGTTGTCCATCAGTCCTGAAGGAAACCCTTCTGTGTTCAGAACTGTTCAGCAATATCTGTTGTTCTGCCTGCATGGAAAAAAATAATAATAATAAAAAAATAAACACACAAAATTAACAACGCAGAGCTCCTGGCAAGAAGAGGTGTAGATGCTGGGTTTTGTTATTAAACTTTTTCTTTTATTTGCTGGATGAAGGCACAAGGCTTAATTTTAAAGTCTGTGTAAAATGATGAGATTTTAACTTCATGATATAAAGTGGTTTTGAATATATTTAGCCACTATCAGAGTCAAAGAAAAGAAGTTGTCTAGGAGCAGTATAAATTAGTATAACTTAATTTCTTCCCTAGATTTTTCTGGATTTGGATACTGTCTCTGCTAGGTTAGCCTTTAAATTCTCACTTAAATGAGATCAATCAAAAAGAAAATGTTTTGCAAATTACTGCTAGGAAAACATCTTTAGGCCCCGCTATTTGATCTCTCAACTGTTTCCCTTCTTCCATTTTATCATACTTCTTATCCATTCTCACCCAGCCCCTCCTGTTGTAACTTGCATGCTTTCATAGCTGTTCTGCACAGCCCGGTTCTCTATTTGTACAGAATCTTTGCTTTTCTTACAGACCCAAGTAGCTTACAATACAGGTCTGTAACGCCAACGTACACCCTCTCAGATTCTTCTTAACTAACCTTTTTTGAATACTGACAATAGCAGAATGCTGGGAAGGTGATTAATGCTATAAGAATCATTAACACCAGACAATTGCTGTTACTTTAGGTCTCCCACCCATATTTCAGTCTCCAGTTTAGCTTGGTTGTCTCCTAGACAATTTGACAGTAAGCTGCTTTTAACATTTGGAGAATTCGAGTTCTGATTCAGCCTGGATAAAGCCTCAAGCTGATAAATATGTAAGTTTGTACTACACTGATAAAAGTATTTCCCCTTGGAGTTTTCTGATGACTTTCTTTGTCACCATGAATGCCTCCTATGTTCAGGGGAAAACAGTTGCTTCTTAGTTACTTCCAAACTGTGATGGAGCAAATTTCATGTAAATGCTCCCAAATTAAATACTTCATTTTGGGGAGCTGAAACAAAATCTGAGGAATGAAGAGAAACAGCTAAGGCTTCAAGAGCAACAGAAGTAAGAGGAGAAAATGTGGCCCCACTGCTGAACTGAACAGTGACACAGGTGACAGAGTTGATGGAAATAGCCATGGTGCTTAATACCTTCTTCACCTTGGCCCTCACTGCTGCAGCTTGCCTTCAGGAGCCTCAGGCCCCTGACGCCAATGGGGCAGTCTCGAGTAACAAAATTTCACTTGTCCTTGATTGAGGAGGATCAGGTTAGGGAACACGGAGAGAAACTAGATATCAGCACATTTGTTTGACTTGAGGGGTTGAACCCCCAAGTACGAAGCCAGTCTCACTGCAAGCCATTCTTGATTATCTTTAAAAGGTCACAGTGATCAGGGCAGGTTCCTAGAAAAAAACACTTTTCCTATCTTTGAGAGCAGTATGGAGGATCCAAGGAACTTCAGGCCACTCAGCCTCACCTCCATTTCTGGGAAGCTGATGGGACATTTATTACTGGAGACCAAGGTGTTTGGGAGTAATCATTGCGGATTTATGAGGGGGAAATAATTCTTCACGGAACTGATAGACCTCTATAACGAAGTGACTGACTTGGTGGGTGAGGATATACCCGTGAAGGTTGTTTATGTTGACTTTAGCAAGGCTCTTGCACAGACGAGCTCCCATGATGTCGTTATTGACAAATTGATGAAGTACATACTGGTTAAACGGACAGTGAGGTGGACTGAAAACTGGCTGAACTACCAAGATGGAAGTGCGCTCATTGACACAAAATCCAGCTGGAGACAGTTGTGTATAAATCTTTGTTAATCACCTGGGTGGTGGGATGGTGTGCACACATAGCAAATATGCATGTTATAAAAGTGGTAGGAGTGGTTGATACAACAGAAGGTCGTGTTGCCGTTCAGAGGAACTTCGACAGTCTGGAGAAATGGGCTGAGAGGGAACCATATGAAGATCAGCCAAGGGAAATGCAAAGTCCTGTTGCCTGGAGATCAGGACATCGGGCACCACTACTGGCTGGGGATCAACCAGCTTGGCAGAAAAGGACCTGGGGTCCTGGTGGACACCACGCTGACCATGAGCCAGCAATGTAACCCTGGCAGCGGAGAGAACCAAGAGCAGCCTGGGCTATATTAGGTATAGTGCAGCCAGAAGGCTGAGGGGTTGGGTGATCCTTTCTCTCCCACAAGCTGGTGAGAAAAATCCAGGATCCAGTTTTGGATTCCCCAGTACAAGAAGAGCATTTACTGCAGTAAGCTTAGCAATGGGCAACAGAGATGGTTAAGGAGCATCACTGGCATAGGAGGAGTGGCTGGGAACTCTGTGACTGTTCAGCCTGGAGGACAGAAGGCTCATTTGTAGAAATAAATATCTGACCCGAGTAAAGATGACCGGGCCAGACTTCTCAGTGGTGCCCTGTGACAGGACAAGAGGCAAAGGGCACAAACAGAAGCACAGGAGACTCTATTTAAATCTATAAAGACCTAACTACAAGGGTAACGCAGTGGAAAAGGATTCCCAGAGATAATGTAGTGTCCTTCCCTGAAGATATCCCAAACCCAACTGGGCATAGACCAGAGCGGCCTTCTCTGGTTGACCCTACTATAAGTCCTATGGTTGAACTGGGTTATTTCCAGATGTCCCTTCCAAACTAAATTCTGGAAAATTCTGAATGACTCTAATTCTGCCTTAGTTTAGATGGCACTGAATTGCCCATGCATTTGTCTGTCTAAATAGTACTGCCAATTTTGCATTTCTTTCGGTAGTTTAAAGAAATATGACTTGGTATTCAGCGCAGTCAGGTAGTATTTATCAGTGACACTTGAACATTTCCTATTCCACTTCTGCAAAGTGGTGAAGGGACTTTCTGTGTTAGTCCAGTTTGCTAGCCATGGGACTAAATGGAAATGCAGTTTAGCTTGGGAAAAAAGAGTGCGACACAAACAAGCTAGGAAGAACCCTGAGAAAGAAGATGGAGTCAAAAGCAGAAGACGGTAAAATAAATGCGAGACAAAAGTGTCAAGCATTTAAATAGAACTAAGAATGGTGTCAGAGGAAGCTTTATGCATCTAATTACTATCGGTACTCCCTTTGCTCCAGATAATTTGTTGCTTTTCTCACTTTAATTCTCTTTTATACACTTCTTTCACTGAATTTATGGGGAAGTGGCACAATTTTTTAGTTACTGTTAATCAGTGTTAACTCTTTGTACAGGTGTTACTTTGCAGTGCTTCATATACAGTTGTGAAAGATGATAAAGCTGAGCAAACAGAGGACTGGAGCACCTATTGTATGAGACCAGGCTGAGAGAACTGGGCCTGTTTACCCTGGAAAAGAGCTGACTGAGGAGAGACCTCACTGATGTATATAAATATCTGAGGGGAGGGTGTCAAGAGGATAGAGCTGGTCTCTTTTCAGTGGTTCCCAGCAACAGGATGAGAGGCATCGGTCACAAACTGAAGCCCAGGAGGTTCCAGCTGAATATGAAGGGACACTTCTTTACTGTGAGGGTGACAGAGCACTGGGACAGGTTGCCCAGAGAGATTGTGGAGTCTCCTTCTCTGGAGGTACTCAGTACCCGCCTGGATGCCATCCTGCACAACAAGCTGTAGGTGATCCTGCTCGGCAGGAGGTTTGGACTAGATGATCTTCAGAGGTCCCTTCCAGCCTCGGCTGTTCTGGGATTCTTGGCAGCAATAGAAAATTTATAGCATATTGTACTCCCCAAGACCATAGGATGGCTAGGCCTGTACTAGGTACATAGGAGATTCAGTATCAGCAAGCTGTAGGTTCTAATCCATATCTTCAGTTCTGCGCACTGACTGTGTTCAAAACTTGATTTTAATAAAAGAATAGATTTTTCATACATGATTAATGACGTTACATTTCTCAGATTGTAGCTACCTAAATTCAGAAAAAATAAACAAGGTTATCTATCTCTTCCTTTTTTTAAAAAAAAAAAAGGTGATAGTAATTTATATCTACTGGGAAATCTGGGTTTAAAGTGTGGATTATATCTATATCTATATATATCTATATATATATCATAGTCATTAAATAGAAATAGATGGAGGACTGGGGTAAAAAAGGAAAGAAAAAAGATGTCATTTGTTTAAATACTTCTTGATCAGTTTGGTCTATTAGCTATGTCTAATACTTAGTTCTAGTATCAGTGAGCATATCTCAACTCTTAGGATGGAAATTCTCATTGAATCTTTACAGACTTCAGAGAACTTGGCAGTAATTTTGAGTAGTATTTTCTTAAGTTCTGAGTTCTTCAAAGATAGCTTGTGAAATTGTACACCATATGATCAGATTTTAATTTTGTGAACTTTTAAGGATTGTAAAGAAGACTATTACATAGAATATGTAGGTTATTTGGATATGATACAACCTAGAGTTTAAAATTTTTATTAGTGTGACAAAAGCTATTGAAAATGAACTGTGTCAAGTTTTCATCATCAAATGTCATGAAAATTACACTTCTGTTCTCATTGGCTATCTAAAATACTAAGAAAACATTACTCACCACCTGCATGCACAGACATGCATGACAGTCTAACAGAGCTGCTGTCCTGACCCCCCAACAGCCCTTCATTGCCACCAAAAGTTCTTCTTGGCTGGTCTTTTGCTAGGTGTTTACAGTGGGTCATGCTATGAAAAGTTTTGCTAAATCCAGGTGTATTTTTTGCCCCTTTTTATGTCATTAGCTAAAATGGTCATTGGCAAGTCAGAAAGAACTGAGACTGTGGGTCTGTTTCCATTGTCTGCATATTTCAGACCAGAGCTGGTGTAGTTCAGAGTAGTATTTGTTCATTTCTTTTTCACAGAACAGCAAATATTCTTTGCTTGATGTTCTATGCTGATTTTCTTTTATTGCACCTTAGAGTTTTATGCCTCTGTTCCTATTTTGCCTTCTTAGTTGTTTAGCAGCAGTTTTTATAGCTCATGTCCTCCTTTGTGGAGGCTGAAAGTACTGGTCCTCTGGAGGAGTATTTCTAAGCTGGTGTCTACTTAAGTTGGAAGTCAAATAAGCAGGCATTACATTTGCATTTTCACCGAGTTCTTAACAAATGCATTGGTGCATGAATATTCTTGAGACAGTCTGTAATTAAAATCTTTGAGAAGCTTCTTTTTATCTATTCAGTAGTCAGGTCTGAATTACTTCCCATGAGCCTGTATTCCTCCTTCACCATGTTTCACCTGAATTCGGATGCTTTCTGACTTTTCTTTCTGTGCTGCAACGGTGCATTTATAGTCAGATACCTGAGCCAGGATAAATCTGAAGTAGGGTGTTGTTTGCTGCCCATAAGACACTTTTTCATGTAATGCAGAAAATTATTTTAAATGAGAACTTTGGCATAGCTGTTTCATTTTAGTCGGCAGGTAGTAGTAGCCTCCTGCTGAGACTGCATTTGCAGATAGTTGATTATATTGCTCTGGGTTTATGGAATCACAACCTGCACTACAAGCATTACTCTTATGCATAGTCATTCTTAAAGAAGCACATTGAAAACTTTCTTTTTGGCTTAAAATTGCAAGATTGAAGCAGCTCGATGCAGTTTTGAATTCATTCATCTTCAGTGGTGTTTGAAGAAACCTAAGGACACCGTAAGAGTACTGAATTATTTCCAACGTAGATCCTGTGGTGAACAGAAAGACAGTTCATCTCAGGCTTTACAGAAACAGAACTAGACAGCCTAATTATTTTTGTGATTGTAGGGTCACGAGGGATCTTTGTCACATGATCAGACAAGCAAACTCATGTGCTTCTGTGCTAGGTTCTGTGCTAGGTTCGCCTCCTGGCTCATTTTGGGAAGAGCCGCTCACTCCTTCACATCTCTCTTAGGCCACAGGTGCAGTCAAACAAATCCCACCTTCACGTGTGAGAAACCTTCAGCGTCTCAAACACCTCAGTCATCATGAAGTTCCCATGCAACTGAACGTTATTTTAATCCAGGGTGTTCCCCTGTGCGAATGCGTGGACACACGCGTAAACACTCGGCCGGGAGGGGCCACAGGCCCCACTGTCCCCAGTGTCCCTTTGAGCTGACGCCAGACGTGCCCACGTGCCGCCAGCCGCTGCTGCAGGAAGGGCGGCTGCTGGTCCCCGGGGCTGTGGGATGGAGCTGTGCCAGCACCACGGCCGCCTCCGCTCGTATCGGCTGTGGAGCTGGAGCGAGGCCGCGGGTAGCACCCGACGTCCGCAGCAGGCCCAAAAGCACCTCACAGGCCTGAGGCTGGTGGTGGGGCTGTTGATGGCAAAGCGGAGTTGGTGCGACTGCTGTTTCCCTTCCCTTCATGTCCCGCTCTTCTTCGACGCTCTCTTTGTGCCCCCAGCACAAAAACATGGTGTCTGTTTTCATGACAGTTCAATAAGGTCTTAATCAAATATATCTAGTAAGCATAATGTGCCCTAACATAGCATTAAAGCAAACATCTCCTCACAGAGAACGTCCTCTGTAGAAATACAATCACTATTAAAGCTCTTAAAGCTCTTCAGCTTTTTTTTTTTTTTTTTTTCAATACCTAATAATTTTGAACTTAGTGCAGCAAATGCATAATGCTCTATGGTAAATCATGTCATTTTGGGTCCAGAAACAGATCAGAACAACACATCTGTTTGAAAGCACAGGAAAATAAGCCACAGGCTTGCTCAGACACTCGGATTCTTTTTAAAATGTTCTTTGTCTTCTTCCACTATTTGCCATTCATGTTCATATTTGTTTCAAGATCTTACAAATTAACACATTAGCAAAGCTTGTAACTTAAATATAATATTCCTTAACATTACTTAGTAGTTTGTTTGAAAACATTAAATTGTTCTTAGGTGTGTTGAATGGCAGCTGCACTCAGTGTGATGTGTGACATGTGGCAAAGAATTTAAGTTGTCTCTACTATTAAGGGAAACATGGATACTAGTATAATTTGGATCTAGCAAAATGCAGTATACCATTGGGATAGACTGGTTTCCATGACAACATTTTCTTTTGTATTTTTGAGGCTAGCAATGATGGGCAGAAGCTGTTTTATTCAGCAGTGATTAGGTCAGTCTTTGGTTTTGGTGAAGGAAAAAAAGAATGCAAGCACATGTGAATGGCAAAATAAATGTTAACCCTTTCTGTCTGAATGCGTCTAGCAGCCTTACATCTACAGCAGTACTGTTAATACCTGAGGAGAAGCAGAAATGTTTTGATTTCTTAGAAAATGGAATGAAGAGCTTTTTAAAAAGCAGTAGTATTTGAATTTTATAAAAAGTCATGCCTCATACATTATAGACACTAGAATGCTCAAAACATTTTAAAATTGTATTATATTTTGATGAAATAAGCAGACTCTGGAAAACGTTCAGTTTACAAAATATCCATGTGGACCTGCTGCTGTGCCGAGCCTTTCCTTCAGGCTCTTCTAGGAATGCTACCTGTGCTGCAGAACCACAGGTTTGAGTCTTGTAAGTTACCCTGGAGGATGTTGCTTGATTGGAAATGTAGCGACTTCTGTGAGAAAATCTGATCAGGAGAATTATCACCATAATAGTGTTTGTTTTTAGCCAGCACTACAGCCAGTCTAAGGGAAATGCTTATCTCGCATCTAAAGGTTAAATCCTTGCATCATCTCTGAGGCTGAAAATTGAAAAGCTGACTGGTTATGGGAGACTGTTTGTTTTAGGATAGACCCTTTCTAAAATACAGTGGCCCTCTGCTGAGAAGAAAAATAATGTTGAAGGAGCAAACTACTTTGCAAATGCAGTTCAAGATGTGTTTTAGATGCAGGGTAGAGATGGAATTAGGCTAAGGATGAAAACATTAATTTAGTTCTTTAAGCTTGTTTTCTGTGTATCTTTTCATTTACCTACTCTTCAGGTAGGTAAGATTTTATTTACCTACTCTTCTGGTAGGTCTCTTCTTCATTGTATGGAAATGCCTGTCTAAAAGGGGTGGGACTAGTTTCCTGTCATTTAGTTAAAACAGTAAATGAGTTGTGAAACAAGGAAAGCAATTCTTAAACTTCCATTAATGAACAAAATTTAAGAATAACTTGTTACCCATCTTCTCAAAAAACAAACCAAACCAAAACAAAAAACATGGAATTTTACATGAAAAACAGAAAACTGTTTGTCTTATAGCTTCCATTTTGGCTGGCTGCCGTAAAGGAGGGCCTGCTCCTATAGGGAACTGATTAATTATTGGCACATCTTTTGCACTGGTTACCATTTCGCTTGGAAACAAACTGATGATCTTTCTCTGTCCAGTTCCATGCTCCTTTAATCCATCTTTTTGAAGCAATAGTGAAGGTCAAGCAGCTTCAGGTGCTCCTGTTGCCTTAAAGCACAGTGCGAGCCTGGGCTTTTAATTTCAAAAGTCCTAATGATCCATATTTCTTTTTAATCTTTGCTCATTTACTGAGACCTGTGAATTGTTTCCACAACCTTTTACAGGGAGCATACACAGATACTGCAAAAAATAGCTAACACAGGAAATTCTCCTAAATCCTTGCTACTTGATTGATACATTTTTCCCTATGAATGTGAAATTCACATTGTTGTTAATGGGTTTTCCATACATATATAGGAAGAAAGATAAGAGAACCAAGTATTTTCATATATGTCTGTAAAATGCATTCAATATAATGGTGCAAATGACCTTATGTAATGGGTGCAGGATGGCAATTTTATATATCAGTTAAGAGGTGGAGAGCTGCTTTGCTATGTATCAGAGAAAGACTTCCATCTACTTTAGTTTTGTTGCAGATCCGTAATTCCTGCAGCTGCAGAAACTATACACTGCATCTACAGGAGTGACTCTGCAGAGTGTCATTGTTCAGCATTCCTTCATGTAAAAAGCAATCTTTTCTTGTGTACTCTTTAGCATTATGAGGGTTCTTCAGATGTTGTCAGTGGTTGTATGATTTCAGTTTCTTCCTCTTTTTTTTTATGTGATCATGGAAGATGTGAATTGTAGACATAGTTTTAAATATGCTTGTTCAAGTGAAAAAAGTACCTTTCAGATTTAATAGATTCTATCATTGATTTTTGTACTTGTTCCCATACAGCCATTAGCACAGCACCTGAGCTGTGCAATGATTGTTATAGTTAATGTTTTAGAATCAGATACGGCCTTTATTTTCGTTGTTTATCTGGGAGTCATATGCTTCTGCATCCTTCTGTAGGTTTTGAGGAATCACGGTAATAGGTAATACTAGAAATACTACTTTTTAAATACTCGAAAAAGAATATGATCTTCTAAAATTCTATTTTAGTACTTCTTATGCATGTCTTTATATGCATCCCTGCTCAGTTAAGGACTTAAACACATATTCAAGTTAAACTACTAAATAACGCTTAGTTCTGAAGAAAAGACATTATTGATGATGTAATAATCTTGGGCAGGCTTATATTTTGCTTTGTAGTTTGTGATTTATATCTCTAGGTAGTTTTTTCTCCCTTCCTTTCTTTGGAATTGGTAAAGAATTTTCCATTTCATCTTAACTTCAAGCTTACATAAACTCTATACCTTCACAGTATTACTCCAGATTTTTTTTTTTTAATTTTAATTTTTTATTTTTTGCCAGCCAGTTTCTTTAATTTGTGTTTAGGTCCTCACAACATTTCATAATGTTGCTGGAATGGGACTCCACTTATGATTTCTATTATAAATTGATGTTATATTATTTATTTGCTTTTTTGTTTTTTCAACTTGAGCCCTTGTTCTTCCTTCAGTGGATGTTTTTCTACTTTTTTTTTTTTTGTTGTTGTTGGGAGTAATATGAACACAATGATCATTAGCTAGTAACCTGCTGGTGTAGCAGTAGGCATATCCTAACTGTGGATATGAAGTTTCTGGGTTACATTCAGTACTGTCCTAGTTATGGTGTTAGAATTGACAGGCAGACCTAAAACAGGCTGATTTTATATAACTGGCCCTGGTCACTTCATAGTTATGCCAATCTGATAAGGATTGATGTCACTGAGATAATGCAGAATATCTGTAGACATTGAAAAAAAATGGGCTATGAGCTTGTATAGTATGAGTATTTTCTGGAGACTTACTCAACCCTTTACCCTTCTGCCACGTAATAATGTAGGTGTTGTGGCTTTATGGCCATAGTGTTGAGATATGCATGACTGGCTACTTAAAACATGTTCTATACTGTCTTCTTTCTTTGCCTTAAACAAAAGCGTACAGGAAAAAATAATGTCTTTAGTTTATCTGATGCAAGATCCTTCATAATTGGTGAAATATCCAGCTTTTTACATTCTGAGGCCTGTTCACCTTGGTAGCCTGCGAACTTAGAAATTGGTGGAATTTCAGAGAATTTCTTTGAAAAAGAAATATAAAAGTAGCAGACATTTTAGGAAGTAACATAAAAAATAGCCTTAACAAACAAACAACCTGAGTTCTCAATTATTTTCTGAGGCCAACAAGCATACATTCTATTCATTGATCTGTTTTATGTATTTCTGTACAAAGTCTGATGAAAAATGATCTATTTTCCAAGATCTACTTGAATTGTACCTATTAGCCAAGTATACTCACAAGTACTATTGTTTCTTTCACTTTGAAAACACTATAGTACTTTGTGTAAGAAGACAGAGACATTCATGTAGAATATAGCAGCCTGACTTATTTTTTTAAGAGATGCCACACAGTGAACTTGATATACCTTCTGATACGAGCAGGAGTCATTGCACAGTGCTTACTTCATTTTGAAGCACATTTATTTTAACTTGAATCCTGAGCACAAACTAAGACCATATTGTCCTAGTTGAGGTGAGTTAATATACATGGGCACAAAGTGAAGTAAATTGCGGCTAGCAAATGTGACGCCCATCTACAAGAAGGGCCGGAGGGCAGACCCGGGGAACTCTAGGCCTGTCAGTTTGACCTCAGTGCCAGGGAAGCTCATGGAGCAGATCCTCTTGAGAGTCATCAGGCGGCACTTGAAGGGCAAGCAGGCGATCAGGCCCAGTCAGCATGGGTTTATGGAAGGCAGATCCTGCTTGATGAACCTGATCTCCTTCTATGACAAAGTGACGCGCTGGGTAGATGAGGGAAAGGCTGTGGATGTGGTCTACCGTGACTTCAGCAAGGCTTTTGACACCGTCTCCCACAGCATTCTCCTCAAGAAACTGGCTGCTCTTGGCTTGGACTGGCGCACGCTTCGTTGGGTTAGAAACTGGCTGGATAGCCGGGCCCAAAGAGTCGTGGTGAATGGAGTCAAATCCAGTTGGAGGCCAGTCACTAGTGGCGTCCCCCAGGGCTCGGTGCTGGGGCCGGTCCTCTTTAATATCTTCATCGATGATCTGGGTGAGGGCATTGAGTGCACACTCAGTAAGTTTGCAAATGACACCAAGTTAGGTGCGTGTGTCGATCTGCTCGAGGCTCTGAGGAAGGCTCTGCAGGAGGATCTGGATAGGCTGCACCGATGGGCTGAGGTCAGCTACATGAAGTTCAACAAGGCCAAGTGCCGGGTCCTCCACCTGGGGTGCAATAACCCCAAGCAGAGCTACAGGCTGGGAGAGGAGTGGTTGGAGAGCTGCCAGGCAGAGAAGGACCTGGGAGTGATGGTGGACAGTCGGCTGAATATGAGCCAGCAGTGTGCTCAGGTGGCCAAGAAGGCCAACGGCATCCTGGCTTGTATCAGAAACAGTGTGACCAGCAGGGCTAGGGAAGTGATCGTCCCCCTGTACTTGGCTCTGGTGAGGCTGCACCTCGAGTATTGTGTTCATTTTTGGGCCCCTCGCTACAAGGACATGGAGGTGCTTGAGTGGGTCCAGAGAAGGGCGACGAAGCTGGTGAGGGGCCTGGAGAACAAGTCCTACGAGGAGCGGCTGAGGGAGCTGGGCTTGTTCAGCCTGGAGAAGAGGAGGCTCAGGGGTGACCTTATCGCTCTCTACAGGTACCTTAAAGGAGGCTGTAGCGAGGTGGGGTTTGGTCTGTTCTCCCACGTGCCTGGTGACAGGACGAGGGGGAATGGGCTTAAGTTGCGCCAGGGGATTTTTAGGTTAGACGTTAGGAAGAACTTCTTTACTGAAAGGGTTGTTAGGCACTGGAACAGGCTGCCCAGGGAGGTGGTGGAGTCACCATCCCTGGAAGTCTTTAAAAGACGTATAGATGTAGAGCTTAGGGATATGGTTTAGTGGGGACTGTTAGGGTTAGGTTAGAGGTTGGACTCGATGATCTTGAGGTCTCTTCCAACCTAGAAATTCTGTGTGATTAAAGGAAGTTCCATTTAAACATTACAAAAAATAAAAAATTACTCAGACTGTTGTCAAACACTGGGATAGGTTCCCCAGAGAGATTGTGGAGTCTCCATTCTTATTAATACTGAGAATCTGTTTGGATGCAGTCCTGCTGTGGTCAGTTCTGCCATTATGGAAGGGGTTGGATTAGAATCAACAAGAAAACACGTGTTTTAAGAGTGTTGTAGAGGTTCGCTGGATTATTGTACTCAATGCGCCGACCATATTCTTGTCTCTGATAGTTTTTTCTGCCCTCTTTTTGAGGCAGCAACAACTGCCTTGAATTCCCTTACCCTGCAAATTATCTACTTTTATGCATTTTTCATCCTTACTTTTATGGAAACCAGTAAGAATTAAGCATTTCTTAAGAGCTGTCTGCTTCCAGTAGTCTGAGTAACACATTTTTGTTTATTCTTCTGTGAGTCTGAGTTTAATTGCATGTTGGCTGACTGATGCTGCGAGAAGGTGAGAAAGTCTACCTCTTGTGTCAGCCATCCAGTCAGCCACCTTTCCATCTCTTCTCCATGATCCTTGAAGTTTATCCCTTAATCCTCTCAGCTTCAGGCTTCTTGGTCAAAAATCTGGAGAGACCTCTGTGGGATGTGCAGTGTCTTTTAGTACTCATGGAGACCTTCATGTTCTCATTGGTCCTTCAGAGAGGACTTTAAGAGCTGGTGGATGTTAAGGCAGGGAATGTCCAGCTGAAGGTACATTTTACGGTGTAAAGATACATTGCTCAGTGATTTTATCCTGAACAAAGATGTTAAGTAAATGTCTTTGAAAAAAAAAAAAAAGATCTTTAAAAGCTTTCTTGAAACTTGGGAACCTGTGTGAGAGAGAATCTCTGTGAACTTGTTGTCAAACCACATGGGCAACGACTGCTGTTTAGAGGCCTGTGAAGGTCAGTAATAGATAAACATTTGTTAGAAGTGGAAGAAAAGTGCAACCAAGATACAAACTTGCTGAACGAAAATGTTTCTCTAAATCAACACTGAACCACTCTTTGAATCTCCTTAGAAGACTGAGGAGAGACCTCAGTGATGTATATAAATATCTGAGGGGAGGGTGTCAAGAGGATAGAGCTGGTCTCTTTTCAGTGGTTCCCAGCAACAGGATGAGAGGCATCGGTCACAAACTGAAGCCCAGGAGGTTCCAGCTGAATATGAAGGGACACTTCTTTACTGTGAGGGTGACAGAGCACTAGGACAGGTTGCCCAGAGAGATTGTGGAGTCTCCTTCTCTGGAGGTACTCAGTACCCGCCTGGATGCCATCCTGGACAACAAGCTGTAGGTGATCCTGCTTGGCAGGAGGTTTGGACTAGATGATCTTCAGAGGTCCCTTCCAGCCTCGGCTGTTCTGGGATTCTGGGAAAAGTACCTCACAGACTCTAGTTTCATAGACTGACCGGTGAAAATATCATAATTTAGTCTGACCGAGGACTGGTTGTTCTCTGTTGCCAGTTTTGTCTGCACAGAACTTGGGACCCCAGAAACTAAGTGACTCGTAAGTCATAAATTAAATAATTTAGGAAGTTCTTTTTCCAGTATAACTTAATTTTTAATGAAATGGACTTAAATCATGTTAGGTAAAATTTAGCTGGCTAGTTCTATGGGTGTCAATAAATGCATTCTGTTTGCTCATGCTGGGAAGCTTTTGACTTTTATAGTTGCTATGTTTCTTAGGAAGAACTTTGTCTGAAAACTGTATTTTTTTGTTTGTTTTTGTTTGTTTTCATTTTTCTTAGTAGGCAGTACAAAAAGTCCATCTTCATGTATTTATATTTGTACAGTGTATGTATTTACCTCTATCTGACTGTCAGTTAGCAATACAATAATACAAAATACAGTAATACAAGGGCTTTATTTTTTTCTCTGGTGAATAAAATAAATTTATTACTGCCTGTGGTATACATTGTGTTTTGTCATATCTATGATCCTTAACATTTTTTATAGGACGTTTAAGCAATGTCCCACCCTGAATGCTTCCTTTCCTGCTGCTAGGGGAAGAGGAAGGAGTTGACAGTTTACACACAAGGCCTCCTTAGTCCCTAGAGAAGTCATATCCTGCTTGGTCTGGCTTTTTTGCAAGCACAGACTCCTGATTTATATTAAGATACTTCTCATTGTTACTACTACGCCAAAGAAACCGTTATTTATTTGAATACATAATAGGTGTGTAAGGTTGTAGATGTTAGAAACACATAACTACAGGGTGATTTCTCAGGGAAGCGTGGTTTGCTTTTTTTGGAGATAATGTGTCAAGAAAGGCTTGAAATTCACTTTGATGATAGTGTTTTTTTTTTGTTTGTTTGTTTTTTAAATCTTGGATAGCCATTGTTACAAAGCTATAATAGTCATTACTATTATGTGCCACTGCCTGATAGCATTGTAATGTATTTAGCTTTGAAACCCTGTGAGAATGGACTGTATTAGATTTAAATGTTAGGATTTTCTTTTTCAGTAGTGTTATTTGCAAGTCTTGACTGCAGTAGTTAAGCTCAGTTTGACTAATTTTTTTTAGGACTGTTAGGTCTCTTAGTTTAGAAATTTAGTTCAGAAGGTTTTTGCTTAATCATATGAATCTGAAGCAGTTATTTAGTGGTACATAAATACTCTGTTTGTGCTTTCAAAGAAGTTAAAGTGCTACAGACGATGTGGGTTCTGCCCTTCAGATGGAGCAAGATGTATGAGGGTAACCTGAAAATCATATTAAATAAGGGTTAAAAATATTTTCTGAGCTTTGATGAAATCATTGTGCAGTCTTTTCTATCTTCTGAAGTACAACATTGCACTCAGAAATTCAGAAATCCAAAACTGCCAGCTCCGGAGTTCAAAATATACAATGGGAATGAAACATTACTATCTTTAGGCTTGATGTGGGAGGCATTCTTTGAATATTTGCATCTTAATTTGAAAGATGTTGAATACCTTAAAGATAAACAGATTTCTATGCCCAGCACTTTTGAGATCTGTAGGTGAAAAGAAAGTTGCTCTTCATATGGATATGAAGTGATACTGTCAGTAAAATAGGCCAAAAAAAGAGAAAAGATATTACTGATTTCAAAAGGATTTTGAAGTTGCTCTGATTTTTTTCAGCATATTGGAACAATTTTCTCAATAAAAACCATGACAGGGCATGTGAAGTGAATGATAGTATAAGGGTGTGAGAATAATTACTGCTTCATTACTTCATTATTATGAAGTCCTTTCTTCACAGGGAAGAAAAAAAAAGTTTACAGAATAAAAGTTTCTCACCATCTTTGGTTGTCATCTTTAAAGTACAGTTTCTCTGCATCTAGAGCCTGGATTTTATGTTCGAGCTGACTTTGAGAGCTGTAGCAGGGAAGTATACAGTATTTTGGAAGAGCTATGTACTTCACTATATAAAGTATCAGCTCAATCTTACCCATTTCCAGATGTCTGCTGCCAGCATTTGCTGATCCTTCAGTCTTCCTCACGTTATCTCTGTAGGGAAAGTTCACATAGCTTTCCCAGTTCTGATTTTTAATTCATTATCCTGTGAGAAAGGCCCCAGATAAATAAACAGGCAAACAAGTAAACAAGCCTGACAATTTCATGTAGTTCTCTCTCAGTGTCAGTTAGACCTGTATTTCCATGGATCACCACCCCTGATCACGGCAGTCCTGCTGCCCTTTGCAGGAGTACCAGTGGTGGGCCTTCTGGTCCTCTTCATCCCCACTGTGCTGCACCTCTTGGTGTCTGTGCAGCTCCACTTGGCTGCCTTTTCTTTGCCAGCAACTGTTTAAACAGGAAAATGCATACCATTTTGGAGCTCCTCCACCGCTCCTCTAGCATGAGCTGGAGTTAGCAGGCTCAGAAAGGTGGCGATGTGTCCTCCAGAGCAGATGGTAGTTTAAAAATGCCAGTGCTAACTAATTATCTTTCTTAACTTGGGATCACCTCTAGTCCTTTTTGCTGACTTTACAACATATTATTAGCAAAACCGCACAGAAGTTAGGTGTTGTTGTACCTTCATGTTTTAATGGGATATCTATTGACTATTGAGTGAAGAAAAAATCAGTAGTTAGATAGTGGGGTAGCAATGGGGTGGTTTGTGTGAAGTTCAGATATTGTTTTCTTTAGTTACGACTGATAAAGAAAAATAATGGCAAAGTACTCTCTGTATTTGCAGTTTACACCAGTGTAAAGACAAATGCTGGTATCCATAAACCACAGATGTAGAGACTGCTTTGTAAGAACTTCTAAACTGTTCCATGTACAGCAAATGATTAACGACAAGCTTTCTGAAGAGTGTGAAAAAACATGCTTGAGTAGATACACTCATGCACAAAGTTAGAGCATACAATATTTTGAGTGCTGTGAACACAAGTATTAAGCAGTTTAGGAAAAAAAAATGTTTATACTCTTAAGGTTAATTTAGCATTAATTACTTGAGGAGGTAAGCTGTTTTGTGTGTGTGTGTGTGTAATTAACAGGTGCTGAAATGTAACAGTTCAATTACATTTAATTCGTGGAGAGTAAAAGACATGAGAGGTTCTAGACACATGTATGCTTTTATTTAGCTGGGAGTTATTTATTGATCTGTTGTATTCACGCTGCAGTTTTCTGAAGATGATCTATTCTGAAAGGCTCTAGTTTAGGCAGGGCCATCAAGAGCAAAATCTGCTCAAAACTGACTGGTAGTGTTGGCCCCTGTCCGTCTTCCCTTTCTACTTAGTGGAGGGATTCTTCCCACTAATGTAAACTTGTTCAAGGCACTGTTGAGGTATGTCAGACCTGTTGTAGCCAATGGCTGCTAGTTTTGGCTCAGAATAACAGCTGTACTTTTTGGGCAGGTAAACAAATTGACAATGAAGATTTTATTTATCTTGCCTTTTGAGTATTTTACATTAACATCACTAACACAATGTTTCTCTGGAATGTGTAGCAAAGGAATTTAATCAATACAGATTAAATGACACGTTTTTGTTGTTTTAAACGTGGTGTGGGGACTCGTGTGATTTCTCTTTAAAAAATAAGATCCTGTAATTAAATCTTTAGACTCAACAGGCACTGTGTCATGTTGGCATATTGCCGTGTCTTAATTTCCTTGGAAGACTAAAAGCCAAGTGTCTCAGCTACTGGTGAAATGTTAAGATCCCAGCATGAGACACACTCTAAAATGTCTTATTGTGATTATGAAATGGCCCTATTTTATAATGTAAGTACAATAAAAGAATGCATGTATTGTAACACCATGAAAAGGATGTGGAAAATTAAAACGATGTAAGCTAAGCTCTTAATTATTTTGTTTTCTAGATTTTAGGTGCTGTTTGAAATTAAAACAAACTAAATGACATGTAAAGTAATTCTGAATCAGTGTTTAGATACAAAAGAAGTCGTAAATACTAGGAGAAGCTATATCAAGAAGTTGATGTTTCCTTATTAATTTTATTTTTTTTCTTCTTGAGGAATGAGTGCTGCTGTATGTCCCAGACAGTGTACCACTAGAGACACTTTTCTTCTCCATTCTTTTTTCTAGTAAGAGTTAAATTTAAAAAATTGATTAATTTTTTTAGTATCATATTAAATCTCAGAAACTAAACTAAATCAGAAGATGTAAAAGGCTGTAGTGAATCAAGAAATGGGGAAGAACTTGAAGAATGCAGGGAAACATCCAATTTATTGAAGAGAAAAGAAAAAGAAATGAGAACTGAATAAGCAAAAGCAGAAAAAGTAGATTTTGCAAGTGGTGTTCTGAAAATCTTGAAGGGGAAAACAAGGAAATGAAAAGGTGTAGTTGTACTATTGATCCTACCCCAGAGATCATTTTACATGACATGACATGCAATATGGCATGGGGCCCTTATCCTGGAAACACGTCATCTTCACGAGTGGTTGTCTGAAGCAGTCAAAAAACCAAAAACCTGTGAATAGCTAGATGCTGACATATTTTGTGTGTCTGTGGTCAAACTGTAAAGGAAAGTCTGTTCCTCTGCAGAGGTTTGAGGACTGATCCTGTAAGAAATTAGACCCATGGGAGACGTTATTGCATTTCATTCACCTCAGAAGGAATTTGCTTACAATTTTGCAGACACACACCTTAAATTACTTAATTTGATTTTAAATACTTAAATACAAATACAGTAAGAAGGAGTTAAAGTAACTGCAGTCCAAAATACATTGCATGGAATACTTGATGATTTTGAGGTAAGCGTTAATATAATCTCTCTAACGTAAAGAAATATTTACATTCTGCTCAATGAAAAAGTTAGTTGCATTTTTAAAAGCTGAATAATGATGAATGTTAAGGACACAACAGGGATGATCACTGGACCTCCATAAATTTGGCACTTTAGGTATTTTATTTGTCAGACTTGAGGTATTTCCCCAACTGAGAAATCCCTCAGCTTAAAGAACATCCGACGTGTACAAAATAAACCAAACAATAAAAGCTCAGGTATGCATTTCTGTTAATCAGGCCTAAAGTCAAAGTAATAAAACAAGTGAACAGGGTAACTTGTAAGCAATCTCATGGAAAACACTCCTTACAAAGAGCTGGTTCATAGCTGGGAATACTCTCCCGGAGGAAGTGATGTGAGCATCATTGCTTTGGAGTCACTCGCGAGCAGAACGGACAACGCGCGCAGGAGCGCTTTACGAGGTGCTGTAATGGTGTTGCATTAGAGCAGCTGACCCGGTGTTCCTTCTCCATCCAGAAGCTGTACGTCGTTTTTATCGTACAGCAGGCTGTGCCCCTGGTTACTTGCATATCGTTGTTCTTTATATTAATGTGCTTCTCCTTTATTCAGGAAGTGTCTAATGGCATTTGGGGGAGGGGAAACTCATTAGCTTCCTTCCTGAGCAATATAATTTTTATTTCCTGTTGTAACAGTGGCCTCAGCCAAAACCAACAATGTAAAAGTAGGGGGGAAGGGTTGCCTGTGCAAAGCATTTTCCTGTCTGAAGCGAGATGTTGGTTACAGGAAAATTTTGAGACAAATAAGCAGTTTTGCGGTGTCCTTTTAGCACAATACTCAGAGGGAATTTTGAACTTTATGCCCCTCATCGCAGCTTTTCCCCCCTTTAATTAGGAGGACTTGGGGGTGAATCGGAACTGCACTGAGCAGTCTGTTCGCCTTTCCCTTCCTCTCCAATACCATCCGAGAAGGCTTCGCCACCTTCCACTCCCCTGGGCTGGCCTCCGCAGGCAGCCATCACGCACCGGCCTCCATCCAGCCTCCCGCAGGCAGCAGGGCACCGCTGGCACTGCCTCGTGCCCCTGCCGGAGTCCTCCATCCACTGTGGCCACGGGCGACTAGGCCTCAGGCCACGGGCAGGACCTCGGGGTCAGGGTTTCAGACAGACCCCCACCCGGCACACATCCTCTGCAGGGTGTGCTGAAGCACAAGGTGAATCTGGAAACGTAGAGCAGCCTTACACCGTGTGGCTTATAATTTTGTCTCGGCACCATGTCATGGCAAAAACGCCTTCTATTTCAGATTATAAAGCCCTTATTTTCCTGAAAATAACCGGTATGCTTGGAGTATGCGACAAATATTACAGGAAACAGGCAGCAGTAATGTTGAGGGTGGCTGAGGATGAGAGGTTTTTAAAAATGGCTACACTGAGTCAAGTAATAAAATGCAAACTGTTTTTTTTTATGGTGCCTTATCAAGTGAATGTATATCATTGTCATGGTAAAATTGCGCTCTGTTCTGTGCGAAAAGGAGGTTTTTAAAAAATAATTGGAAGGCTGTATAAGTTCATTGCTGTGGCTGATAAAAATTGTGGCGATGTTACCTCAGCTTAAGAAGTGACCCTTTTTGTCCAAGGCTCATCTTGTATATATTTAAACCCAGATTTTTGTCACCTCTTCACACAGTTACTACTATATTTGAGCTTCTTTACGCTGTGGAAATTTCAGGTTTTGTTGGTTTGTTGTCTGTCTATAGCTAAGCATTCACTGACTTGAAAGGGTTGTGTTAAATGTGAATTTTGCAATGTTAAGTGAATTAGGCACTAGTGTTCAGTGTGCCACAAGCACAGGTCAGCACATGGCTAACACCAGGCTGGGGCCACAAAGAGCACGACTGAAACTTCTGGTTGTCCTTCTGCTATACAAACCTGGCACTTTTCCTCCTGAATTTGAAGGTTGGTGATGGTGAGATTTTAATTAGATGGCAGAATTAATATACCAGAGTAGGAATTAAACTTGAAACTTTAGTATCTTAAAATTGCTTGATTATCGATTCTTTTCTTTGTCCAGCTCAACTGTTCTGACAGTTTTTGTTGCCCATTCATATTTATGATGTCGTCCTTAGTCATAGTTGAGTGCTGATATGAAACTGCCAATAGCACAATGGAAATAAGAAGAACGCTAATAATAAGACAATATTTGTGCTTACAAACTGTGCTGCATTTTTCTCCTGTTCTATGCAATATGGGTAGTTTTGATAGTGAAGGTGATGTTCTTGTTGTCCTTTTTTTTTTAAAAAAAGTAGTGAATTATGTAGTTAGGAATTAAGGAAAACAGCCTTTATTGCATGTAATTTTGGTTAGCAAAATATGAATAAGAATAGTAATCTGAGAAAACAGACTCTGAAAAGTCACTAGAGTCTTACTGCAGACCCAGCTGCTCACGGTGTGAGTTCCCAAACTTAACTTCATGGAAGAATCATACATTGGTGCCTTGTGTCACTGGGGAGAACTCTTCACGAGGACAACTAAGCACAGTAGCTTTTCATTTTTCATGAGCTAAGGGGAATGAAGGACTTCTGCCATGGAGGGTGGCAGATTTATCTTTGCTAAAATAATTTGTGAAAGAACTGATGAAATCCCAGAAATCTTTGTCTTTTACCTTCCGTCCCCTCTTGCTGCATAAATATGGGTGTATTAAACAGTTCAGTTAAGTTTTTTCTGTGGGACTTTATTATTACCTGTTACCTGACAGGGCTCTGTTTCGTCAGCTTTGGTACCAGACATGAATATCCCCCCATGGGAGCCGAGAGGTGCCAGAGGAGACCCCTGCCCACAGAGGTTTGTGAGCAAAGAGCTCATCTCCCTGGGCAGCAGGAAGCCTGGGGCTGTCTCCAGGGATTTGAAGGTTTAGGGCTGGAAGCAAAGAAGAAGTGATAGGATAAATGAGCTTTAAAGTTCTGTGTCTTGGCTGTGGCTCAGAGGAAATCCCAATAAATGTTGTATTTCCCTCATTCTGTTAACAAAATACCGCTCGGATGTAAACCTGATATCTAGCCGCTCAGCTGCCGTCTTCTACAAGTGGGTCTCATTTTGTTGAGCTTCCCCAGTTTAAGATTCAAAGAAGAATGTCAGCTCTCCAGTACTTTATTGATGTGAATCTTATCAGCAGATAGCGAGAGCTGTATAATTTCCCATCAAAAGCCTGTATCACCACTGCCAGCTTCCCCAGCATAATACAGGCTATTTACCTGATAGTAGGGGGCACAGCAAGAGTGCTGGTTTGCTTTAGCAATTTGCAGCTTGTATTATGTCCCTGTAGCACAGCACTTTGGGACCAGCCAGCTCTCTATAATTAACCAACCCGGCTGGTAAATTGTTAGGTTTGCTATATCAGAATGAGGAAAAATGGTATAGGAGGATATGCTGTAGTCAGGAGGATGGGAAGGAAAATAATGCCTCTGAGTGTCATCGTTTGGTTGGTTTAGGATGGGGAGCAGACTTCAGTTCTGTGTGGTGATCTTGTTGTTGTTGAGGAGAGTGGCAGGCAGGGTGCCTGCGTTTTGGGATGAGGTACGTGGCTGCCCCAGAAGAGGCCTGGTCCTGCAGCGGTGAGCCCTCAGCTGGGGCGGAAGGCCCGCAGCCACACGTTCAGGTGGGCCGTGCATGATGGACGCTGTTGCTGTGGTCACTGTGGACACTGCGTAGCTCTGAGGCTGCCGTGTTTTCACCTGGGCTCAAACCAGCTTTTAACGGTGTCGTGGAACGTAAGGTCAAGGCGGCATGTGGGTGACCAGCCGCTCTCCTCCACTTCAGACCACTTTCTTCAAGGAGCAGAGAGAACTGGACCTGTCTGTACAATCCTTCCTTCAGGCTTCTCTCTGTTGGGTGAGCTTCTCATACTGAGTGAAAGACGGATTATTCCAACCAGTAGTCACATTTATCACTAGTGTTTCAGATCAGCTGAGATGCTGTCCTGAAGCGAAGCTGACCGTGACAGTTAGGTTTGTATTCCTACACTTCCTTAGGGAGCTCAGGAGGAACTCTCATTTTTGTTTTGTATCATTGCGGTGGTGTGGAGAAAGGGCCACACCAATGCTTGTGTGGGTGTCACTTAAAAATACTAATAAACCAAGCAATAAAATGCCAAACCCCACTTCCACCCCATGAAGGAGGGTGGAAATACCCTGGAGGTCTTTAAGAGACATGTGGAGGTGGTGCTTAGGGACAAGGTTTGGTGGTGGAATTCTAATGTTAGGTGATGGTTGGACTTGATGATCTTATGGGTCTTTTCCAGTCTAAATGGTTGCAGCCTGAATGATTCTATGATTCTAAGAGTCTACATAAGGATTAATCTATGTGATGATCTAAAAATCTGCATAAAAAATAAGTCTTTTTAAAAGTACATTTCAGAGCTTTAGTAGCTAGTTACCTTAAAAGACTCCAGTGCTTGTTGCCCCAGCTATGGATTTTCAGTCACCATAGGGTGTAAAATAATTGGTTCCCCGGGGAGAAGTAACCTGGTTGAACCACTTGGGCTTCAGAGGCTCTGCAGTGTGGCCAGGGCACCCGGCGTGTTCACGTGCGGCTGAAGTAAGGCTGCAGCCCCTTATTCGTGGCTGGGGTTTGCTGGGCACTGACAGTTCGTTTTCTCACATTAGCACCATACTAATTTCCCAAAGATAGGAGAGGTTTTAGTCCCATTTATTTTTAGCAACGCATTTGTGTTTAAGGACAGTGTAATTTTGCCGGGCTTTTTTGGTAGAGCGGTAGAAGAACAACCAGGATGCAAACCCACTGAGGGGACGAACCTGCTGAGAATACAAGTTGCTTGTAATGCCAAGCCATTTTTACATTTTGCATGTAGTAGGATGAGGCTTTTTGGAGGACAGTAGATAAAAATGGATTGACGATACCGTTTTTCTTTGCTAATTTGAGTTCCAAATACTACTTACTGGGTTTCAATTTCAGAAGGGATTTTTTCAGTCTCTTGTTTGTTTGTTTGTTTGTTTGTTTTTAATATCCTAAATGTAAAAATGTCTCAGACATGCATCAGACTTGTTCCAGATGGAAAGTGTTTGAGTTACAGACCAAGTATTTCAGATACTGAAGCATTCAGAAGAACATCTAAAGCCTTGCCAGGTCCACTGAGGTCTGAGCCCTCTCCCTCTGTTGTCCTTAGAGCACAGGTCTGATACTTCATTCTCAAATTCTGGTACTCCATGGGGTAGGTAGCACGTTGGACTCCTGTGACTGCTAAACTGTGCAGGATAATTATTTAAGCAAGCAACTTTCAGCATAAAAATGTTAAATCTTCATAGGCACGGTACTTAGTTCTGCTTTAACATTCAGAGGTGTTAAAACACAGTGCTCAAAAAGTTACATTTATCCAAAGATAGACTTTCACATAACATGATAGAAATCAGATATTTTGTAGGCTAGCTTTGAATAAGTTGTAACTTTTTCATATTTTTCTTCAAATTCACAAGGCTTTTTTTCAGACTTGAATACTGAAAATTAACCATTCTAGCTATGCTTGAAAACCCTAGTTACAGACAGGCGTCTCAAAAATCTTACCTAGTGGACTCTTTCAAATGTTGCACACCATACATTGCTTGCCAGGGCTTCAGTTACCCAAAAATGCTTGAATACACAGAGCATTTTCAGAAAGGTGAACTTAATCTCAGTAGGGCTGCTCTCCCTGCATGGCCTCGTTAGCTGCTGGTAACAGATCCACTCCTCCAGAGGATGACTCAGAGCAGCTTTCTCGTTGTGCTGGTTGCAGAGGGAGCCTCGCTGGGCTAGTTAGCCTCGCATGGCAGGGAAATACTTGTAAAATCCTTAATCAGCGTTACATGTAAATTGAGGTATTCCAGCATATATCTTTAATTTTCAGATCCCTTTTATTGTCCTGAAAATGTTGGCCTTGTGCTGACATTTCTGCTTTTGAAATTAACTTCAGGAAGTTTAGGGAACTGTCTTACCCAAGAAAAACAGCAGAATGTCTGTAAAAGAGAAATCATATTGCATGGTTTTTGTTTGTTTTTTTTTTTTTAATTCCAGACTCACAGTGTCTTAAAATTACCGTGCTTGTCATGGAATTAAAGCATTTATTTTTCAGCATCCAAGAAATACCAGCGATTCAAAAGTCACAAAATTCAGGCTAGAGACTGAAGAAAAGTATGTACTGTGTTACATACCACTAACTATCAACAGCGGAGCTGATGTTCAAAATAAAACCAAATGGCTTCTTTAGTATGTTCAGTCTGTGAAATTTTTCTGTCAAAATATCTGTAAAGTCATGCACTTTCATATTTTAGGACAGAGTAATAACATTTACAACATGGTCTTGAAAAAGACAGTGGGCTGTTGAAAAAAACTATCTTTAGTAATGGTTGTTGAAGAGTAGTTTCATGACATGAAAGCCCAGACGAGAACACCTGAATATAGTATTTCTAGGGCAAAGCAGTGCTCGAGAAATGATATAAACAGTAGTTTCTTCATGATGTAAACTCTGCAGTTCATCGTCTTCTGAAGTAGCAACTTGTTTTTGCTCTTCATGCTTTCCTTTGCGCCTAGCTATGTATAGAGGCAAAAGTCCAGTTCGGATAGACAGGGAATTATTGTTGTTTTTCTGCTGAAGTTGGCACTTACTACCAGGATTGCTGAATCACTTGTAGGTGACCTTAGAATAACCCCAGACCTGTCTACTTTGCATTGCATATTCAAAAGTCAGTCTTCCAACGTACTTTAACACATAGTAACTCATACTATGTTTGTTCATTTGTGTTTAATTACTTACAAAAAAGAGACAGGCAGAGAAACTTTAATCATTATTAATGATTATATTCTTAAAATGGGAAAGCACTGGTGTGGAGGGCAGTGGCATGAGGACAGGAATACAAAAGCAAGGCAATCCTAAAGTCATTGCAAAACAAAATGGGTTTAAGAATTGGATTAATCAAGCAATTTAAAGACACTGTGCCAAACAGCTTAATTACTAGAGAAAGGTAGGGTGCAAGACAGGCCTGCCACACTAGCTTAACTAGCACAATTGTTCCAACTGTGATTTTTCTGTAGAGCATCAACAGAGAATACAATGGAGCAAGTTTGAAGCAGGAAGTTAAAAAATTAGCGGAGCTAAGCCAACTTCTGTGTAGTGTGTCATGGCTTAAGCACAGGGATAGGTAGTTTGGGTATTACTCAAACTGATAGAAGGGCTAAGCCTGGTATTTCTGAAAGTTTGCTTTCAGTACCCGTTGTTGATGTTGGAGAGGATGCCATATGACTGGTCAACATCTAAAGTTATTTGTAATAATGGCATTGGGACCTAGCCACGATGAACTCTGTATTCTGAAGTCGTGCAGCAACATTTCTCTCCTCTTTGGGGTCATGATATGACCCCAAAACTCACTGAGAAACTACTGAGAAAAGACGATGATACCGTTTCACATTTCAACAACTTGAAATGTGAAAGTAACGCTCCGACTGTGTACAGCGGATGGATTCAGTGGAGCCCCTGCAGCGCAAAGCAGAGCAGTGGCATGTCCAGAGACTGGCGGCTAAGCCAGCAGATGGGAGCAGGCTTGGTCTGCAGGGAGCCTGCGGGAGGTCTGCAAGCATCACCTCTGGAAAGGAGAGCTTCCACTGAAAGGCCACTTATTATTTTAAAATATCTTTTCTTTATAACCATAATTTAGAGATTTTTTTTTCCCCTGGAAATTGTGTTATATGTAACCCAAGAAGACATACCTAAGAGGCAGGATTGACATGTTGTCTTTGGACAAGAGTTTGAAACCCTTTTTTTCATTGATAGGAAATATTTCTGTAAAAATCCTTTCTGTTAACAGTATACTTCCAAATGAAATAGATATTTTTCAGTTCTGTAATAGAATTTCAATGTCTTAGGTAAGTGGAGTGGAAACACTGGATTTGACACTGGTATATAGTAAAACAAACTATGATCTTACTTAAGATATAGGGAAGCCTTGCTCACAGTGAGTTTTTTTGGGCAGATAGGGTTACCCTGTGGGGAGAGAAAAATTATGTTTTAGACAGACATGTGTGCCCCCAACTGAATAGGTCTGCTCAAGTAAACTGAGACAAACACAATACTTTTTCCCCCAGAAAGATAATACGGGACTTTTTAAACTTTTGACAACAGTTATTTAACTTGGCTATCAATAGAATTATTGCTACGGTACATTATCTGTTCTTTATCACCATAAGTAAAGTGGAATGAACAGAAACGCACTTCCAGAATCTGAATCAACCTGTAAGGAGCTTCAATTCAAAAAAAAAAAAAAAAAAGAAGAAAAAAAAAGGAAAAAAAAAAAACAGTTATGAGGAGTGGCATTATGACCCTTACAGTTACACTTTTTAGACTACTACCATGTGAATACATTCCTATCAGAAAACAGAAATTAAGCATTTTAGACAATTTGTCAGTGAAACTACATCAAGAATTAAGAAATTACAATCTACATCAAGAATTAATTCGATCTTTTGATTCAGATCTTTCAAGTAAGTTGCTTCTGTCAATCATTTGTCTTTCCAGAAAAGAAAAAAAAGAAAAAAAAAAGCTTACCATTCCCTACATTCATGAACTTGAATAAGTAGTATTAAATACCAATTCTTTGCCCCCCAGTTAAAACAAAACAAAATAAAACATTATTTCTAAGTGTTCTCCTAAAGATGACAACATATTTGCATCAAAAATACTTGGTAAAATATAATGAAACATCATACGTACTTTTTCCTTGCCTGTTCTTGTTCGTTTTTTTTGTGTTTGCATAAAGCTGGAGAATATGTGAAACTCTGTGAATTAGAAGGTGTTCTTTAAGATAGTAACTTGTAAGTAGGTAATAAGTAGTTAGATTTTTGGTGTATTATTCATATCCATGCTTTCCTGAGACAGCAGCCAGAATGCCCTGCTTGCAAAAAACATTGGGAAAAGGAGGATATGAGAGAGTGACAAAAATAGAAAGTTGGCTTTTGGATTATTTTGCTGCTCATATTACTTGTTTGATGCACCGGGGGCTGGTCACAGCTAAACATCATAGCTCCAGTGTCTTCTGTTCCTGTGTTTATTTACAGTTCTCTTAATTGGCATCACTGGATATGATGAATTAAGCCATACTGATTTGGGAAGACATTTGACTTTCATATGCACTTGCTTGTATGTTCATCTCAGAGCTATCAACTGACTAGCAGAGTCTTATTTACGCTTAGTAGCATTGTGGGTTTTCAGCATTGGCTTCAAGGAGATTTCTACCAAAAATGAAACATTTTCTGCTTTCTCTGCCAACGGTATGCCTGAAACGTCGTACCAGCAGCAGTTGTTTCCCTGTGTTGTCCTTCACGTCAGCCCGTGCACAGTCTGGTGGTGGTTGTGTGCAGCTTGAAATCAAGCCGTGAAGCTGGGGGTGCAGAGCTGCTGCCCCCCGCTTGCTGGGGTACCCTCGCCAAGGATCGTCACCGCAGCAGCTGGGGAGTCCTGGTCTGCCTCTGGGGTTCACACTGGTCCATACGGTCACAGCAGCGACGTGTAAAATAGATGGCAGGTCACGTTTTGAAGCAGCAGCACTAGTCTTAAAAAATGTTTGTGTTCGCTGTTGGTTTGCGTAAGTTACCTCTGTGTTAACATCACACGGGTGGAACAAAACTAAACTGAATTTCTGAAAGCTTCTGCTGCTATTTTGATGGAAATGGTTGTATTTTAATAATCTCCACGACAGAATATTTGTGTCTGGTTACTGTGTATTTTGACTGCATATATGCAGGTAAAGAAAATCAGATTAATATCCTTATAATTTATCTAAATTCATTTAGGTTAGAAGCGGAGTGATTTTAAAATAAAACAATAATCATTTTATTTGTAACAGTACCAAAATGGTCCTTAACATCAGGTTAAGTGTTACTTCTATCTACCTTTGAGTACTTATCTTGAGGAGGGAATTGTATCTTTCTCACGTTAAGGTTTACATGAAATGTAAAATAATACAGCATTTATAATGGAGCTAGTTCTCCGGATTTGTCTGCAATAGATTTCTTAAGAAAATATCACTCTTGATGCAAACTCTGAATTCCAGAGCGTCTGATATAAGTGCTATTATTTCTGAAGATCTTGCCAAAATTCCCATGTCCTCACTTCTCTCTGAAGCACGATCCAGAGAGAAGAAATAAAGCTATGGTATGTCTGGCATTATGTGCAATAGTTCATAGTACATCAGCAGTCTTTTCTGACTCTCATTCAAAATCAGGTATGAAATTTTGAAATAAAGGAAAGCTTTCAGGTTTATCATTAATGTGATTAGAGTTTAGCAAATGAATTTGAAAAGTAGCAGTTCCTACGCTCTATTTTCAGCAGATGCTGCTTAGACTTCAGAGTTGTGAGAGGTACTGAGATTCACCAGTATTTTACCAGATTTTACGTTTTCATAGTGATGATGCTAATTCACTTTAACGTGTGTAACCTGTCCTGCCTTCACTTCTACATTCATGGAGTATCACAACCACTGTGCATGAAGCTGTACAGCAAACGCCTGTGCTCCAGGTAGGCACTGTCGTGCCCCCTCCAGAGAACACCTACTTTAATGTTAGGGGTAAGACTGCACGTGGAAGGAGGTATCAGCAGGTGGTTGTTGCCAGCAATACGCGGAGGTTTCACAGCCCCAGGGGATCAGCAGAGCATCCGCAGTCACATTGCATTCACGTGTGCTATGTGACGGGAGGAGTGGTGGAGGGTGGGACAGCGCCATTGTGCCTGGGTGCACACATGGATGAACAAACCGTCTTTAAAAGAGAAAATTGCCTTGTTAATTGTTTCAGGCTGCTTCTTCAGGGAGAATTCCTATTCTTTTTTAGAGGAGAGACTAAATCTAACTCACATGACAACAGTGTCAATCGTCTGCGTGTTACTAGGTCCAGCTCCATGCCTCCATCCAAACCAGAGCTAGTGATGCTCCCTCATAACCCCTGCAGTATTGCTCCACAAACTGCTGTGCCCCCTTTAATGCCAGTTCATCACTGAATGCTAAGACTGTGGTTCAAACATGCCTGCGTCGTGGACACCAGTGCTGGCAGTATTTTGGATGGAATCCGTAGGCACTGGCTGGGGCCTGCTTGGAGTCACAGAAGCACAGAATGGTTTGGGTTGGAAGGGGCTTTAAAGGCCATTAATTCCAACGCCCCTGCCATGGGCAGGGACACCTCCCACCAGCCCTCTGAATACTGTGGTCGCCAGAGGGACTTGCTCGATGTTTGACTCACCTGAAGGAGTGGGCACCAACCACCTCCAGTAATTTAGCAGGGTTTGAGGCTAACTGGGCAGATTTAGGGTTGGCGTGGAGGAGGTTTATGAAGGAGGCCTGGGTGATGAGGAAAATGAGCGTCTAACAGCAGCCACAGATCTGCCTCATGTAGACTTATAGCAAATCTGAAATTGCTTTTTTTTTGTGGAAAAATTTTGTCATGCACATTAAACTTCTTATTTTGTTTAAAAATAAGGTCTTCCTCTAAGCAAAATACCTGAAATAAATGCCCAGATTAGTGAATGAGCCAGATTAGGATTTTAATGGATAAAGCCTTTTCTTTGTGAAATACTTCGATCAAAACCAGAATTCTTTTGTGAGCTTCTACCACAAACCACTTTTGGTAGCCTCAGAAAACGACTCTATATTATAAATTGCTCTCTGAATTTTTATATGTAATAACTGACATATTTCATTTTTTTTTAATTTATTTTGTAATTCCTTTGTTGGCAAACACAATCCTAAACCATTACAAGCTACTTATCAGACACTAGTTTTAACTCTCTTAATGTAATAATCTGGCCTTACATTCTCCAGGGTTGTAGGAATAAAGCAGTGAATGTCCACAATAATTTTCATTCAAGTATACTGTTTTAAATAATAATTCTATAGAGATGCCATAAATTCAGTATATTAGATACAAAAGCAAATAAACTTTTCTATTTTTAAGTAGGTGAATTATCACAGAAAAATATTAGACCATTTAAATTTTCCTATTTCATCTTCTTACAAAATGTGGAGAAAGCAAATTGCAAATATTTACAATGTCAAACTAATGGAAGTATAAATGATGAGCAACTTGTAATGCATGCAAAAGGAAGCCATGGTTTGCTGTGGGACTGTGGAAGAAGAACTGAATAATTCATTAGGATAGAATAAATAATAATATCTCACTGCAGCTGTTGCAGGTTTGTTTATTGATCTACCTGGCATAAGGTCCTAAAATGTTCATCACATAGCGTAAGCTAGAAAATGAAATATAGCCAAAGCACCGAACATGCCTTATTTCTGGTTTTTGGACTTAATTGTGCATCAGGGAAAAAAATCCCAAAGAGACAACATGAAAACAAAAACAAACCCCAGCATTATGTAATGAAAAATAGAAATTGTAATTTCTCTTAACACCAAAGACAGGACTACTATGGAATACTTATAACTGTAAATATCTCACAAATATTAAACAGTACTGTAAATGTCAGTAAAACTATCCTAGCGTTATGACCACTCAAACATTGCCTCATTTTGTCCTCCTTTCTACTAAGAAATATACTGGAGAGATGGGTTTACACAGGTGTCTGTAAACTACACAGTAAAATCAAGTCACAAATAGTTCAGGCCAGTTAAGACCAATGCTTTGAGTACCTCCCTGAAACATCATGGTCCACAACCAAAAAATGGCCAATATTAGCAAAGTAAATTAAATTAATCGTTAGTAACTAGCATGAAACAAAGAGCTGGCTCTCTTCTGGTTTAGACCCTTTTCTCCAGGAACCATTAGAACTGAGATTAATTAAGTAAATCACTCTGGATCACTTTTGTTACTGTCTCCACACTACCTTGTTTTTCTTGTCCCTCCATCATCACAAATAATTGCCTTTTGCCAGCCTCTGTTACATCATGGCGTGATAGCACTCTTCAGATCTTCTGGCCACCCTGTGAGCAGCTCTCCAGAATGGGGCTTCAGAGGCTGCTGAAGATTTCCAGTGCACATTCCTGTGCTTCATCAGGCTCCTTTCCACTTCTCTTCATTAGAAGAGTTGCGCCAAAATCACTCCTCCTAAAAAAAAAGTGGTTAATTTGGGACTACTCCACACCATCAGCAGCATCTTGGAAGGTAGTATCTTCCTTTGCAGCTGTGAATGTGTGACGAACACTTAGGTGCATTCATTGCTACATCTGTAGCTCAGTAAACGAGGAGTTGCTCCATGCCTGTGGTACCACGGCTGGAGAGCTGTGTGCTGTTCCCCCAGGTTCACCGAGGAATGAGTCTGGATTCCTCTGGTCTCATTGCTAAGTCACATTAAAAATATAGAAATCAAATTATATTAAAAAATAACTACTGAGACAACCTGCAAGATATTATCTTCAGGCATATTTTAGGTAAAGCCTCATTAGAAGGTTTAATGGCTGACAAAAACCCTAACGATTACAATGTTGTTTTCTCCCCCTGGTTTTGGAAAATCATTATTTCATTTTTTTCTTTTTTTTTTTTAACTATTAAGGAATGCAAGGAGGGATGATATTATAATAAGGTTCATCACTATTTGTGCCTTTTTAATGGGCTACTACTACTTCTTAGTGAAAGACTGCAGTGCAGGCTATTTTGGACATTTCAAGATGCTCAGGCTTTTAACATCATTGATTTTCTCCATCAGTGATGCTACTGTTGTCATTCTTCATCTAGAAATGTGGAAGTAAGATCTACCATACTTCACTCAAACTGTTTCTGCACCTATTCAAGGTTTTACTTGACATTGTTATCTGCTGTGTAGGTCAAACAAGTCCATTTTTGCTTAGGAAACAGAACAAACCAAATCAAACCAATGCAAATAGAGCTGTCTCATCTGTTTTGGGGAGATGATTCTGGGCATTCAGGCCACCTGCTTACTTTTCCTTCTGTCTGGGATGCCAGAGAGTGCAACCAGACCCAAAAGTGGCAGTGGAAGTGCTGGAGGGAGTAGTGTGACTTTCCGTGCACATAAGCAGCACCTTGCTCCAGTCCTGTGAGCTTCAGATGCTGCCCAAAGGAGGGCAATTGCTAGCGGATAGTCTTCTTCATTTGCTGAAGCTTTATTGGCTGGTTTGGTTGGTTTATGCCAGCCTCTGACAAAAAGTTGTGCTCCAAATGTCTTTGCTGCCCCCAGCTCACCTGGCCGACTTTCTCCATCAGTCATGCTCACGTAATGTTTCGGCACTGGTCCTGCAGACAAAATAAGACCCTCTGTCACAGGGTTTTCTGGTCAATCAAACTAGGCTTCAGTCATCTCCAAAGCCTTTACATCTTACTGATGAGTCCTAGACTTCTGTTTGAAAAGAACATGCAGCTTAGATGCTAGGTGTGTTATTGGTAGTTGTTTGAACATGGATTCTAAAGCACAGTTTAAGCTATTTAAATATCTATGGTAATTAACTGAATATTTCCTTTCTGCTTGGTTTAAAAAGGTCAGCCTGCCTTTGTGCCAGTTTTCAGATCTTTCCAGCATTATTCTTCAGTTTCCTAGACAGTGTGCCAAACACCTGGAAATGCAATCAGTTTCCAGATCTGCATCTTTTGCTTATCAAGCGTGAGTGTACAGTGGGGTGATAAGTTAATAAACATAAGTCATTCATGTTCTGTAGGGCAGATATTGGCAGGCCAGTGGTAGTAAACTGCGAGTGGCTCTCAGTGCACTGTGCGCGCATGAGTATTTTTCCAAAAGACTGTAAGCCATTATAGGTGATTCAGACTTATGCCATAACAGAAATGTATTGCAGCAAGGAAGACTTCTAGAAATTAAAAGTAATTGAGGTTCCAATACATGACAACAATAACAGTTTGGCTTCCCTTTTTGTGACGATCTCCTGCTTGTAAATTGCCAGAGGCAACATTCTTTACTTGCTTATTCCAACTGAAAGATTTGCAAAGGTAACTAATTTCATCCTCTGCTTCACTTCTTAGAAACGCGTTTTTTTCTTTTCCCTTCCAAAAATGTAACCTGAATTCTTCTAATTTGTCATGGTGGTTATTTTGGGGGTTGGTAAAATCATGAATGTTTCCAACAGAATTGTGAACATTCCTTCCTTCTTGTACTGAACAGAATCCTGTTTTGAAGCTTGATATAATTCTAAAAGAGTATTACAGTCCACTGAAATTACCTGTGAAGTGCTTGGAAATTGCTTATAAATTGCATAGAATACTTTCTTTACGCTACATATATATCTTTGTGCATGCATGAAGATGTTAAAACACATAATTCAAGAAAAAGTGTGCAAGTTACATTTACATTCATGTATATGTGGGTAAATTCAGATGAACTATTTCTTAAAATCTAGTCAAGACCTATCTAGTCAATACATACATGTATATATCTGTGCAAACTCTAGCATCCTTCCCCTCAACATAGACCTGCCATATTAACAAATTATTATGCTTGTATAAAAGAAGACTAGACACTAAACAATTTTAATTTACCTTCAGATGAAACAGTGACATTATGGCATATCCAGAGGCATACTCTCTGAATTTTGGTTACAGCAGGTTTGGGGGCTTTTTTTCTTTCTTTCCTTTTTTTTCTTCTTCTTTTTTTTTTTTTTTTTGGTTTAATGCCTACCATGCAATGACAAAGGTTTATTTTCCCTTTGTTCTTTTCAGAGTGCTGCAGCAGCTCCCAGTCCAGTGCTAGGAAACATTCCCCCAGGAGATGGCATGCCAGTAGGTCCTGTACCACCGGGTTTTTTTCAGGTATTCAGAACAATTATGATTACAGGATTTTTAGGATAGAAAATCCTCAGTAATACTGTTTAAAAGTCTGTAGAAAAGGTCCTGTTTCTAAAATACGTCTCACTATATGGTGCATTACTGGAGAGTTATTTTTTAACAGCAGTAAATAGGTGGAAAGGAAGGGCTTTCTTTGATCGACAATTGTTCCGTTTCTGAAATAGTACAGCACAGCTGATTTCAGAATTTCCAGGATAAGAAATGGTAGTAATGTATGAGTAGAGACTGAAAATGCTTGAATATAATTTTATGACAATTTCTTATGATAAAGTATTACAATTTCAGTGGACTTAAGAACTTTATTGGTCATGTCTAGCTCTGTGGTAAAGCCACATGCCAGATTTTGAAGATGTTCAAGTTTCAATGGGAGTTATACCCAGGCAGTTAAGAATATCCCATTGAGCATCCTTCTTCATTCAAGATCTCAACTCTAATGCCTATAAAACAAGGCAGCTCTCCCACTCTTAAATAACTTAAGAGCAGAGTTTTGCACCTTACTGACTTGATCTCACAATGAGGAGGAAACTACTCTAATTTCCAGGATTGTGGTGTGGGGAGAAAATCATGATAGGAATCTTCTGTTCTATAAAAAGCAGGTGTTGAGATCCAGGTAGAGACAACTGTCTTTTTGTCTTCCTGGAGATATGTAGTCAAAAGCATATTTCATCTAGGGAAAAAAAAAATAAAATGAGAGAGAGAAATGTTTTACTTCACAGCTCTGTATTCTTTTAACCAAATGGTGACTATACAAAATTAGTGGGGTATCAGCAGTCTTCACTTTGTGTTTTTGGCCTGTTCATGAGTGGCAACACTATTTGTACGGTGTTCCTTTTCCATAGTCTCAGAGGGAAAAAATGCTTTATGTGATATTGATACCTACCTAGAGATCCTAAATCTGGCATGAGCATGTTATTCCCTGGATCAACGCAAAAAATGAGGTGTGATTTTCAGTGCATGAATGAGAAGATATTTGTAACTGTAGTATAAAATATCTTACTGTTGCCAGTGACAAAATCCTCAGGAGTTGGCAGAAGTGATTAATTGTTTTATTTCTGCTTTTCCTGTTTTGAGCAGTTGGTTAGGTAGAGTTTTTTAAACATATTTTTTTATTTTCTTATTGTGCAAATATTACACTTTTTCTTATTTCAGCCACCCACTCCAGTCATAATGTCAAAATAATTAAATCTTAATGCCTTTTTTTTTTCCCCTTGTCTTTTAGGACAGTTAGGAAGGGAAAGGGGCACAGATAGGTCAATTGTATGAAGAGAGGAGAGAATAATAATTTTAAAGGTTTTGCAGGAGAAGGGTGTGGGTTTTTGTTTGTTTGTTTCAACCTATAAACTCATGAAAAGACTTCTATCCATTCTAAGTCTTTAAAGATGTAAGAAAGACAAGGTGATAGAAAGTTAAGGTTAACATGAGTAAACTTCTTCTCTGTTAGTATCTGAATTTGGTTGGACGTGGCACTAAAGGACGTGTTTTAGTGATGGGACTCAGTAGGTCAGGTCAATGGTGGGACTTGATGATTTGAAGGTCTTTTCCAACCTATTTTGGTCTTTTTCAGCTTAGATAGGTCTTTTTCAACCTATTTGAGGCCCCACTGACAGCCTTGTCTTTTTCCAAGGCCTGGGTTTGAAAATAAACTGAGGAAAATCTATTTTCAGTGTCATAGTTTGTGACATTAACCAGAGCTGTAATAACTCAGCAGGACATCTGGGGAGCCTTCTGCAAGGCAGGTTCCGAGAGCTGATGCGCACCGTCCAGTTTGGGCTCCTCTAGGCTTCACCATGTACCTCTTGTTGAGCCTGCGCCATCGTGTGTCTCTGAAATATGCAATACTTGAAACAAGTTCCTTAAATGTTAGGGATGTGCTTTCCTTGGTTGGATGGCTTAGTTAACAAAACAAGCGTTTTTCAAGAGATTATTAGTTTTCACTGTAAGTCATCTGTTTATGAATGTATATAATGAAATTGCATGTTAGTAACAAAAACAAGTGTAAGTTTGATGGCAGATACACTGATGTGATTGGGAGCAATCCCAACAAAGGGAGCTAAGCCAAAATGAAGTCAGTTACATCAAAGTGCACGGAAACACTGAGGTATGTACAAAGCAATGTGTACAGACAGTCCGTGACAAGGTGTTGTGGGGTTGGAGGGTGTGTTGTCAAGAAGCAGCTAGTATCTGGGTGTAATACCTTCCAAGCTGAATCTTACCAATGTCAACTTATATGAGGACAAGAAAATATATTGGCAGACATAGCTGTGTATGTGAAGCTTGAAAAATTTGAAGAGCACCATCATCTGTTGCTGTAAAAAGCAGG
The DNA here is from genome assembly GCA_011075105.1 of Heteronetta atricapilla. Taxonomy (NCBI): domain Eukaryota; kingdom Metazoa; phylum Chordata; class Aves; order Anseriformes; family Anatidae; genus Heteronetta; species Heteronetta atricapilla. The sequence goes on along the minus strand of CM021763.1, from coordinate 77,120,188 downwards.
TGAAAAGACAAGCAAGAAAGAGAAAATAACCGCTCATCCAAACTTACTTCCTCCATAGATGCTTGCATCCTAGTACATCTTTAACCAGAAAATCAGTTTCTGTATGCTCTTCTGCAATTTCACCGATCCTGGCAGATCACAAGAATAAACCAAATTACAGAAAACATGTTAATGTTAAATCTGTCTTTGAATACTGGCAAACTGCAGCCACTTTTCTGTGGTCTTCTGTAAAGGAGGAGCTGAATTTGCACTCAAACCTGCAACTTGCTTCTTGACCATGAAAGTGAACAATTTTGTTTCTCTTATGAGAGTTGGAATATTATAGAAACAGTGGGAGATTGGTACTTAACATCAGTATTTAGTTCACTAAAACTTTGTACTACAAAAACATTATAACAACCCAACTTATTGCAACCTAAAATTTATCTGGAAGACCATCATGGGATGACAAAGCTGCCTTTTGTTGCTTTTGTGGAAATGTTTGGTTTGGTTTGGGCTAGGCTAAAGCTGTTGACAGCCAGTGCCTGTAATAATAATCCAGTACAATAGCATGGCACACGCTGGCAGATCAATATGGGAGCGGTACGATTCTCAAGGAGAATCTGCTAAAATCACTACTCTGCTCTTTGTAAAGGGAAGTTTTTGAGTGGATATAGGCCACTACTGCTGACATTACTCAGCAGTCTCTGTACTTTTATGCCTGGTCGTATGAGGTGGAGTTCTGAAGACAGCAGCTGGATTGTACCTCTAAGCTTGCATTTTTATATTTCTGTTCAAGTTAGGATTAGAGCTGAGCACTACAGTGCTGAAAACCTTATGGTGATACAGTGGAAGGAAGGTGGTGGAGTTGTGTACAGCTGTTACCATCAACTGTATTTCCTTTTGTTTTAATATAGTGGCTTAAAATGTCAAAAATAAATCTGCAAAGTCAACAGGTTTATGTGATTTAGGATGTGTTTCTATTTCACCTACTGGTGTGCATACATTTAAATGTAACTTTTAATGTCATGGGTATGCGTTTTTTTTGTCTGCAGGGCCTCATCTTCCTTCAGTACTTAGAGTAGCTAATACTCTGGAAATAAACTGGGGTTATACAGTAACTGAATTTCTTCCTGCTTCATGAGGAGCAAGACTGAATATGTGGGACTACAGAAGGATTGAGGAAAATAATGCTGTGGTACACGATTCTTAAATCCCAAATAGGAGAACCTAAAGAAATTTTAGAGTTGACTTTGTATCAGGCTGAAATAATGGGACTTAGGTCAAGTGCTAATCTGTGAGTGCGATGTCTGGAGGGTCAGCACTTCTGATAAGTCGCTTTCTTAAATATGAAGCTTCAGAGAAGGTTAAGGGTTGAGAGTGAGAGTGTTGGACTGGATGTTATGTTAAACTAAGTGTGCAATTCATTTCTTGGGCACCCACATTTTCACTGGGTTACCTAAGATGTGTCATTTCAATTCTTTTTTTTTTTTTTTCATGTGTCTCCACCTATAAAAAGGAATATCATAAGGGAAAATCCTTTTAAAAGATTATGAATTGCTTGGGCAATAGAATCATAAAGCTGTCTTAGGTTCCAGAAGGATAAAGATGACCGTATACGTGTCTGAAATTCTCATCAAACTCCAGTCCAAGTCTCAGAAATAAATTTGCCAGTGTTGCTCTCTACACCACCACCTGCGGGGAGCTAAGGTGTGAAGAAAGCAGTTAGCTACTACATTAATAAAATCATCAATGACATTTTCCATGCCATTTTTAAGCACCAGATTTAGTCTTCTTTAAGTTTCTTCTTGTGGCCATCCATAGATATCAATGCAACCTAGTCTTGTCTTCATCCTGGTTTTTGGAGTCCTGCCTGATACTGAAACATTAGGATTTCTGGAGGAGTGAAATAATATTTTAGTAATTATTTACCTTCAGATACAGATACTGGAGAATGCATATAATGTCAGCAAAGTTTTACGCAGGTTATCATGTAAGGTGAGGAAATTAATCCACTTGTGATCAAAAAGGATTAGGTCATAACATTCAGAGATTTTAACATGCAATCACATTTCCAGTTCCTGGTCTGAGAACCACATTTTCCACTGTGGTTCCATGCAGCGCAGAAGGGTTTTTGGAAGTTGTGTTGGATACAGGCTTAGCACAACCCTTAAAGCATTCAGTGCTAGCCTCGCTCCACTCCTCCTGAGGACAAAGAGATATGAAAAAATGCATGGTTTATACTTGTGTATTAGTGGTATGGTATGCATTAAAAAATAACAGCATGAACATTTAGAAGCATGGTTGTGGAAATTTTGAAGTCCAGGTACACTTTCCTTCTGTGCCACATGCCTGTGTACCCATTTGAAGTGTGAGAGCTGCATTCAAGTGCATACCAGTACTCCATGCAGTGAAGTGCTGGTGCATTTCCACCTCTCTCTTCATTGATCGTTAAATCAGCTAAAATATTTGAGATATATTACATTTGTGTTTTCACAAAATGCTTATTTGATCTTTGTTGTTAGTAATCAGCTTTACTAATCAGATGAACAGAAGCCAGAGGAAAGTTTTTGAGATTGTGTTAAGCATGGTGTTTCAGTTTTTAAACAGCATGAGAAGTATTGATTGTGTAGGATTTTATTCACCTTTTAGTTACTTTTCCAGGCTTAACACAGATAAATGTAGAGTTCTAGGTTCTCATCCAGTGGAATTCATTGTATTTCTCCAAGTTAGTGTCAACTAGCACTGCAGAAGAGCTGACCCAGGTTACTTACTCCTGCAGTACAATTATGAAAAACAGTTAAATGCATATTTAATTAAACACCAGTTATCTTCACCTCTTTTATTACATGGTTGATCAAAAGTTTGCTATGTCTGCATCTGTGTAAAGAACCTTTCTTTTGTTTTAACGGCACTCAGCCAGAAAACAATATTGACTTTGTACTTCACCCGCCTGAGAGACACGGCTGAATAGTTAACTCATCAAGTGCTAAGTGAGATGTGGAGGAAACAGGTTGTTTGATAATTCAAAGTTCACTTTTTTAATTTGGTAGATTAAAAAAAAAATAAAGTCTACCACTGACTGTAACTTTTTCACGTGTACATGTATATATTAAAAAACATTACTTTTTTTTGGATCCAACTAGTAAATATTTGTTCTAGTTGAGCTTACCACTAAACCTCATTTCCACTGTGCATATATTCTAAAGGAATTGTCATGTAGTTTGCTTCATTCACCAATTTGTGATAAGCAGATATACTTGGATAGGCATAGGAAAAATGTGTTGACACCATGTTTGAAAAACAAATGTTACATATTGCTCTTATATAAAGGAAAAAAAAAATACAAACCCAACCCCCCAAATAATGTAAGGCTGTTGTGCCATCTAGTGGCAGTTGTTCAACCTCATCTGAGCTTAATAAATATTATTCTAAAATAGTATTTTTAGCCTTGTTGTGCTTTAGTAGAGCTGACCTAACGTTTTATGAGAGCTTTATTACAGTAAGGCACATGAGCAAAGTAACTCTTGCATTTCTCTTCCTGCCTAGCATTACTATTTGCCATTAAAAAATGAGTTTAAATAATATTTTAAGTAGTAAAAATAACCAAAGTAAGTTGGTGAATTAAAAATGAGTAACACACACCTCTTTGCTTTTCAGAATGTGGGCAGGAAATAATTTATATGTAAAAAATAAATTGTACTTTTTTAAGCCTCTGTGTAAGGCTGTGAAACCTCTGCAGCTTTTTAGAGGTCAGTGTCCAGTGAGTTCTCCAAATAAATGCTGAAGGCACCTGTACATCCCTCAGACTAGAAGGCATGTGGGCGCCCAGCCAGCCCACCCACGGCCCTTGCAGGCACCCGGTCTGGGTGGTACCAGCCTGCTGCAAACAGCACCGCGGGCCTGGGGTCTGCCGAGTACCCAGTCCTCCACGTCAGCCCCTCCACACGCACAGAGCATCCCCCCAGACTGCTTGTTTGAGCAAGCATCCAGCAGCAAGGAAGACGAGGAGGGAGAAATCCTCTGGCGTGCATTCAGAGCGGTGTTGGAGAGGCTCTGTTGTTGCTGTGAATTGTCCACCAAGGGGTCGTTGTTTGTGCAAGGAATGAAGATTCCTAATTCCAGCTGCTAAATGACGTGAGTAGAACTAAAAGACGCAGATGCCACTCAGACAGATTTTTGCAGGACCATGATGTGCTTCTACACAGATTAAAAAATGTCTACTTTATCTTTGAACCCCACTGAACTGGTTCAAATATCGTCCTACCACAGTCCTCATGTAGGCTCCTGGTTTTCCAGGGAATTACTATGTTTTATTCCCTCTCTGAATTTTCCTTCAAACAGCCGGCCACACATAGTTAACATAGTTATCTTTAATTGCTGGTCTTTGTGTTTTCCTCACTCTTGTGGCACTGCTTGCCCTTTCTGAGAACAACTATAAACTTGTTCACGTGAAACAACCTGTGGGTGGCAGTTGGGAAATCCATGTTCTCCGTGATGCAAAATCTGCAGCCTGCCCTTTCTTAGCTTCTGGTGAAGGATTGAACAAACCAGCTGTTTTGTATTTTTCAATTTTGAACCATGGATTCCCTTGCTCCTGGTAAATCCATGGCACAAATGAAACTGTGAGTGACACATGCACACCTTTATTTTTACTTGGGAAAGCAAGTAGCTATTTATTACTAGGTTTGCATGTAGAAAGTCTCAAACTTCTCTTGCAAAATCAAAATCTGTTGTACCTTTTTTATTTTTAAACGAAAATACACAAATCATTAAAAATGAACTGGAGCATGACTAAAATTAGCTAGTTTTGCTACATGTTCACACCCATCATAAACTCCAGTGAAACAAGTGAGATAATAGCAGGTTAAAAAGTGAAAAGTTGAAGCATTGGACCCCAAGTAGAGCAGATAGAGTGAAGAAGCATGGAAAATGTCACGGACTGCAATACATTACTGTAAGCAAATGACTCATCATCAGAGCTGGAAATATAGGTTGTGAGTGAAGCTAGCAGCTCTGCTAGGCCTTGCAAAGCTTTGAAAATACGAAAGTGCATTTTAAAGGGGATTTTTTTTCCTATGGGTCTACACAATTGATGTTAGTAAAAAAAAAAAAACTTGTATTTTTGCAATCTGTGATGCTTGTAAATGTATCCACCCGCCCTAGTGCATGAAATTATGCATATGTCTCTACATCTTTGCAGAATTGAGATATGTGCCTTTTTGCCCTTCTCAGTATCACATTGCATCTTAAAATATTTAAAAAATTAATTTGATTTCTTAGACTATGTGGGTGTGGTATAACATCTAAAAAGATCTCCATGTAGCTTGTGTTTGTTCCTTATTGCTCGTTCCTTTTCTCCAAATGCCAGAAAGTCAACTTCCAAAAAGATAGAGGTGTCTAACATCTGCTGGCTTTGATAATTCCATCCTGTAGTTGTGGTAATGGTTTTGCTGCTCGTAACTGCTAGAACAAATTAAAACTGCTCAGCTTGAGTAGCTAAATAAGCTTTGAGCCCACACTTCCCCACCTCCCCATCCACATGCACAATTTCAAGCAACCACAGACCCGCTGCCAGCTGTGGAGTAGGGAGGGAAGGGAGGGAATTAGGCATAAGTTATTTACCTCAGGGGTCTGCCCTGAACTTTTAGCACCTTGCCCTTAATGCCAGTTCTCTGTTCATGGGGTAAATGTCACAAATTCAAGGGGCTGACCATCCACCCAAACCGGTCATCTAGTTGCTGCTGAAATGTACTTAAAGGTAGGTGAGGGATTGGTTTTTTGTATGCAGTGGTTCCTTCTGCTGAGGTTAATTCAGCTCCTGTCGTAGTCTGGTTGTTGTAGTCTTTACATGAACCACAAGTGCCTAGGTCTCAGAACCTTGGAAGAAGATAATGCATTTAGCTTCAAAATACTATGTTTATTAAAAGTAGCAGCAGGAATAACAAACTCCAGCTTGTCATTTTCAAAGTTCCAAAAAATCAGTTGTGTATTGTAGTCAAGGTGACTAGAAGGTTCACTGAATTTAAGGGAAGTCTCCAGCTCAGTGAGCTGTGTGCATGTCTGAATTAAAAAAGCATGGTTTGCTTATCTGTTTTAAAAGGGAGATACTTGATCTTTCAGTTTTAAGTTTGAAGTATCTTATTTTTTTGTAGTTTAATAAGAACTGAAGTCAAAACCATTAACCCGATTTAAAATATATAGCAGCCCATTTTAAAATGTGTTTCTTTCAAAACTGCCATTATATACCATGTGCATAATTTAGCCTTTCTCTCCCGCTTGCTAAGTCTTTGTGAGCACAAGATAATGGCGCTTCCCACAAAGTCAGATAGATTTAATAATAGTACCATTCCTAAAGATCATCCATCATCAGAATCGGTGTTATTTACTTTCTTAAATTTCTGGAGAAGTAGGCAGGCTGGGAGGCAGATCCTGCTGCTCACATCACAGAGAGATGTTTAGCTGGGGACAAAAGGAATGTATTTTGAAGAGGATTTTTTTTCATCACTTTTCTATGCAGAGTGTGCAAGTTACATATTCAAAGTTTTGTGGTATTCTTTCATAGTAGAATGAGCCCTGTATTTATTGGCTAGGGATAAGGCATTCTTTTTGTTTGAAATGCTAGTACTGTGCTGTTTATAACTTTTGGAGCCTTATATGTGGAAAAACAGAGGTCCATGGAAGGCTTTTAATTTTTATTTTATTATTATTATTATTTTAATATTAGTCTGTACTCTGAATTAAATCAAAGCTGTTAATGTTGCAATTTATACATTGCCAGACCATGTCAGGCTGCTCTTACAAAATAAAAAACACCAAAACCATTTTTATGGGGATCTTCATCTGCAGTACAGAGAATAACCTACTCATGAAAATGGATATGGTCATCAAAAAAGGCCAGCATAAGGAGACATCCTGTCTTTATGCTGAGAAGCTTACATTATTTTATCTGAAACAGTGTAGATTAAAACAACTCTTTTGATTTATTCTTGTAGATATGCAGCGTGTAACCCCAGTTTCAGCTCCAAAATACTTTAGCAAAATACAAAACAAAGACCTCTAACACAGTATCAGCTTTTTGCAAAGCAAAAGAGGACAAGAGGTTTTGTATAATTAACAGTAAAATGCAACTGAATAGGAAATAATTTCTGTTAAGAATTGATGATAGCCTGTCTGAGCTTCATAGAGGATAAGTTCCATGTTTATGCTTATCAGCAGACTGCGCCAGCACAAGTGTGTCATTTTTGAGAGCTAATTTAGTATGGTCCTGGTTGGAATTAAAATGTGTTAATCAGGAATGTCTTAAACACTGCGGTGACTGTCATTGCCAATGAAGATGTCCACAAAAAATGCAGAGGAAACTAAATAAATATATGAATTGTAAACTAACTTGGATAAATTCTTCATGCATATTTTATGGTTCATTACTGTACTTTTTAAGAGGACAAAACCATATATTTTATAGTGGAAGCACTCACACCAGTGGTCGTTGTAAAGTACCTCTAAATCATTCTGTAAAATGCAGGAGTCTTAAGGACATATATTAAAACATTACTTCCTAATTTTTTTTTCAATACTGACACCATAATAAGGAAATTAAATAAAATCATCAAGTAGTCTTATTTTCATACTATAAATAGTTAAGTTATGTTAGTTGTTTTAATCAAGAACAGAATTTGAAAACCAAAAAAGTGAATACGAATCATAGTTTCAGAGACATAATATAAAACTTGGCAATTTAATTATTTTTTTATCAGGAAGGGAGAACAAAGATTTTTGTTTTGTTTCACTTTTTCCATTTTAGCTAAACCGTATGCCATGCACTTGAACTTTTAATTAATATATTAAGGGATTTGACCTCTAAGAGAATTCACATCTAGTTTCTGATTGTGATGAACTTGGACCTTTTTATTATATCTGCTCATCAAGTAATGGCACAATTAAATTAAAATGGTTTATTGTAGCATGGGCACAAATAACAGTTGTGATTCCATTTGTAGTTTCTAGTGACAAGTAGAATTTAGAGTTTGTGCACATTATGGTGACTGAATTATGCAAACAAATTAAAACCATTTCAGTCCTTTTCTATACCAAGTGCTTAAAACTGTGTTTTTAACCTTGTATTTTTTGTTTTGCGATGTGCTCTTTTTACCTTTTTAAGAGGAGTTCTCCAGATAGGAATAAATACTATCAGCCAATCATGGTACTGAGACACACAATCTAAAGAGATATTTCTAAATGTGATGGAGCAGGTAAAGAAATAGCGTTCTAACAAGAAGATTCCAGTTAGTTTTTTTGTTTGTTTGCTTGTTTGTTTTTGGTGTGTGTGGTTTTTGTTGTTGTTGTTTTGGGTTTTCTTTTGGAAGCATACATGTAGAGGTGGCTTTGTGAAGCCCAGCAGAGCTATGTCTGCAGGTCCTGGTGGAAGCACAGGTTCCTCTGCTTTCCTACGTCTTATCAGCCGCAGTAGGAGCATGGCACTTGCATCCTCTTCCAGATCCGGATTGAGCTGTGGCTAGAGACATGCCCTCTCCCTCTCCACTGTCCACCAGCAACCTGATGGTGGAAGAGGAAGGGCCTTGTGCCCAAGTCCCCTGGCAGGCCCAGCCTGTTCTCCTCATGGACACCACGCACTGGTCAGGCTTGGCTGGTGCCATGCTGAGGCACTCCAGAGGAGGAAACACAGCCGTGTTTGTGTGAACACACAAGAGCCCTCTGGTACGAGCCCGTGGAGACGTGGTGCTGACGCTGGGAGGGAAGGCCTGAGCCAAGTGTCTCCAGTGCATCCCATTGCTGAGGTTGGCCTGTGTCACACTCCGCGAGTAGCCCCACCACAAACCAGTCAGCCCCAGAGGGGGTATTTGGGCCAGCTGAGATGGGTTAAACTACTGCTCGGCTTTCTCCAGTTGGCTTAAATGCATTTATTTAAAACAGATTGTTGATGTGCTTTAAAAAAATACCTTTCATCCTGCTTTGACCAGAGATCTTCATATTCTCTCAAGCTGGAAAAAACCTTTTAATACACTGAGCTGGAAAGATGTTAATGTGGCTCTAGAGGAGTGTTGTTATTTTAAACCACCCTAACTGAAAAAGATTTTTATTTTTTTTTTCATGCCATGTAGACAAGGTTCTCCTGTTCAAGCATTATTCATTCCATTTTATCCCCCTCAGAGAAACAGCCCTTGCTCCTTGCTTTGTTCGTTGTCATTTTGTCTCTTAGTGTTTTTACTGTTAGCAGATGAGTGCAACCCCACCATCACTCATGCCCAGTAACTGTAGTAACTGCAGTAATTCCTTTTGAACTACATTTACTTGTTTTCCTGATGTGTGCTTGTTTGTTATGTGAAATTGTACTATGCAGTATAACAAAGCATAGGGTATCATATAATATGCATATATTGGAACAGATACAGATATTTATGGTAAATACATTCTCATTAAGCTAGGAATAGGAATTGAAATGTGAGCAATATTGAGGATTACTTATTTGAATGTGGATTATTGAAAAATTTGCAATTTATGTGGAACAATATGTGGTCGATTAAATATAAGAGTTTGAGAAAAAAGTATAACAAATGTCAATAAAAAAAAAAAACAGAACAAAAAAACCAACAACATCAACAACAACAACAAACAGCTTAGCCATATTTGGAAGCACATTATATTCCCAATTTTTGGAAGGGAAGTAAATTTAAACAAGCAGATTTCTTGAAACCTGTAGTACCATCTTTTAAGAAAATTTATTCCACTAGTCTTAAGTACATGAAAACTAAAATGCATCATATTATGGAGACACATAAGAAAGGAAAATATAGTAAGAATTATACAATTGACATGGAAACATGCTGGCTTCTGTGAATTTATGTCATCAAATTCCCTGTGGATATTTTTTTCTAAAATAATTTTTCCTGAATATCAGAACCAGAATGTGGTCTGTGAGACTGATGTCTGATGCTTCAACATTATTTGACTTCTGTACTAGAAACTTATTATCTGCTTGTCCTCTTGTTTTCCCAGAGATTAAGAAAAATAGTATTTCACATTTTTTTATGTTGTATACTCACACACACCCATACCCACACCCACACCCACACACCCACGCACAAACAACTTGCAAAATGTTATTAGATATGCAGTTTATAAGCTATCCTTTACTCTTTTTGTACTCTACTGGATTTTTTGTTTAGTAGAAAGATAAAATACTAGAATTTGTGGCACCATCATTAAAATTCTCAAACTTCTTTTTAAATGTTTTAAATAATTTGACATGAGTAAGCGCAAAGAGTTTTCTAAATTTAACATTTAAAATCTTGATTTTATTTTGTGTAGTATCCCTCTTCTTCAGCATTTCATTTACATTAAGTTGATAAATATGTATGTTCTGTTGTGACTGCACAGGAGGTTTTTTCTATACCACACTTCTTTTTCATTCAGTTTAGAAAGTTTCTGCTTATATGCCTTTGGTCTCAGCTGCTTGACAACAGTCTTCAGCATGCAATTTTTCACAGAATCACAGAATCATCTAGGTAGAGACCTCCCAAGATCACCTAGTCCAACCTCTGACCTAACACTAACTAACTAGTCCTCCACTAAACCATATCACTAAGCTGTACATCTAAATGTCTTTTAAAGACCTCCAGGGAAGATGACTCAACCAATTCCCTAATGCCTAACAACCCTTTCAGTAAAGTTCTTCCCAATATCCAACCTAAACCTCCCCTGGCGCAACTTTAGCCCATTCCCCCTCGTCCTGTCACCAGGCACGTGGGAGAACAGACCAACCCCCACCTTGCTACAGCCTCCTTTGAGGTACCCGTAGAGAGCGATAAGGTCACCCCTGAGCCTCCTTTTCTCCAGGCTGAACAAGCCCAGCTCCCTCAGCCGCTCCTCATAGGACTTGTTCTCCAGGCCCCTCACCAGCTTCGTCGCCCTTCTCTGGACTCGCTCAAGCACCTCCATGTCCTTCTTGTAGCGAGGGGCCCAAAACTGAACACAGTACTCGAGGTGCAGCCTCACCAGAGCTGAGTACAGGGGGACGATCACTTCCCTAGCCCTGCTGGTCACACTGCTTCTTATACAGGCCAGGATGCTGTTGGCCTTCTTGGCCACCTGAGCACACTGCTGGCTCATGTTCAGCCGACTATCAGCCATCATTCCCAGGTCCTTCTCCACCTGGCAGCTCTCCAACCACTCATCTCCCAGCCTGTAGCTCTGCCTGGGGTTATTGCGCCCCAGGTGGAGGACCCGGCACTTGGCCTTGTTGAACTTCATGCAGTTGACCTCAGCCCATCGGTGCAGCCTATCCAGATCCTCCTGCAGAGCCTTCCTACCCTCGAGCAGATCGACACACGCACCTAACCTGATATTGTCTGCAAACTTACTGAGGGTGCATTCGTTCCCTCATCCAGATCATCGATAAAGATATTAAAGAGAACTGGTCCCATACAAAATTACTGAATTTTATAACTGAAGGCAGTAAATACAATATACTGGAGTTCACAGATGTGTTCAGTAAGCTGATTTCCAAACATGTTTGCCATACTCATTGGGTATTTCCGTAACTTGTATGACCCATTTCCAAATGCTGGTGGTGCCTCCACCTAGGACTGTCTTCTCAGTTGTGGCTTAGGTAAGACACTCTTGCCTTATTTTTTGTTATTTTTGTTTTCTTCACGTTCTTTCATTTTGCTTTGGTTTATTTTGGGCTTTTTGTTCCTTTTCTTAATACATCACTGAAGTTATGTGCCAGTTCCTGAACCCCGTTTGAGAAGTTAATTGTAGCTAAGGGTAGTGTGAAGGCATTATTTATATCTTCTCATACTCAGTCTAATGTCCCTGTTGTGAATTCAAGCAACTTGAAGGTTGCATTAGTTGCTGTAAACCCTTGAGAGCCATTCCTCAATCTGGAAACTATTGCTGGAAGGAACCACTCCAGTAAAATTCTTTTTCCTTGGGCAGATCAGGTTCTTGAGAGCTTGTATATTCAAATACACTGCTCAAGCTTTCCCATATATTGAGCAAGATCTGGCTATGAGATAACATATGTGTTACTGCACCCTTCTGCACAGAGAGGGTTCTAGGATATATGTCTTTTGGCCCCTTGTCTTCTTCCTACCTGACGGCAAAAGTTGGCATAGCATTATTAAATCATGTTACCTGTCTTTTGGTATATTCTTTGGACTTAATTATTTCTATTTTTGCCTTTCTTATTTTTTAATAGTCATGTGTCTATAATCCTTTTTTCCAGAGAGACGGAGGAAATCCTCTTGTAATCTGTGCATGGTTTATAGCTGTCTTACAGCTTGTGAGCTGGGATAAGCAAAGAAGAGTTTGATTCATTGATGTGTGATACCTAACCAATACCTTTTGCTGAACTCTTGTGACAAATCAGGAGTCTGTCTTGCAGTGAATTTAGTATAGAGGACCACAAAGGGTTTTAGACTATCAAGATGCTGAATAGTGAGTTGACACAAGTCTGGGTTAGCAGGCAGAAATGCCTGCCTGTCTTCAGCACACAAATAATTTATTTTTTGTGTTCACAAATCAAGCACCGCATGGACCAATTTAAAATTGATCTTCACTCTTTTTAAATTAGTGCATATACTTTGAACCCATTATTTATATATATGGATATATTGGATATATATGCTGCAATATCTCTAAGAGAAGGGGATAAGAGAGTTGCATGAAGTTAAGGAAAGACAGAAATAAAGTCATTTCAAGCAACACTCAACAATGAAGTAAAACCAGTTAAGAGACTAATTCCTAATTACAAAGGATGTAGTAAAACACCACATATGACCAAAAAAAAAAAAAAGCCAGCTAGCCGGCTGCTTGAATTCTAGTCTTTTAGAATGCCTAAATACTTCATGTGTGTCATACTTGAAAAAAATAAATTGTTTCTAATGTATTAAAAAGTCATTCATTTTAAAGGTATTTTCATTAAAATATTTGACAGAATTTCTGTTGTGTCTTGGTAGAGCTTTTTATGGGCAAACATGATAATAATGATGGAGAGGGAGAAAGTTAATAACACAAGCATTAAAGTATTTATTTTTTTTCTTTTGGTAGTAGAATTTTTTATGGTAACCTGAAGTACTAAATGCTGAGCCAAAACAGAGTAAAAATTTTAAGAATTATATTTGAACTTGAGTATGTCACCACTTTCTGCAATGCTGTATAACACATTAATGACACATACTCACCAAAACATTACTTGCTGTGGGCTTGTTAGTTCATATATTTTCCTGCCCATAGAGTACCATCTTCAAGTACAGTATTTATATCCAAGGATAATCAAGAACTATAAGAGCTCTCTGAAATTAAGTCATTCATTGCTCTTCTACTTGGGTTCAGTTGCTTAAAGAATGGGAGAAGGTTTAAACATTTCCACAAATATCTAAGAGAAATGTATAGATATATTTACAGTAAGTAAAATTTCTTTTAAGATAGAGTAAAATTGAAGAGACTCCTATAGTTATTCATTATTATGCAATGAACTAACAAGTCATTTAAGAACAGATGCACTGGCTCTCAAGTAAATGTTTGATTTGATGCTTGCATAACAGTGCATCAAGAAAAAAGATCACTTACTATATTATTTCAGAGAAGAATCTTATATTTAATCTGTAAGGTTTGTATTAAATAGTTATTAAGTAGACTTGAGACCTTATAAATCGACTCAATGCAAATCTACAAATGCAAATCTACTCAATTATCTGAAGTAGCTACTGACTTCAGGGATGCAGCAAACTAAAAAAAAATGGATTATAATTCATAGAAACATAGAATGGTTTGGTTTGGAAGGGACCTTAAAGACCATCTAGTTCCAACCCCCCTGCTATGGGCAAGGACACCTCCCACCAGCCCAGGTTGCCCAAAGCCCCATCCAGCCTTGCTTTGAACACCTCCAGGGATGGGGCGCCCACAGCTTCTCTGGATGACCCAGTCCAGTGCCTCACCACCCTAAGATATCTAGGATATCTAATATCCTTCCTTATATCTAATCTAAATCTAGATTTTTTAGTTTTAAAACATTTTTCCTTGTTCATACGATAAGAGGGACTACACTCCCTGAAAAAAGTCCTCTCAGGCCTGCCCAGGTCCCTCTGGATGGCATCCCTTCCCTCTGGTGTGTCGACCACACCACACAGCTCGGTGTCAATGGCAAATGTGCTGAGGATGCACTCAGTCCCACTGCCCGTGTCACTGACAAAGATGTTGAATAGTGCCGGTCCCAAATTGTCACACGTTGGAGACAATGTGAAAATAAAATTGTGACTTCGTATGACTGCTGTTTCAGCACTTTTAATAAAATTTAGCTTTCTATACAGATAATATTTTTGTAGATACTTATACAAAATGAATATGAAGGTAACCTGTTGGGAAATGAAGGGACAAGTAGGCTTCCATCCTACTTGACTGGGATCTATCTGAAAGGTGAAAGAAGATGTTCTGCGAACAATGTGCTATTATGCACTAATTTTGGTAGTGCTATTCTACGTTGAAGTATGGTCGATTTGCAAGACGTTACTGATTTCCCTTTTACAAGTTGTACAGCTGTAAATAAACTGTAAATAAGGTATAATTCAATGAATATAATAAACCAAATGCACTCACTGGAGCTGCTGTACTCCATAGAATGCAATTGGTTGACCTTTAAGGAAATAGTTGAAATTCTAATTGCCTCACACTTCTGCTGCTTTACAAAGATCCTTATGTTTACAGCCTTCACCACATGCACGAACGTTTTTTTTTTCCTGTTTCTTTTTCATCATAGAATCTCACTATCAAATAGAGGGCGTGAAGAAGCCTCCCTCTTCTATAGCACATTGCAAATGCCCTTTTTATTAAAGTAATCTTTTCCCAATTGTCATTTAACTTTTATTCTCCAATTTGTAAACCATCTGTATTTTAAATTGCTTCCTACTATCTATTTCAAACATGTTTATGTAGAAGATCATTATTACAACTTTCATCTTATTCTGACATGTGAAAGGTTCAGTTGATTTTTCTTCTGCAGATCACTGGAAAATACTGTTGCTAATTATTAGTAACAATTATAATTATGCTGCTAATTATTTCTATTATTATTACATGTATTAGTAATACTGACGATCACTAGCATTGTATTTAATAGCACAGTGCAGATGACACAGCTCAAATACGCCAGTCATTCGTGAAACGGTGGTGTTGAGCGCAGACTTTCAGTGACCGCTCGTGGACTTTAACTACAACTGACTAGATGATTCCTGTCTACGTGCATTTGTTTCTTTTCCAAGAGGCTAAGAGTGGGATTGTGCAGTAGGTTGTCATAAGAGATATCTCCTGGGATGTGCCATGCGACTCCTTTCTTTCATACCCCTCCTTTCTCTGATGACTGCTAGGTAGTGTTGTGAACAGAAACAAGCTCTTGTTTTGTGATAGGGGCACATCATTTTTGCCTTCCCAGTGCCTAACAGTTGAGGCACAGAAGACAATAAGCTAAAATATTAGTAAAAGTTTTGTGGGGGCATCTTATGGAAAGATTGTTTTTCTTCGGCTCTTGAAGGAACCAGTCTTTTTTGTCCCTGTTTTCACAGTCGAAGCATACTTCTAGCTCTCCATTTTCTTCTGAAGCTATAGGTATGTTTGCTTGCCAAAAAGATCCTCTTCATCATCTGTTTAGTCCGATGTTTGTGCTTTCTTCCTGCTAATCTCTCTGCTTTTTAGATTTCTAGAATACTGTCACACCTTGAGATGGAATAAATAGAGATGTTAAATGTATTTGCTTGTAGTGCCATTTGTTTATCATTTATTTATGGTCTTAGTTTAAGGGACTGCCCTAGTTTCTGGAATACAGGGTAGTATAGTAGAAGCCAAGAACCGGTAGAAGCTTAGCATACAGGGTTAGTGTATATGTGGTTTTGGTATAGGAAAAGTTGTACTGAGTGTGGAATTGTGTATGGAGGGATGGGAGGATTGGATATATTGAGTCAGTCGGGTTCATATAGACCACCGAAGTTGTAGATATTAGTGACATAAACTAGAAATCTGTGCCCTTACAGGTTGAATCTTGTATGATACTTTACTGTATTTTTATGAAGAAGTGAAGGGAAATTATTTGTGAATTTATATGCTGGTGCTTACTCTTGAGTCTTTCAAGAACATTTTGCTTTTGTATTCTACTGTTCTTATCTCCCCCACTTTTGTAGTGAAATATTTGATGTGTGATAACATGAGCTAAATGGTTTATTATTCTTCACAGTTAATGCATTAAATTGTTTATATTGTGCATTCACAGTAGCTGCAACAGAACTTTAAGTAATGTGTCTTGCTACATGCATTCAGTAAGAATCTTTAAATTTATTAAGCTGCGCTAAAGATGGAATAATCTACTGCATGCCCTGTGAAACTATTTAAGCTGGATGTTTGAGGTTTGAGCATGGCACGGGCCATACACCCAATGACTCAATGTGGTATTTACAAGCTAAGATGAATTATTTAGCAGGTTTTTTTTTGTTTGTTTGTTTTTTTGTAGCCTTTCATGTCCCCTCGGTACCCTGGAGGTCCAAGACCACCTTTAAGAATACCCAATCAGGTAAGAATTTGTCACTGATGCACACTTGCGGTCCTGGTCATCGTGCAGTGCTAGGAGCAGGGAGTATTGTCCTGTTGGCCACCAATGTCCCTGGCACATGTCGCAATGTCCCTCTCCATTCCATTTTGTCATCAGTAGACACACTGTGCCACTGCAAGCTCACTTTTCTGTGCTGAATGAGCGCGTACACCTCAAAATTTATCATGCCCTCAGCCTGTCTATAGAGGGAGAGTGTTCTTGGCCTTGTAGAGATCTGCATTGACCTCAGCCAGGCTTTGCTGCCTGTTGAGATGAAGGCAAAGCATCTCCATAGCCGTTACATTCTCCAAACTTTCTTTCCAACGCTGCGCAGTTACCTCTGAGAATCGCTTTACTTAATCCTACATAAAATACAACGCTGCCTCCTATTCTTTGTGGGATGCATAAAGTATTTTTACTTCACAGTAAACATGGGGATGATCAGTGAAAAGCAGTTACCAAGTGCGTTATGCCTCTTACAGGCACTCTGAGGACTTTATAAAAGCATCAAATTCCCACTTTTCTCTCATCTCCACCAAAGGGTATGCATGCTAGTGTAACAAGAATGAGTAATGAGCTGCTGTTCGTCGGCAGAGACCTTTATTGGCCCATCTGTGAAAAGATGGTTCTGAAAACAGATAGCGTTTGTATTTTAAGTTCTTAGTGCAGACAGAAGAGGAGAAAATGGATGTCAGCAGTTGAAATGTTAGTGATAAGCAGACAGAAAAATATCACTGAAACTCTGAAAGAAAAACTGGGTCATTTGCAAGATTGGGAAAGGTTGATAGGAAGGCTGTAATATCTTTTTTTTGTGAAACCTAGACTTCCAGGACTGCTTTTGACATATCGATGAGGAGGCTGTTCTATTCCACCCTAGTTTCTGTCTGTTTTTTATATCTGTGTGTCACATTGAGCGCTTGTCTTGAGCACTGGCACAATATTGCCAGGAAGTTGAACTTCAGATTTCAGTGAGATGGACATTTCAGTTTGCAACACTTCTTCAGATGTTCCACTTAGTGATGTTTGAGGACGTTAAGTTAACTGTAGCATAGCTTCTTTGTCAGAAGAGAAATGGGTGACTTAAAATTAACATTGTGGAAATGGTCATCAGGGAGGTGCAATGAGGGCATGAGTGCAATGTCATCCATCCAGAGTGCTTAGTTAAATGTTTGTTACAGCATACTGTAATTCAGTACAAAGCATCTTCCTGATTTTTGCACCTTTCAGTAAGCCATTTTCATCTTAGCCAAAGGTACACCAGAGTTTGGGTGTTGCTTATTCTTTTGTTTCTGTTTCTGTGTTTCTGAGCTGTGCAAATACTGGCAGGTAGAAGCTGGATGTGGCAAATGCTGCAAAACTGCTGCCAACCTACAGCTTTAGTTTCAGAAACATTTTTATCCTCACATTCCGACATTTTCAGTGTAGAGATGTAACATAATGTTTGTGGACTGCAGCTCTTGCAATTCATTTGCATCCTGCTGCATTCGTGAGTTACTGCTCTGTGCAACACTACCCTTGTTTGAGTTACAGCATGGATAAACGGCGTGTGGAAATAATGAATTACTGTAATGCAGCTTTAACACTAACATTTTGGTTACAAGGAAGCAAGTAAGCATCAGAGTTAAACTCCCACCCTGACTATAACTCCATTCCTCAACGCGTAGCTGTAGGGCAAGGAGGTGTGATGCAGGTCATACCCAGCTCATCCAGTGCTGTGTAGGGGTATCCAAGCTGGATCTGGGCTCCACAGCAAGGAGCATTACTAAATATTGAGCGCCACATGAGTGCCCAAAGGCTGCCTACAGGGCTCCATCATGCCCTCCAAGACCGAGTCCTGCAATAGTATTGACAATGTGTGAGTAGACACATCTCTGTGTATTTCATGTCTTGTTCTTACACATCATCCTGACTCCAAGCCACTGAAGTAAATGTAAAACCCAGATTTAAACTATGTTGTTTCAGTCTGTGTTTATTCCATAATCTTACTATAGAATACCTTTTGTCTTGGTGTTAAAGTGATGTAATAATGCACATTCTAAATTTGAAGTCCCCAACTCTTATGGAAGTAAACCATAGAGTGTTTGCAGGTAAGTTCCACTTTGTACCTATCCAAAAGTACCACAGTGTTTCCAGGTCACCAGTAAGCAATCCATCCACTCAGTTAGCAATTACCTGTGCTACACAAGTATATTACTTTCATTATTTCATTTCACAGGGTTTACTCATTCTAGACACATTTTTACTGAGAACATATTATTGTTTTGAAATTTTAAATAGTGCTCTGTGGGTCACCTGCAAAGATCATTCATAAAAACATTATTCCAGTTGACTAGACTGAAAGAGACTGTAAAAGTTAGCTTTAAACCAAAAATCAGTTGCTAAAACCCAGAGGGCAGGTAAAAATTTAGGGACATAAAAATAATGCATTTGGTTTGGACCAGAGGTGAAATAACAACTCAATGTATCTTCACACTTGAAGGCAAGCTTATAGGAGCAAGTGCTGTGACTGTTGTTTTCTTCTGTAGATGAGTTAAAATCTTATCTTAGCATTGATACCTTTCAAAGGAGGGGGAGAGTGGATGATAAAATGTGCTGCACATCACAGTGCTGCTTTGCCTTACTGCTTTGAGTGCTGTGTGGCTGGCAAACAGGTATGTCTCACTGTCAGTGGACATCGTGGTGCCCACATTCTGTCCTCTTAAGGGCAGATGTTAGAATAATGGTTAAAAGGGAAAAGTGTAGGAATATAAACTTAGGATAAACTGCCCTGTAGCCAAGAAATAGGCAATGATTTGAGGTTAAATGATAGGTAAGATAAAGCAAAGCAATAATTGGAGAAAAAAAGGCATATTGAGTGGGGTTATATTTTGAAGATTATTTATACATAATTTCAAGGAAGTCCAAGAGTTTGTTTATGCAATCCATAGTTTGGGTTGTTGGACATTTACGACGTTTTATTAGGATGTTTAGGAATGTTAACTCTTATGCATGACTCTTGACTGCAAAGAAACATCTGGGAATTAAAAACAAAACACCTGTATTATCCATTTAACATAATGTTCAGTGTATTATGTCCTTGTAATACAGTTTCTATACCTGCAGGCACTTGGAGGTGTCCCAGGAAGTCAGCCATTATTGCCTAGCGGGATGGACCCAACACGGCAGCAAGGTGAATGAAATATTTGGAGCATACAAAAGTGCTGTCTTTAAAAACCCATATATTTTTCCCTGTGTTTCAAAGTGTACTCCAGCTTTTTAAGCTTTTTGTAAAATAGGAAAGAATGATTCATCAAAGTCAGTTTAGAAGATGCTTGTATTTTGCATGGTTTTTAAAATTACATAATTTTATTTGCAGGGCATCCAAACATGGGTGGGCCAATGCAGAGAATGACTCCTCCAAGAGGAATGGTTCCTTTAGGACCACAGGTACCTTCTGCAAATAGATAACATTTTTTATTGAGAGATCTATATTTATACTTTATTACTCTAGTTCTTCATAGCTTGAACCAGGACTTGTACCTCTAAACCCATTTAAAAATAAAATTTATTTCTGTTAAAAATGAATTTCTAATTGCAGCTTTACAAAGTCTAAAGTTCAAGAATTAGTAATTTTAATTCAGATTTGAAATTAGAAGGAGTCCCTTAGCTTGATTATTTCAGGAGAGTTATGTTTGTCCTACAGCTAGTGTATCCTGTAATGAAAGGCTAGGTTTTGCAAAGAAGTCCAAGTATTGAGCAGGTATTTCCTCTTCCTCCCATATTTGATTATGCTGTTAAGGAGGGGAGTTCATCTCACAGAATTAACATCTTAGGCAAACTGTAACAACAACAAGAACAAAAATTAAAGTTTTTCTTCATCCACTATTGAGACAGATTTTTGGTGAGTGCCAGAGATATTTTAATGTAAAATTAGAAGTTAATGCTGCTATTTTTGCCCTG
Organism: Heteronetta atricapilla; assembly: GCA_011075105.1. Lineage (NCBI taxonomy): Eukaryota > Metazoa > Chordata > Aves > Anseriformes > Anatidae > Heteronetta > Heteronetta atricapilla. The sequence goes on along the minus strand of CM021763.1, from coordinate 77,099,673 downwards.
TATCAATCATAAACATTCCTTCAGCTTTAATTTCAAGGAATTAAGCAAACTTGGATTGCAAGAACCTGCCTTCTCCATGGTGCTGACCTGTTTGTAATTGTATATTAGCACTCTCCTCAAAAATGCAAAAATATTAGTGGATATTTATCAGTATTGCATTTTAATAATAAACTGAGGTAGAAAATAAATGTATTCTGATGTGTACCTGAAACACGAACCAAAATGTTATTTTTTATTTTGTCAGCTCTCTCAGTGAGAGAAAATTTAGGTAGTGCTGTTTTATAGCAATGTTGCCAGTATTTTGTTTATAGTGTGCTTGTTTTCCCCACACTTTGCATTTTTGCTTTCCATTTTAGATAATCTCTGTAGTGGATTCTTTGTTCCTTGGAATAGAAAGTGAATTTTAAATGATTAAATAGCATTGCCTTTCAAATCTATTCATAACTGCCTTTACACTTTTGTGCCTTCATGGTAGAGACCAGTTGTTCAGTTTAACACAACGTCTGCTGTGTGACCAACAAACTGTTATTAAACATTTGTTGTTTTTTCTGTAGCATTGAAGTTTATTTACAATGTACGTTTTGGAGGTAGAAAGAGAAGCTTTGCAGTGCTGCCATATGAAATTGAGCTGATACTTTATGCAGCACCATTAGTCACACAGCAGGCAAATCTCATGCCAGTTCTTATGATTTTTTTTCATTTTTGCTATCTCTTAAAATCCAGTATTTTTGTAAAGTTCATCTGTCTTTCTTTACAAAATATCCTCTTAAAATGGGGAAAATGTAACTTAGCTATACAAATTCAAGCTTGCAACTCAAACTTTTCTATAAATGGATTATCATCTATCTTTATGTGTTGCTTTTAGGATCTTCTCAGAATGCAGTTCTAAAAACAAATTTGATGGATCTTTCATACCTACTTTAAGGTCCTCTTGCTACAGTGCTGTAAAGTTGACCTAGGTGTGCCCAGAATGTGAGGCTCTGCTACCTGGCTGCACAGGCAGTGAACTTGGGAAGCACTTAAAGTAGTGATACAGAAATGCTTGTCTCAGCATTTTGTGTTTCATGATTCCACACCTTTCCAAACTAAAAAGCATGAAGCTGAAAGCCTGAGTACTGTTGTAAATGCCTGAATGTGTGAAAAGCTCCAAAAATTTTCAAGCCATAGGTACACCACCTGAGCAAGGTACTCCCTGCTCGTTGTGACGGGCAACTTTCACCCAGTCCCTCATACTTGCTGGTGAGCTTCTCATGTGCTTCATAATGCATTCAAGTCAAAAATAATTGGGTTATCTTAAATATTTAAAAAACAAGTCTTGGCTAATCTGTCTCATTTTGACCACCTGATGTTAGGGAGCCCTTTTATGAACAACTAAACTACCAGAAAAAAAGGTGGTGGTGGTGACTTTAAGTAAAATCTGCAAGGAACAAATTAGGGCAGAGAGCATAGCTGCAGCTAAAAGAACACGTATATCAGTAGCCTTAATGAAAGTGCTCTTATTTTAGGATGAAAGAGTACATTTGATTAGAATTAGCAGTAATTAGAGTTAGAAGTACATTTGATTAGGAGTCTTCCAGTCGTGCAGGATTCCATAAAGATCTTTAACCCTGGTCTTCACAAATCATTCCTAAACTAAAATAAAGAGGGGAGATACCTGACAGGCCAAACAGGGAGAATGGCTCAGCATTCCAAATCAAAATGGGAAAATTTAATAAGACAGATCTGGAACTACTGTTTTATTACAGTTGGCCTGTGTTCTCTTCCAGGTCCAGTAGTGCCAACTGAAGATGTTACTGCACCCAGCTGCTTTGACTACCCACCAGTGACTGCCCTACAGTTCTGAGAGCAGTTGTTCAGGCAAAATTTTCTAGGATAACTTAGGTTGAACAAGAGATTCGAGTTATTCTGGCTGACTTTTGGTTGAGCATGCACACCAATCAATCTGCCTGCTGCTCACAAAAGTTCAGGAATGAGTAGTGATTTATGTCCAGCAGCTATGGATAATTCTGTCTTCAGATGGCACTGTTGGATCATAGAATCATAGAATTGCAGCTCTGGAAGTGGACCTCTCTTTACAGCCTCTGGATGTGTTCTTGCAAACCAGCTTTGTATGGTACACTTTCAGGACTGTCTAACAATGAGGAAAATTTTATATTTTGTGTTTCTTTTGTTACCAATGGGACTTCCTCTCCTAGTTCCATTTCAGTTCTAGATAACTAGTTTATCTGTAATCACTCTACTTATAAACAGCACCAGATCAATAATTTGAATACCTCTGTAGGACTTCTCCCATGTATTCATGATGTCATGTTTACATGGCTTTGTGAATGGGAATACCCATAAGCCTAAGTCATATAGATTTTGTATTTTATAGTATAGTCATATAGTATAACAATTAGAGTGTATTCATTTTTATTATTGGAAAAAAGGCAGAAACAATGGCTTAAGTATTTTTAAATAAAGCATTTGCTTGTCCCCTTGCTTTCCAAAGTGCACGGCCAACATGTTAAAGTCAATAATGTTCAGTTTAGAAAATATACTATTATTTATTTCTTTGGAATATCAGAAAAGTATAGAAAAAAAAAGTAAGAAAAATGATCACAGAATACAGAATTCATTAAGATTGTGAGCTGAGAGAGATTGTTCTGCTTGTATTCACCTGAATTAAAATAGTTATAGTTTTTCATGTAAATAGTACAGTTAAACTTTTGTCATAATGTTATCAGACCATGAACTCGGATTTCATAGGCAGTGGGCAATCCATTTGTTGGCAATGCTATGACAGTCATTATCATGTTAAGTAATTTTTGTATTAGTCACATTGGACATTAGAATTGACTGATTAGAAGAGAAATGTAATGGTTATGCTGTATGTTATAGAAGTAATATCATATGGTGTAATTTTATACAAGCATTTATTGATACCCTATCATAATCTAATAAAAGCAATTCTATTTAAATTCTGTTATGTAGAAATCTCAGAACCTAAGGCCAGGTTACTGATTTTGAATGAACTTCCTTGTTATAAAAGTTAAATACGTTTTAAAAGCTGTCCCTCTGGCCATTGACTTGATCTCTATATGTGTAAATAATTCCTCCTGTAAGGATTTACATTTTAAGTATTCTTAGTGTATTCCTATTGTTTGAGTAGTAAATGTAATTCTTTCTCCTTGGGGATAACAGTATTATTTTTTAAAGTCAACAATGGAAACTCCCGAAAGAATGAATTACATTGGCCTATCCAGTCAGCAGCTGTAAAGGGATATCATTAACCTGCTGTCCTTTCTTTCCCCCTCCTCTTTGGTTTTGTTTTTTTGTTTTGTGGTAGTCTGACCCTTGGTTATCATTGCAGAACTATGGAGGTGCAATGAGACCCCCACTGAATGCTTTAGGTGGCCCGGGGATGCCTGGAATGAACATGTAAGCACAATAATCAAATCTTATAATACTTAGAAAATCATTGTTTCATTGTGGAAGTAACATTTGGGTTACATAAGACAAGGTAGAGCATGCTTTGATAAGTAATGTGCTTTGATGACTAATATCTGCAACTGAAAAAAAGTGAACCTGCAGCAGCATTCGCCTTCTGCATGCATCTCTTACAGGCTCCTTTGCTGTTCCTCCAAGTCTGTACAATCACTGAGTTTTTTTCACAGGTCAAAGTTAAAATTCTGGGAATATTTTGCCAGTACAGTTACTGACATTTCCATGTATGCTTTTTATTTTTTTTTACAAGTGACATTATAATCATTTATGGTTTTACTTTACTTTTTGTAAATAATGGTACAGGTATGGTCCTTCTCTGCAAAATGAAGAAACGTTATTTTAGCAAAACAATAATACTGTCTAGAGCTCTTTGTAAAAAAGGAAAAAGAAACATATTTGTTTTGAAATGAAAAAGCGTGGATGATTCTCTCTTTGTTACTGCCTTTATTTTTATTACTATGTTTATTTCCACTCCAAACATATAGAACAGTACTCCAGATAAAAGTTTTTCAGTATTTCTATGTAGTTCTGGGGCTGGATTATCATCTAGTATAAAGAAATATCAACCAAGTTCAGTTTAGCTATATTGATTTATTCCAGGTGTGCATTTAGTTATTGGATTGTATTATTCCATTTACACACGGACAGAGGGGACAAAAAAAGAGGGGACAACCCCTCTTTTTAGGCTTGTAAAAAAAGTTTAGATATAAAACTAGTGTATCTAGACTGATATTAGTAGTCTAGATTTAAACCATGGATTTTAGCATAGCAACTGACTCAAGATGAGCAATCTTCTGAGCTTGCCATAAATCTTTGCTTGCCTGGAGTTGTTTTTATAATTATTTTAAAAAATGCTCCTTGTATTATATAGATTTCTCTCATAAGAGATTCTGAAATTTTAAGGGGCTGCTATAATTACTGTTAGTGTAGCACAGACCAGAGATTATTACCTGGAAATGAAGTATTGAGATAGATAACACCATTTTTAAAAGTTTAATCTGGCATGTCCTTCATTTTTTCTGATTTCTGAACAGACTTTGATTTTTTGAAGCAAATAAAATAAAATCTGAAGTTTGGCATAACTCTATCATATGCATCATATATTGGACTCCAGACAATTTTAGGAACCTTCCCAAGGGTAGGCATTTCTTCTTTTAAATAAAATTGATGTAGAAAAAAAATATTTAGATATTGAAATTCAGTGTAAGTATAATATAAGCACTACACAGATCGTCCCCAAGAGGAGATTTAGTTTTAAGAAAAGAAAATGTAGCTTCCTAAAATAAAATGTTCTGGAATTAAAACTGAGGATAGATAAGGTATTTTGAGGATACTTATCCACATAAATGAGAGATAGGAAGAATGTGTTTATTCTTCACATAGGAAGAACAAACAAACATATTTTCTGACAAAAAGAACTCCTTGTTTGCCATAAAGAAATAAGATTGTTATGGGTTGAAATACCAACATTTCCCTATTGCAGCATTTAATAAGCAGGTTTCATCTTGTGTTGAGTCAGTAAGCATCCATAGATCGTGTTCTTTTAGATCAGTGATGGAGAAGCACATTTTCCTTTGAACTTGTATGTTAGAGGGGATGCCATGAACTGGAGAACTTTGCTCAGGGAATTCATGAGCTTTGATAGCGTGTTTGGTCTTCTGAGAAGAACGCCAGGTAGAACAGCAGTTAGGAAGCAGGTAACCATAGCAGTCTCCTTCTCTTATCAGGCACACGCTGCACTTCTGTACATTTTTTACAAACTCCATCTTTCCTCCAGCTCAGCTGGAGTACACTTGCTTGGTTTTGAAAAGACTTCCTGCTGCCCCTTGGTGTATTGTAGTGCATGCAGGAGGCATAAGGGAGTCCAAAGTGCTCATCCTGCAGTATTATGCTATAGCATGTGCTGACCTGTGCTACATGCTGAAACACAGACCTTTGGAGTTAGAATACTGCATGCCTTGCTGACATGAATGTTTTTCTGTTTGTTTGTTTGTTTTTTAATGAAACAAAACATTTCTTATATCAAATGGAGGGACATACATCGACCTAAAGGAGAACAAAGGCATCAGTGTGGTCTGGGCTTCCTTTAATTTTATTTCTGGACATCACATTAATTCCTTATTGTAAAGTTTCTGCTGTCAGGCTTGTCGTTACCCTGCAGCCATAGTAAGGACTCGTCTTCTGGCCTGTTCTGCATACAGAATCAAGGCAGAGCACATCTGCAGATGACCTGTGGGCAGTAGCAACAGATGCACATATGTGCATTCAGCTCATTCTCTGTATTACCCCTTACGATTCACCTGATGCACAGCTCTGAGAAAGCTGTACATCATTTAGTGTACTTACATTTCTAGGAAAAGAAGGTAACTATACATAAAGCTATTGCCTTATGTTAACTTAAGTTTGTCTTCACATAGCCATATATCATACATTAAGGTTTTGCACTGTTGTATTCAATGTTTTTGGCTTTCTGGCAATGTTAAAATATAAAAGCATGTACTCTACAAAAAGCAGATGCCATTTTAAAATCCAGCTTTTTCTCCTGGGAAAGCTTCAAAGGAAGCTGTTCTAGCTAAGAGCAGAATATCAGCCAAATAGAATTATACATTTTTCTGGATGAGAAAATGTTCTTTATTGTGAAAAATGGTAGCAACTAGCCTGAGAGCTCATAGACAGTATTTCAGTTCATGAACATGTACTCCACAAATGTAGTATTGATAAATAATTTCTTGCTCCATCATAGGTAATGCATATCATATTACTGCTTTAAACAGCAGATACATATCATATATCTTTTTAAAAAAATTATTTTACCCACAAGGTTTTAAGCTGAAACTTGGTGTAGCCATTTTTAGTAAGATATTATTTCTTCATGGAAAGCTGTCCTCTTTAGGAACAGGATGGCAAATTTCAGGGAGCACTGTTGCATTTCTCTGGCGCTGTGTGACCTGCAGTGCTGTATCAGGCACTAAGAATATCTCATTCATGCCTGAAAGGAAAAAAATGTGAGTTCATTTTTTAACTGCAGCTCACAAACTTGTATCTAGAGGTTTAATTTCTGATGGAATGTATTTGCCCATTAGGAAACTGAAATGCTGAACTTTATTTCTCCATGTACTGAGGTCAAGGGTCCAGGACTAACCTTAATTGCAGTTGCAATTAGTCATAGTGGTAGATATTGTGTAAATTACTCATAATTTGGAAGCAGAGCAATCATAATAATCTTTTATGACTCTATTGATACTTCCATAATAAACATTTTTATAAAAGAAAAAAAAAAGCTTGCATTGAATTGGAAAGAAAATGCAGGTAGTTTTTTATGTGTTTTATAAGCTAACAACATTATGATCTATATAAACCATATGGCTTTCAAGCAGAATCTGCTACAGAGTTTTCTGAGTCTATACTTAGAGCTGTCCATGACTTCCAGTAAATTTGCAAATTCTAACAGATTTTTAGATGAAAGGTGAGTTTCCTCACTGGAAGCAGCAGTAGTACAGCCTGCAGGATAAGGCAGACATTACATGCGTTTAGCTTTAAACAAAACTTGCATGCTCACCAGAGATACCATGATGTTGAGAGGAATTTGTATCCTGGTCTTCTCATAAAACCCATCTAAATTTCCATATTCCTGTGGCTAACCAGTCATGTATCTGAATCAGCTTTTTAATTTCTCCATGCTTCACAGTAATCTGCGGTGCAGTCACGGCCATTTTCCATATGATGTTTTTCAGTAGACATCTTTGTGTCATTTAATGTCACACAAACAATTGCCGGGTTTTGTGGTGAAAACCAACTTCCAGTGTTGTTACAAATACTGCTGGTTCCTCAGAAAAAGAGGATCCAACAAACCACATATGGCATGTGACAGAAAATAAACAAATTTAAAAAAACTAATATTTCCCATGTTATTATTAGCAGAGGACAAATTGCTGAGTGTTGCGTCTGCAAAATCCACTTGTAGCAGGCATTGCTTGTATGCCATGAGTCCCTTTCCTGGCTAGAGTAAGGCAGCCACTGGCCATTGCTAAAAGCCCTCATGGAGGTATCTTCCAGCAAACATGCTGCGTGAAGTAAATCATGGATGACTGCTAGGGTGATGGATTTTTAACCTTCATGGAAGGACTACAGAAGCTGAGAAAAATGCACTCAAAAATGTCTTCCTTTTCTAGCGGGGAAGTGTTTTAGCAAAAAGACCCTCTCCTACATTTCTGTTTTCCAACCTCCCATAAATGCGAGCATCATAAAATGGAATGATTCACTTGATTTATTTCAGTTCATTGTTCGAGATAATTTCTTTGTAATAGTTTCGCCAACAATGCAATAAAAAAATAATAGAGATTCAATATTAAATCCCTCAGGCAACAATATGTACTTATTGTTTTTACTTTTGCAAAACTTTAAAATAGAATACTTCCTGAACTCATTAATAAAATCTACTTTTATCTCTGTATTTTAAACACTCTTCCAAGTTCAGTAAGCTATTGTGGCTAATGTCCCTTTTCTAAAGCTAATGAGGCCAAAATGCCATTTTAAATGCAATGGCTTTGCCTTTGCACTGGCTCAGCCTTTCAGTTGTCAGGGCTCTCAGAACATTAATTTGTCTTATTTATAAATAACTAGGAGTTCGTAATGCTACCAGAGATAATTATGGTTATTCACATGCTATGGATGTAAAATGTGGAGATTTTGCTTCCTATGTGGTTTAGTTCGATCAATACCGCCTAGTACCCTCAGGTACACCAAACTATATTTCTGATCTCAGCTAAGAATGAGAAACTCAAAAGAACAGCCAGACTTGTGAGAAAGAAAAAAATGTGCTCTGTCTGGAGAGTTTTTCCTTTTTCCTTTCCCCATTCTATTCTGCTCTTAGCATCCGTCTGATGTTTAGTCTGAGTAAGCTTTATCAAAGACTTTCTTGGCCTGTTGCACTCTTGTCCCTCCTGCTAGGAAACTGCTACTTAATCATAAATACACTGTTTGAGCCAAGTGTAACAAGAATGTCTGAGAAGTCTGAAATTTCCATTTTGCCTGGTTTATGATAAATTTCATGTTTCTGGGACTTCTCTGGAGATAACATATCCTTTGTCAAGTAGGAATCTGTTTTTAGATACCTATCCAGATGTGTTTAAAATGTAGGCTTAAAGTGTCATGCTTTCAATTTTTTATAAATAAATATATTAAATATATCTGTATACCCTTTTGCTATGCTTCTCAGACACATATTAGAGCAACATATTTTTTGTAGCTTGTTATCCTAAAGAATAGTTGTTACCAAAATGTTTGTAAGGAAAGCACTCTTTCCACAAATGAAACCTTGCTATACTTGGAGTATTCTAGACTCATGCTCAATACATGCATGCATCCACAATTCTTTAGGAAGGTACTTCATTATTTAAGCAAGAATACAGTTTCATGACTGAAATTAAAGCTATATTTTTGTAAATTTCTGCTTTGGTCTGTACTGTGATGAGATTTTTATGGAATGTGTGATACTGCCTGCAGACATTAAAAAAATGTTAATAAAGTTGAAAGAAAAACACTCTCCCTGAGAACTTAAAGAATTGCATTTCACTCTTTTCATGACTTCTGTAGCACACTAAAATGTTGTAAACAGAGTTAAATTCTCCCCAAACACTAGAAAAGCATTTCAAGGGACACAAATTTGCAATATTTTTCCAATCATTCCATTGAGGATATAAAAGGGGGACATCTGATGCTCCCTAAATTTTCAGGTGCCTGGAACCAGTGCAGAGCCTGGCCATCTCCACGCTGGCCACTGGCAGGGTAGCTGCTGGCAGAGGGCTTGTTCTGGTGGTGGTGTCCTAAAAAGCACACATGTACACAGAATAAGTTAGAACACGAGCTGTCTGACATGTAAATGGCAGGGCTGTAATCATAAATAAATCAGCTCATATACCAACTAAGCGAAGAAAGTAGTACAACAATGGGAACTTTTCTGAAGCACTGTAGCTTGATGCAGTTATCGTTGGTAATCACTCTTCAATGTCATCTGAAGAAAGCCATCTCTTAACTTAATCTGGAAACAGACTGCTTTGAAACATTTGCTTCCTTAGAACAGGTCAGAAGCCTGGAGATTGTTCTGTGTCTCATCTTTCGTCTTCTCTTACAGGGGTCCTGGAGGTGGTAGACCTTGGCCAAACCCAACCAATGCCAATTCTGTAAGTAAATATTTAAATATATTAAAATCATCTTATATGCAGAGAGTTATTTCTCATCAACATACCAGGAAAAAAAATCCATTCAACAAATAAAAATGCTGCATTTTTTTTTTTTTTTTCCCCTCCACTAGTCCTAATGCAGATTAGGAACAGTGAGGAGCATGTCTTAACAGAGAACTCACTGACCTGCAAATATCCAGCTCTATTCATAATCATGCAGCCACACTGCATCTCCACATAAGTACAGACCTTCCCTAACACAAAGGCTACCCTGGGTGATATTTAAAATACCTTCTATACCTCCTAACTTCCTTCAGTGCAAGTAGGAAGAATTAGGACAAAACTGTCTGTCTTGCAAGCTCTACAGAAACGACAACATGGGAAGATCAGATTAATGTGTGCTCACATATTTCATATAATAAAAGCACGTTTGTTCCTGTTAACTAGAGAAGGTGGAATTGTAGACATAACCATTTTAGTATGCTTTTTGTTACAAGCAGTGCACTCTGTTGGAACACATAAAAAATGAGGTAGTCTAATAGCATCTTGAAGGAAGAGTTGGTCAGTAAGCTATCCCATGTGAAAAACAGTACCTGTTATTTCTTCAGAAAACACAAAGGTAAAGTTTCAATTTTCATTCATTGGTCATATATCATTAGTATAAAAATGTCTCCCTTTTTAGCACTTGCAGCAGGAAAAGGTAGGTCTGATTTAACAGACTAGACTGGTTCTTTCTGTCTTTCTGTTCTCAATTTCGAATTTTTAATTATACTGGATGACAATTAAGAAAAAAAAAACAGCTGAAACTCTTTCTCAGTTTTCTTTTGTGTGTACTGAAATAAGATGGTTGTTAGGATATTTTTCAACTGACAGTTTAAATATTCTCACTATACAAAATTATTGAGAAGTCTAGTAATAGATAGGTGTGAAAATAAATTGGCTGATAAGATGCTTATTCTACAAAGTAATTTTGCATTTGGTCAATTCAGTTACTTCTTACCCCATCCTTCTACAACAGCTGTGCTCTGTGTTACTTTAGAGAGAATCATTGAAAAAACTGTTGCATAAAGAATAAATCTGGGTTATTCATAGGCAATTCAATTTCTCCAATGTCCTTTGTAACAAATACAATAATTGAATTTGACATGAGATTAGAACACTGTTCTTTAAATAAAAAAAAATAAAAATAAGGAAAGAAAATAAAAGAGTAATGCAAAGAAATAAAATCAGTATCATCTACGGTGAAGGAAACAAGGGTTGCTTCCTTTATATGGTCCAGATACTAATCAAGATTAAGGGTATGTGAGAACATACAAATTCAGTCCATGTACAGGATGATACTGCAGTCCCATTGACTTACATGCAAGTATGTGCTCCTTAAGTTTCTACCTTATAAAGCATATTACATTAATAATCTTACACTTTCACTCACTCTAGCGTACAGATCTTTACAGACCTTATTCTGCCTCCCACAATAATAATAAAATTTTGTAATAGATGCAAGGAATGAAATTGGTACTGGAATTTGTAATTTGGTATCTTAAGTTTGTTGTTCAAAATGCATGCCTCACTAATTACAAAAGAATAGGAACAGATACCAGTCCTCAGCCTGCATACATTTTAATGTATGAATTATGTTATTCATATTGACTTCATTAGAGTGGCTACCAGAGCACAGTATTCTTAAGTAGAAATATTTTTAAGTATTTGGTGTTAAATTCAGTTTATGTCTAAATTGCAAATTTTAGACTTGAGCATACTTATAATGACAAGTTCTTGAAAAGAAAAAGGGAATTGTATTTGACAACAATAGTATGTTTCCATCATCTTTAACAATATATTTGAAATAAGTTAAACAAATGCATATTAAGCTACAACTGTACATAAATGTAGGTTTGGACTCCATCTCACTGCAAAAGAAATTACTGTTTTGTTTCTGTTGATGTTTCAGATACCTTATTCTTCAGCTTCTCCTGGGAACTATGTAGTAAGTACACTTGCATGTGTTTGCTTATTAGAATAGATGTTACATTTTATTTAGGCAAAGAAATGGTAGTCCAGATGTTAAGAAGAACCCTTGTGTATTGGTTGAGAACTGAACAGCTGATCTGCACTTAGTATTTTGTCTACCATCTATGGTGCATATGTTGATGTTTATTACTAGAATAATTATCAGTCTGGTCAAAATTGCCCTGAGTGCTGTTTTATTTCAACATATGTTTATATGTTTATAATAACCAATACAATATATTGTCTTGAAAAATAAGGAATGAACAAACAAACAAAAAAAAAAACATCTTTCTTGGAAACACAGTATTGTGTATGCGCTTCTGTACTTCTCCGGGAAAAAAAAAAACATTTGAAGAATTAAAACAAGCTTTTGTCTCCCCGAGGACATATAAATGGGTCCTAATAGCTAACATTTTAGGTAAATTTTTATTATAATTACATTCTGGAGACTTGAAAAATCCATTGTCTGTTATGTCTTTACTTCACAGACATTGTCTTAATTTATTACAGATTAGTCGGTCGTTTGGCTTTTTCCTAGTCTATACTTTAGAATGAAATAGTTCAGACTTTGTAAGTGTCCAGCATCGGTCAGTCATTCAAAATACCAAAAAATGCCAATTGTCTATCTGGAATTCCACAAAAACATTCCACCTAACAACGAAATAATCTTGTTGGAGTATGTCCTGTGTACTGTACTGCTGGTTTCTGTCCATTTCTCAAGAGATTAGCTTAGTTTATGCTTTTTGTTTTTTTATTGTTATTGTTGTACGTGGAATATTTGTAGTTCTAATGTACTCTTGTAAGTCATAGTGCTTCATGTATTTTTGTCACGTTCAGTACTGAAGTCACAGTGTAAGGTGCAGAGAAAGTTATCTCCCTTCTGAAGCCATTTGTCATATGTCATTCTTGTTTGCAAGTCCGTTGGATTCCAATTTCTGTTGGCCAGTAAGGCTTCCGTAGACTTCTCTTTTGATTTTTCATGTTTTATCATCTGAAAGCTGGATAACTGCTGTGTGTTGGCTTAAGTCAACATGAAATGCGAAGCTATTTTGGAAGATTGAAATAGCAAGTCTTTCACCATGAGGACAATATAGAAGTGTATATTTTTTAATCTGTGCTAGTTATAGTTTTCTCTTAATTTCTTCATGAGAAAGATGATCCTGTATAGCAAATGCTGAAGGATGAGTTCAAGGATGAACTTGTTTTGTTTAGATAAAAGATATTTCTTTTGTCTTTTATTTAAACAATTAGCTGCTAAAAAGGTTAAGTTACTGTTAAGTGTCCATCATTCTAGGGCTCATTTGCCACATGTGCAGTGGGAACGATCTAAATCTGCTGATCTCCAAATAGGTTCTTCCAAGGAAAATCTTCAGAAAGTTCTCTCTGTTGGGAAGAGCATTTTTGCCAGTTTTGCCCTAGGTGTTAGTGATCAGTTACTGTTGCAGATTTTTAATATGGAACATTGGACTTCATATTCTAGTTTTGGAAAGGTACGAAGTCCTGAAAAATTAGAAAAGGACTTACTATAGAAATTAATTTTAAAGAAGCAAAACTAAGTAAAATGCATGATGTACTATAGGACTCTGTTGGTGTACTCACATCAAGCCAAAGGTTAGCTGGGATAAATTACTTGGACACAAAAGGAGATCACCACATTTCAATGCATAGAGAGAAGGGGAGGAATAAGAGTAACAAGTTGATTTTGCTTCATTCATTGACCATGATGAGACCAAGCTGGAATGTGCAACATTGAATTCATTGAAACATCTAATATGCAATATTGAAGGCAAATTAAAATATATACAAAGATGCAAGAAAAAGACACAGAAAAGTCTGAAGTACTGGAAAAATTCTTGAGCCTCTGAGCAGATGAGCTCTGTGAACTCCAGCGGTTCCAATAGGAAAGGTTGCTGCCTGATTCCTTGTCCCTGCTCTTCTGAAGGTTCTGAAGGGTTCTGAAGGTTGCTGCTCCTTCAGATCTGCCACTGAAGTTCTTTGGATGAGTGACCCTCTTCATTCAGAACAATGCAAGTTGATGTAAGCATTTAAAAAAACAAACAGGTCTTTGCTAAATTGGTGTGGTTGGCCCAAAACAGGTTAAGGGGCACTCATTCACCTGTGGAGCTCCAAGCAGAGCTGAGGCTGCCTCTCGCAGAGGGCAGTGTTGGAGCAGTTGAGCTGGGCCAAGTCCTTTGCCAGCATGAGTGCTTGGACTGTGCATGTCTTGTCTCACACTGAGAGAGGTGGCCTTGCTTCAGAGAGGCTCTCTGAGCTTTAGAAAATGGAACACATGAGGGACAGCCAAACAAACAACCAAATAAATAAGATCAAGGGGAAGGAGCTTTCAAGAGCAAGACCCAGGAGCAAGCGTCTAGAGGCTGGTATGGGCTGGAGAGCTCTTAAAGCATCTTTTTAGCAAAGGGGTTCATGTTGTGGAGCTACATGCTTTGGACATTTAATCTGGTTATTTTATCAGACAGCATTTTGAGAAATAATTTCATTATATACAAATACATTCAGAGGGAGGAAATACTTGGGACAAGTAGGCTTTTTAAGATGAGAAGGTATACAAACAATGAGAGTAAATACAAATTTTAAATTAGATGCTAATAGTAGTAGTGAAGATAAGTAACCTTTCTAATAAATGACCAGTTAGTGGTTTCTGTATTTCTTTATATCATGCTAAGAATATATATATATAAACCTAAAAAAATCAAGTTAGGGAGCTTAGTGCACAAGTACATGGATGAAGAGTCACAGACTGTGCTAGTCAGATAGATAATTGATCCAAAGGTCCCTCCAAATTCAGAGTCTGTAGCTCTACAAAAGAAATGGGGGATTTTTTTTTGCTGATGGCTGAATAAATCTTTCAGACGTTTTTGGCAATGCCAGTCCTAACACTGCTGTTACCAATTCAATTGTAATTTGGAGGGAAAAAGCTTTGTAGCTGCTGCAAGTATGAAGTTAAGTTGTGATTATGCCTTGATTTTTGTAAGCTGATCTGTGTATTTCATGGTGGAGCAAGCCTTTTTTCTAGCACGCTTTATAAAAAATACTCAGTGACCTTTCTTAGTTCACAAAAAACGGGGGAGCACAAGATAAAGAACTAGTAGGTGGGGTTGTTATATGTAAGGGCAGAGAGGTGTACATATGTTGACTGACTGAAAGAGTGTGCTGCTGCTTCTGGGTGAAATATTTCTGTTTCATTTACAATCAACTGTGAGTTAATCGCTTACTGGCAAACAGAGATGCTTGCCTTTGAAGTGTTAAGTATTTTACTTGAACGAATCTGGGGAGGAATGGTATCAGTCAGAGGGCTGCTACATTACAGACTTTGATTTTCTGAAAATAGTGTGTGCTGGCATATTATTGCTATGTGTTTTGTAAGAAATGTTATTTTTAGTAAATCACTATTTACAGTAAACAGTATCTTTTGTTTTAAATCCAAAACTTGTCTGGCTTCTTCCAAAATATCTTAGTGAACTGTAGCAAATACCAGTAAAGTCCTTGTATGCAGAGTAGAACAACCAAACCTTTATCTTCAGTACTGCTGAAAGAAAAAAACCTGCTACTGTTTGGAGCAGTATGCCTGATATTTAAAATACAACAAAAGAGATAAAATATAATAACAGTCATGTAGCAATGGAAATAATCACCTGTTGTTACCAAACTGTGTATTTTTTATTTTTATTATTTTTTATGGAAAGGAGGGGGAGTTTGTATTTATTGACTTAGTGATGGTTTTTGGCCTAGACATTTTTATCAAACTGATTTGGTAGTTTTTCATGTTATTTAAAAGTATTAGTGGATCTGCAAACACAGAAAGCAAGAAGTTATGATTCTGTTCTTACTAAACTAATTGTTTGCTCTGATGTTCGGAGTAAAAGTACTGGAGACATTTTTAAAGAACCTTAATAAGCTTGTTTAACAACCACAGCCATCTGTGTACAGTGTTTATGCATAAAGAGATTTGCAACACAGAAATGCCTGAAACTAGGAAAATAATACTCCTTTGTGTTTTTTTGTTTTGTTTTGTTTTTATTTTAACCTGTGATATAGCAGTCTAGGCAAGTCATATGACTGTACCCAAATTTATACAGCCAGCATTATATTGACTTTTTAAAAATCCATTTGTCATTAATTTGAGAAGGAATCGTGTATACGGATGTTATTTTTAAAAATGCAGAATATTATACAAACTGAATAAAATTGTCTGGGATGTGGAGATACCAAGTATGCCTCAAAGCAAAACCTGTCGTACGGTGACTGGCCTCTTCTCTTCCCGTAAGACACTGCCTCACTTTGTGCTTCGCAAACGTCGGCTACCGTTGTGCCAAGTACAACAAAACAGAAATGCTGGTTAAAAAACAGTGGTAACAAAAGTCAGTTGAGGTTATTAAATATAATAGTCTCAAGCCCTAGTCCAAATATTTCTATTGCTTGACTTACAGCATGATGCATACTTATTGACTAATGAATATTCTTGGGTCAGTATACATAAGTGTATGACAGAGCTTGCTGAGCAATTACATTGTCTTAATCTGTTGTGAGTTGTTTTGCTAATTTATCAGAAAATGTGTATGTTTTATCAGAGTGACTCAGGACATGCGTGACAATTTGTTTTCATTTGTACAGTGTTCGTATTTTCGGTGGTGTTTTTTCCTCTCATGCTAACTGACATTTTCTATACTCTCTAGGGTCCCCCAGGTGGTGGAGGGCCACCAGGAACACCTATCATGCCTAGTCCAGCAGGTATTGACATATTCTCAGAAATAATAAAGGAAAATTAGAAGAGATTTTAGGAAGTACATTATTTTTTCAGAGTTTGATCTTCATAATGAATCAGTTAATGAGAAATCATTAGCTTTTTACTTTCTGTATCAGCTTTTTTCCTGTTCTTTCACTGTTTTTCTATCCCTGCTAAGTTGCAGACAAAGATCATTGTATCCATGCAGTTCAAAACAATTTCTCTGACTTTTGAGCGATCTTTTATTGCATGATTTCAGCAGTAGCAAGGAAAAAAAAAAAAAGACAAAATACACCATCTTTGTTAGTTTTTGCTAATGTTCTTTGGAATGATCCTGCCAGGTTGGAAATCAGCAGATTTCTGAGTCTGGTGAAAAACCCCCACAGTATCCTGTGGGATAGACCTGACCAAATGTGGTTCTTGGGCGATGTGTGACTCAAAGGCATGGCTACATCCCATGGCTATTTTAGCTGACCGACAGCAGGGTCACACTGGATAGATTACCCTCCTCTGTCCTGCAGTGAAGGAGTAAGGTCCCAGAGGAGCCACTGTTGTGTCCTAGCAGTGATTTGTTCCCAGAACTTCACCATCCCATTGTTTCTTCAAGGTAAATGGTTTGTATCTTGCTATTCTGACTACCTGGTCACAAAAGATTGTCCACATTATGACTAAGGTTTGAAGAACCAAAGAGGATGGGAAGACTCAGGACAGCCAGCTATTTTCTCAAGGCTTAAAGACAGTTAGCTAGATGTATGTATTTCACTCCACTGATGTTCTGCAAAGATTCTGATATGAAGGAAGAACTGCAAGATGTGGAAGATGCTATCCTCCCCCATATCAGAAATATCAGAAGCCTGTCAAGACAAAACAGATATGTCTTGTGTAACACAGTATTCAGGAGCTACTCAGACTCCCTTTAGCCAAAATCTGTCTTTGCAACTCACTTTCAAGAGGGACCTATTCACCTCTGTGATATTATAGCATCCTCAGTCCTTATGTCTGACATGTTCTTGCTGTCCTATGCAGCACAAGAGGATAGGGAATTTTCTTATTTGCCATGAAAACTTCTTGCACCAGTATAATACTTTCATTAACTGCAATCCCAGAGCTTTAAAATGCAACCTGAGATAAAGAATAGGGCTTCCTTGTTCATGTAATTAGTGAAAAAGATAGTGCAAACTGTTACTTAAAAGTTAGTTTGTTTTTTTTTTTTTAACGTAAAACTTAAAGACATCCCGCGCATTTGAATATAGTCAGCCCTGCAGTTATAGCACCTGTTAGGCTGTCCAAGTTGATTTCAGATAAAGCTTCTATTGAGGGATTGTTCCTATTTTCAATTAAGGAAATTCCAAGATGTTTTAAGACTCTATTTTCCAAAGTATGGAAACACTTGGGAACTGGCTACCTGAGCATTTTGAAAAGGTACTGACTTGCCTCTGAGAAAAAACAGTTCCAAGTGTTCCCATGGCCCAGCCACCCCATATGTATTTCTACATGAGGCAGCACAACATGGGGAGAGGCAGGAATGTATGTTTCAGAAGGATCTGGTGGTTGAAGAACTTGTTGTCTACCTCATCGAACATTAAAATAACTTGTTATGTGCTAATGGTACTTTGATAACTTTAGGTTAAAACCTTGAGCTTCCCCTCTTCTTCAGACAGTGTATTTAATGTTGTAGTGATACCTAGTGGGCTGTACATAGTGGAATTATTTATTCACAAAGGTTGCTTAATACCTAAAAAGCTGCATCAGAAAGGTTAAAGAATAGACAAAGACTTGATTTTAACTACACATGTACAAGCATATTCTTGCATGAGGTCAGGCCATGTTCCCAGTTCCAGCACATTTCAGTCAGATATAGGCTTTCTTGCTTCCACTACTTCAGACTCAAAAGCCCACCATCACATTGTCTTGGAAAAAGATTTACAGCTCAGCATTGACTTTTGTGTGTGTTTGAGTTCAAAACTCCAGTTCAAAGAGATGGAATGGTCTTTTGGAGGAACTAGGTACTTAGTTATTCTTTATTCTTTTTGCACATATGCTGGACATACTGATTTTCCAGCATTACCAATATATTTTTAAGTTATGATGTCCACTTAGGGATGTATTTAAACTTTTCTTAGGTCATTATCCTCTCAGTAAGCTTTTTCCTTACATGGCCCATCTTTTGACAAGTTCACTCCAGAAAGGTTTTTGCTACTAGACAAAGGTTTTGTCTAATATCTGCTGTGTTTTTCCTTTCTCCTTTTCAGAAATATTGATGAAGGGTTTTAGGACTGTATGTATTAGAAGATAAGTTGGAGATGAGAATAAATAATTTGTATCTACTAGTAGTTCTCAGTTACTGGTTTCTTAATTTCAGCCAGAAAACTTCTGTATGCCTTGTTCACTACATCTTGCTTTTCACTCTGGAGGTGCTGCTCCTGAAAGCTCGTGTACACTGACTGCAGGACAAGGACTGACAGGCAATATAGCTGCCAACAGCAGTGCCCGTTGGAAGTCTTGGCAGAATTAACAGCTTAGGCACTACACTCTGCCAGCATGGTTTTATTGTTTTTTGACTCAGGTTTATTTGGAAGCATTGCACCACACTGTACCATGAAGTTACATCAGTTAAAGCTGTTCTTAGTGAGAATCTTTGCATAATGCTTTACTGAGTATGCCTAGATATATATTCAGTGTGCACAATGCTCTAGGTATATCCAAAATCTAACAGACTGACATGGATGAGAAAAAAAAATCTATTTGCTATACTAACTTGAAGTCTGTATAATGATAAGCTATTTATCATTTATTACAGATAGAAAACAAATTACAGAAAGTATTGATAAGCATGAAACTCCTGTTTTATCTTATAGAGAATATTGAAGACAAGTGAAATAATTTGGAACTCCAGGAAAAAGGCTTTATGAAATTAAATAGTTACAGATACTTGGTGATTTATAAACCTTTTAACATTCATATATAGAACTAGAGTCTAGAAATAGTCACTCAGGGACCACTGCAATTATTTCTTTTCATAGCTGTGTTGTGTGGTAGAAACAGATAGAAAAAGAATGGAGTCTTCCTTTATATTGCCACTGTGTATCAGTGATTCAGGCACAGAAATAATATGAATAGAATGGGAAGAACTGTCTTAGGTGAGTAGCTTTATTGAAAGATATATATTAGCACTTAAAATAATCTCTTATTACAGATTCAACCAACTCTGGAGACAACATGTACACTTTAATGAACGCAGTACCACCTGGACCCAACAGACCTAATGTAAATATGAATTGAGTTACATATTTTTTGAATTATATAGTCTTGTTTTGTCCAAACCACTACATTTCCATCACCTATGTTTAATACTAAGTTTTCCATTTATGGATGACATTTTAGCTGTTTCCTCCCACCATGTCCTATTTAATGTTTCTCAAATCAGTCATGCGAATGCATACAAGATAATGAATGGGGGCACTTTTTCAATACAGAAAAGATCTTAAAAACCTGTGCATGTGGATCTTGGGAACTTAGTTTGTCACATATCTGTGCAACAGAATTTATTTGTGATACGTCATCATCCTAGGAGCTGCCACTAAGTATTAGTTTCTGCAGGATTAAAACTTTCATAATAAAAAGTCTCCAACCCGACAGAAATGTTTAAAGTGACCCAACATTATGCTACCCTGCTATTCTGTAAAAAAGGATAAAATTAGTATCTTTCAGAAGAAATAAATTTCTGTTTTAGGCCAAACTTTAGCAGTTCTAGGACTCAAATTTTTTTTTTTTCCTTAGGTAGAATTTGTTCCTTTTCTGATCTCTGTCTATGACTTCAGTTTTATTGTATTTTCTGATTACAACCATATTTCACTTAATTACAGTTTATATTATGGGCCTTATGAAAAGCAAAGGCCAGTAAAACTTCAAAAACCAGATACATATATATTTCTAGATAACTATTCAGTGATTTAAAATAAATATTTATAATGTTAATGTCTTTTAGTTTTTGAAAAAAATAAATTTAAGGTTAATACTTGAGATTCAACAGTAATGGCTCATATTGCAAAGAAAACGGAGAGTAGTCTGACTGTCAGTGTAGATAGGGTGGGATTTGAAAGCTGTTAATTAATCACCTAGTTGTTGAAGAAAATAGTAAACTTCACTGTAACTTCAGTGGGAACAGAGCACCAGCAGGTTTGAGAATCATACACAAAGCACTGAAATAAATTATAAATTATCTGTAAATTTTATGCCAGCCTACAAAGGTGAAATTCAGGAAAAAAACCAGGAAGGCAGCAATCAGAAAAAGTGAACAAAAACAATGATGCTTTTGCAGCATTCACATGAGACTTTCACTTGACTTTCACATTCAGAGCTGGAACCGTGCACTTTTCCTTTACTTTTTTTTTTTTTTTTTTTTTTTTTTTTT